>JAEIGR010000228.1:0-50261 GCA_018904305.1 Scaptomyza montana | reverse complement strand
ATAATAAGACAAAAAGTGCGTTATTAATTTGACTTTATATTAGACTGTGGGTGGAATAAAAAGAAAAGTGACAAACCATTCATAATGGCCGCCAGTCAACACCAAAGCGAACGTGACGAGGGCAGAAAAATGTCCAGTGTTCAGCTATTCACTGACTCGGAGACAGACTCGCATGGGCCGTTCTCTGGGAATCTCCTGGATCGCTCCTTCCTCTCATACAATCCGGACGGCGGCATATCTGACGATGAGGTGCCAGATATGACCACGGATGACGACATGCTGGGCAGGAGCTTCCTCAACAAGACCATTCTAGCGCAGCCGGTAAGCCCAAAAAGCCACGGCTCGCCAGCCATGTGGAAGCCGCTGACGCAGACGCTGACGCAGATGCTGACGCCGATGCCGACGCAGCTGCCACCAACTCCTGCCAATACTGGTCACCCTCCCGCCAAAATTGCCGCCAAAAGTGGCGTTGGCGCCAAAGGCGCCAAAATTGACGCCACCAAAGGAGATGCCGCCAAAAACACCAACGATAAGGAAAAGGCAAGTGAAAAAGCGAAAGCAAACCCCGTTAGCATAACTCTAGCAGCCAATCAGAGTGACACTCAAAAAGTCACTCAAAAAACCACTCAATTACACACAAGCACTACAAACACCGACATGACTACTGCTACTGCTACAACGCTCAAAGCAAAGAAAAGCCTCAAAGAGGATGACGCCATTAACTGTGCTTGCAATAATGCACACACACACTCACAAATGCAGCCATACTTGAAGAAAAAAGACAGCGCTAGCATTGCCAACACCGAACATGACAAGCAAAAACTGACGAGGGAGATGAAAATTAAAATAGACGCTCTCAAGCCTGCCAATACTAACACCAATACAAATGCCAGACGCAGCCTCCTGCCAACGCTAAAAAATAATGAGGATAGCAAAATAAATGCAAATAAAAATGCAAATATTAATGCAAATAATAATGCATTGAAAACTGGCACCACCACTACGGATAATATTATTATTATTAATAATAATAATAAAATCCAAAATAATATACAAAACACCGACGTTGGCGGTGATAAAGCCGTTGAGAATATCAACAAAATAACGAGCTGGCTATCCAAAGTGCAGCCGATGGTAAATCCTGCCATTAAAACGGCCAACAATAGCAATGATATTGCTAGCCCAACACGCTCACCGTTTAAACGTAAGCGAAAAGAAGCTACTCAAGCAGCCAAGGGGCCCAAGAATGGGGCGAACGGCAGCAATAGCAATAACAACAGCAGCAGCAGCAACTCAGTTGCTATAACCGTCAAGGGCAGCGGCAACAATAATGATGACGACGATGACAACTACTATGATGACGAGAAGTCGCATCAGCAACAACAAAAGCGGCCACTAATCCGTATGAGCCCGCAACAACAGCAGCAACAGCAATCATCAAGGCAACATGATGCCAATCCAATGGATGAGGATGTTGTAGATGATGATGTGGTGTTTATAGATACCCCTCCTCGGCAGCAATATCCAAATCAGCAACAACAGCAACAGCAACAAATTCAGCCGTGTCCCCAGCAGCAACAAAAGGAACAACAACAACAACGGCAGTCACCAAATAATATTGCTAATAATATTAATAAAAACATTAACAATAAAAAAGACGACAAAGCACCATTACTTTTCTTGCCCAATGTAGATAATATTGTCTTGCTACTAAACCAAATTGAAAATGCTGGCAAATTTACAACGAAAACACTTGCTGACGGCAGATTGAGAATTCAGTGTGAAACGATGGCCACGTATAAGGCCCTATTATTGGTATTGGATGGCAACAATATACAAAGGCATACTTACCAGGCCAAAGGTGAGAGGGGCTTCAGGGTGATTATCCGCCAGCTCCATCATACCACTGATTGCAATTGGATCAAGGCCAAGCTGCTCCTGCGTGGGTATACAGCCCGTTTTGTGCGCAACATCAAGCGTCGTTTCAAGGCGACGCCATTGAATATCTTTGAGGTGGAGATTGAGCCGAAATCCAATGGCTTGCATGAGTCGGTGCTCGCACTGAAGGAGCTGGGCAATCAGCGAGTTCGTGTTGAGAGATTGGCCAAAACGTTGGAGCCGACGCTGTGCCATCGGTGTCAGGCATTTGGCCACACCAAGAACTATTGCCGGCGCCCCTTCAAGTGCATGAAGTGTGCGCAGATGCATCCCACGACGCAGTGCAACAAGCCGAGGACGGCGACTGCAAAATGCCCGAACTGTGACGGCGAACACGTTGCTAGCTATCGGGGCTGCTCCAAATATAAGGAGGAGGTCCGAAAGCTGATGGAGGTGCGCACCCAGCATGATGGGCAACAGCAGCAACGTAGCCAGCCAGACCGGAGGCAGCAAAAACAGAGGCAGCAGCCACAAAGCCAGCGTCCAACGGTGGCAGCAAAGCCAGCTGCAGTATCAGCTGCGAAATCATCTGCAGCAGCCAACAAGGTGCCCAGGCAAAAAAGCACTGAGGGCCAGAGGCTCGGTGGCAGCGAAGAATGGATGACGACGACGAGGACGATGAAGAGGACGCCAAATCCGATTCAAAAGCCAAATCCGAGTCGGATCCTGAATCCTGAGTCGCCGCCAACAACATCAGCTGCGGCAGCAGCCAAGCGAGCTGCCGAGTTGAAGAAAGCTGAAGACAATGTGGTTGCCTGTCCGGCCACTAATGGCACGAGCTATGCCAGCGTTGCCAAGGCTGGATCCAGTTTTGACACCGAAGCCAAAGCAGCCACTACAAAATCAAAGAAGAAGACACATAAGTTGTATGCCAATACGAATAGATATAGCAATAGACAATATCAAAACTCACATTTGGCAAGGCGTCAGCAGGCGTCCAAGTCAGCTGTTGACAAAGTCAACAAAATCACGGCCAGTACCTTTGCGAAGGCAAATATGCCGGCAAAAGTAACAGATGGCAAGAAAAGTGATGGAAATGGCGCCACACGCAATCCGGCCGAAAGGCATCTAAAAGCTGTCCAGCAAAAGTTGCGAGATGAGCAGCTGCAGCAACAGAATCGCGCGACATCATCGTCGTTGCCTTCCTCGTCGCTGCCGTTGGCCCAGCAGCAACAGCCAAAGCAGCAAAGCCAATACGTCCATACCAACTCCAACGCAGAAGCGCTTAACATTCAACGCGTACTTGTCAAGACCACTGAGATGGTCGAACGCATGGAGAGGCGTATGGAGAAGCAGATGAACAATATGCTGAAAGTTGTCATACAATTAGTATTGAGTCATAACACAAACACAAATAATACTCACGTCAAACCAATTGCTCTTGACTTTGAGGCCAATACAAGTATTGTCACCGATGATGATGTCGATGACGACTACGAAATGCAAGCCAATGACAACGAAAATGCCAGAGAGTAAAAACATCTGCTCTCTCATTTGCCATATCATCATGGCAGCCAATAAAAAGGGCGATGGCTATCTGCTTGCGGATGCCGCGTACAACATGGATGCTGCAGACTCGCTGGTGGCTGCCAATAATGATGCCGATGCTGATGTGGATGCTGACGTGGATCATCCCGCTGTTTGCTGCTATGCATATTTTGCATGGCAACAACAAGGACGACGATGGCGTGCCACAGCAGTGGGCGACGAGACCTGATTTGAAAACAGAAAGAATAATAAAAAATAAAAAAATATAAAAAAAAATTTTATTAGATGATGTACAGCAGATAATAATAACCAATGAAAATATCTACTTACGATTCATGCCATTACCAAGGCGTGAGCTGACTTGGAAGCTTTCGCTTCTTTTAAAATCCGCCATCAATACAGACGCCGATGCCGATGCAGAAGCGCCTGCCTTCACTGCCCAGATACTGATTCTGATGCCAACTTGGAGGCTCTCGCTACCAACATCCTGATGCCGACGATTATGACGCGGATGCCACTCACGCTCTCACAGAACCTGGACTCATTACTGATGACATCATGGTGCAATGTAAGTGCCAATCCGGATGAGGCGATCAAATTCTATTCCCATCGCCATCGCTCATGCTGAAATGCCACAGCATACAAAAGGCATGACAATACGATCTGCAAAACAGAACAAAAATGGATTAGTACACATCTAAATAATGACGAGAAATCAAAACTGGAATCAAAAACTCACCGCTCAACACTGGCTTGTCTCGCACTTGCATCTATGCGAATCGCCGGATGAGCCTTCGATGCTGCGTCGCCCTTGCATCACACATTGATGATGCCGCTGCCGATGCCGCCACTGATGAGCGTGTAAAAACAATACACGCCAAATCTGCCACTGCCGAATGCCGCCAGATGCTGATGCTTTTTTTTGCTGATGCTGATACCCGCCGCACGTTACACTGGCCTCGCCATGTGTGTATGTGCTGGTATTTTCTCTCATCCACAGGTATGCCGTAGATATTCGCCATCGATAACGCACTTTTAAGTGCGCGATGTGCAAATAAACACAACACCAATACAAATGCCTGCACATGGAAGCTGACCTGCACCAACATTTTTGTCGTTGCTGCCGCTGCCGCCACTACGGCCTTTTTGCCTTCATTTTTTGCATCCAAAAACACTTTTTGGTTTGCTGAAAATTGAAAGAAAAAAGCCATTAACAAAGAAGAAGAAGAAGAAGACTAAGCATTTGCAAAAAAATGCTAATGCGCAATAACACAATATGTACCTGCCTGCCACTTGTTGTATATATGTATATATGTATATAAGCTGCTGCCACTGCGCTGCCGCAGCCCGTTCCGGACAACACGAAGATGCCTCGTCGCTTCGTCGCTGGACCCCCCTGTTTGCTGCGAGTAGCTGAAAATAGATAAACTCTTAAAATATTAGATTAATTTAGCCAATTCAAATAGTTTTTCAAAATTACCAAATTTAGTATGCCGCGTCGCAATTGCCGCGTGCCTGTGATAATTGTGTGACCGGCTCTTAAAAAACTCTCACTAATGCCAATAAAATGCCAAATTTCAGCGATGCCACTTCGCTGCAATTTGGTATTTGGGCAACAAATTGTGGCAACCCCGGCACTCAGCCAATTAGCCAACACGCCAACCCAGCAATTCCCTGACCGTTTCACATTGCATGTTGCGCAACATTTCGTTTCACTTATTGTTGCGAAACACTTTCTGCACTTGTTGCGAAAGTTGACTGCGCAAACAGCTGTGAGTGAAACGGCCATTGAACTTGCTATTTTGTTATTTTTTGATTAGGGACAAGTTATTTTGAATTTTACAAATGAAAATTTCTATGTTATATGTTTATTAGTATAATGTTTGTTCAATTTTTACGTAATGTTCTTGTATGTCTCTATGAATAATATGTTAATTTATTAATTTATTAATATTTTAGTATAATTATTATATATAATTATTATATATATGTCAGTACAGTCTAAGTCTAGTCCAGAGTCTGTTGAAGCTAGCATCTTTTTGATTTGGAGCGTGTTAGAGAGTGGGGAGCGTCGCTGTTTGAGTGATTTTTTCCTCTCATGCACAAACTCCCCACACTCTCGCGCTCTCTATCCCTTTTTGTTCTTGGAACGGCGATGGAGTTTGAGTTTTTTCTCCTCTTTCCTTGTTGCTTTTCCTTGATACCAATAATGCCTTGCCCCGGATCACTCGGTGTTTGATGCCTGTTGCATTCGGACGCGAATGACTCTTGGCTCGGAAAGTCAAATTAAAATTTAAAATCAATTAAAAAAGCGCATATATATGAGAAATGTGTTGCGAAAAAAGTACTCTGCCTTCAGCAAGCCTAAGCCAACTAGTTTTTTTTGCCAAGTTCCTTCGATTGTCCAACGAAAAATTGCTTATTGTTAGTAATGTGAGACAGGAGAAAGACTAACTTGAAACGAAAAGCCAAAGTGAAATGAAAATCGTGCGAGTCGCCATTACAAAAACTATTGCCGCTATTGCCTATTGCCCTTTGCAAAATTAATTAAAATCGCCAACCGTCTCCAATGTTAAACGAAAAATTGCTTATTGTTAGTAATGTGTAGCAGCAGAGGCCGAAAAGGCAATTAAGAAACAATTATGTGCAAAGACAAGCCAATAACAAAAATTTTTCAAAAATTGTAAACTTTTATGTAAAAATGAAAAACTAATCAGTGCGACCAAACGCCAAATAAAACCATTCATTCTCAAAACAATGAAAATGAAAATGAAAAACGAGAACAAAAAAAAAATAATAAGACAAAAAGTGCGTTATTAATTTGACTTTATATTAGACTGTGGGTGGAATAAAAAGAAAAGTGACAAACCATTCATAATGGCCGCCAGTCAACACCAAAGCGAACGTGACGAGGGCAGAAAAATGTCCAGTGTTCAGCTATTCACTGACTCGGAGACAGACTCGCATGGGCCGTTCTCTGGGAATCTCCTGGATCGCTCCTTCCTCTCATACAATCCGGACGGCGGCATATCTGACGATGAGGTGCCAGATATGACCACGGATGACGACATGCTGGGCAGGAGCTTCCTCAACAAGACCATTCTAGCGCAGCCGGTAAGCCCAAAAAGCCACGGCTCGCCAGCCATGTGGAAGCCGCTGACGCAGACGCTGACGCAGATGCTGACGCCGATGCCGACGCAGCTGCCACCAACTCCTGCCAATACTGGTCACCCTCCCGCCAAAATTGCCGCCAAAAGTGGCGTTGGCGCCAAAGGCGCCAAAATTGACGCCACCAAAGGAGATGCCGCCAAAAACACCAACGATAAGGAAAAGGCAAGTGAAAAAGCGAAAGCAAACCCCGTTAGCATAACTCTAGCAGCCAATCAGAGTGACACTCAAAAAGTCACTCAAAAAACCACTCAATTACACACAAGCACTACAAACACCGACATGACTACTGCTACTGCTACAACGCTCAAAGCAAAGAAAAGCCTCAAAGAGGATGACGCCATTAACTGTGCTTGCAATAATGCACACACACACTCACAAATGCAGCCATACTTGAAGAAAAAAAGACAGCGCTAGCATTGCCAACACCGAACATGACAAGCAAAAACTGACGAGGGAGATGAAAATTAAAATAGACGCTCTCAAGCCTGCCAATACTAACACCAATACAAATGCCAGACGCAGCCTCCTGCCAACGCTAAAAAATAATGAGGATAGCAAAATAAATGCAAATAAAAATGCAAATATTAATGCAAATAATAATGCATTGAAAACTGGCACCACCACTACGGATAATATTATTATTATTAATAATAATAATAAAATCCAAAATAATATACAAAACACCGACTTTGGCGGTGATAAAGCCGTTGAGAATATCAACAAAATAACGAGCTGGCTATCCAAAGTGCAGCCGATGGTAAATCCTGCCATTAAAACGGCCAACAATAGCAATGATATTGCTAGCCCAACACGCTCACCGTTTAAACGTAAGCGAAAAGAAGCTACTCAAGCAGCCAAGGGGCCCAAGAATGGGGCGAACGGCAGCAATAGCAATAACAACAGCAGCAGCAGCAACTCAGTTGCTATAACCGTCAAGGGCAGCGGCAACAATAATGATGACGACGATGACAACTACTATGATGACGAGAAGTCGCATCAGCAACAACAAAAGCGGCCACTAATCCGTATGAGCCCGCAACAACAGCAGCAACAGCAATCATCAAGGCAACATGATGCCAATCCAATGGATGAGGATGTTGTAGATGATGATGTGGTGTTTATAGATACCCCTCCTCGGCAGCAATATCCAAATCAGCAACAACAGCAACAGCAACAAATTCAGCCGTGTCCCCAGCAGCAACAAAAGGAACAACAACAACAACGGCAGTCACCAAATAATATTGCTAATAATATTAATAAAAACATTAACAATAAAAAAGACGACAAAGCACCATTACTTTTCTTGCCCAATGTAGATAATATTGTCTTGCTACTAAACCAAATTGAAAATGCTGGCAAATTTACAACGAAAACACTTGCTGACGGCAGATTGAGAATTCAGTGTGAAACGATGGCCACGTATAAGGCCCTATTATTGGTATTGGATGGCAACAATATACAAAGGCATACTTACCAGGCCAAAGGTGAGAGGGGCTTCAGGGTGATTATCCGCCAGCTCCATCATACCACTGATTGCAATTGGATCAAGGCCAAGCTGCTCCTGCGTGGGTATACAGCCCGTTTTGTGCGCAACATCAAGCGTCGTTTCAAGGCGACGCCATTGAATATCTTTGAGGTGGAGATTGAGCCGAAATCCAATGGCTTGCATGAGTCGGTGCTCGCACTGAAGGAGCTGGGCAATCAGCGAGTTCGTGTTGAGAGATTGGCCAAAACGTTGGAGCCGACGCTGTGCCATCGGTGTCAGGCATTTGGCCACACCAAGAACTATTGCCGGCGCCCCTTCAAGTGCATGAAGTGTGCGCAGATGCATCCCACGACGCAGTGCAACAAGCCGAGGACGGCGACTGCAAAATGCCCGAACTGTGACGGCGAACACGTTGCTAGCTATCGGGGCTGCTCCAAATATAAGGAGGAGGTCCGAAAGCTGATGGAGGTGCGCGCGCATGTCATGACGGGCACCAGCACAACGTAGCCAGCCGCATCGGAGGCATCAAAATAGAGGCAGCAGCAACAGCAAAGCCAGCGTCCCACGGTGGCAGCTAAAGCTAGCTGCAGTCAACATCAACTGCAAAAGCACCTGCAACAGCCAATAAGGTGCCCAGGCAAAAAAGCACTGGGGGCCAAATGGCTGACGACGAGGGATGGATGAAGGTGACGAGGACGAGGCTGACGAAGAAGACGCCAAATCCGACTCAAAAGCCAAATCCGAGTCGAGTCCTGGATCCTGAGTCGCCGCCAACAACATCAGCCGCGGCAGCAGCCAAGAAAGCTGCAATAGCGGCCAAGGGAGCTGGCCAATTAAAAACTGGCCGAATGCAATCAAAATGCCAATGACCAGTCCAGCGGCGAGGGCGATAGCAACGGCAACAAATAAAGCAACAATGACGAACAAAGGCGGCCTCTCACGCAGCACTATTGCATATGGTGCGATCCGTGGAGTCAATGTGACTGCCTGTCCGGCCACAATTGGCATGAGCTATGCCAGCGTCGCCAAGGTTGGTGCTGTTTCTAACACCCAAGCTAGAGCAGCCACTACAAAAAGAAGTATGCATAAGTCACATGCCACTGCCAAAGAAAATATAAAACAAAACCAAAACTCACCCATGGTCAAGCGCCAGCAGGTAGCCAAATCCAATACGGCCAAAGTCAATACCACGCGCAATCCAGCTGAAAGGCATCTTCATGTCTTTCAACAAAGGCTGCGTGATGAACAGCAGCAGCAAAGCAACCAACATCAGCAACAACGACAGCAACAGCAGCGACAGTGTCGATCGTCTTCAATGACGACGACACTTACAATGTCATCATCTTTCTCCCTGCCATCGGCCCAACAACAACAGCAACAGACTCAGCCCCATGACCATCACAACAGCAATAACTCAACTCCTTACACTGATGCGCTCAACATTAGCCAAGTGCTTACTAAAAGCATGGAAATGTTCGAGAGTATGGAAAGGCGTATGGAGAAAAGGATGTACAGCATGCTAAAAATGATGACCCAATTAATATCAAATATACAGAACAATGTTAGCAATAATAACCTGAGTCTGAACCACGCCCAAACGGATCCCCCATTCGAGGATATGGATGCGGATAATGATGAAAACTCAGAAAAACTCGCCAATGACATCGCCACTAATGAATAGTCCAATCCATACTACATCACACACGCCTTTGGCTGCCACTGCTGTTATAGATACAAATCACATAAACGTACGACATATAAACTCACTGCGAATTGCATTTTGGAATGCCTGTGGCATACGAAATAAGATGGATGAACTGCTGTTGTTCATAAGACGCGAGTCAATTCAGGTAATGATGATCAAGACGCACACCTCAAATGATGACGACTTATGGAACGTGGACGGCTTTCATGCCCATACGGCGTCACATCCATTCACACACAGGCGAGGTGGTGTGGCAACTCTCGTTCGTAACGATATAAAGCACATCAGTCTGCAAACTTTAAGCGAGGAGTACATCCAGTGTGCTCCTGTAACGATCCTTCCAATAAAATCTCGGGGAGGGAGCAGCTCCACCCTGTCAGTAGCCTCAGTCTTCTGTCCGTCGGACTATAGATGGACTCCCCAACAGTTTGGGATGCTTTTCAACCACTTCAGCTATCCTAGCTTTGGCTGCAATAGGAAGGCAGACTTCATACTGTGCGGAGACTGGAATGCCTGCCATTCATGGTGGGGTTCCAATCGCTCGTGCCAACGAGGCCGACCTCTGCTAGAGGCGGTCCAATCTGGCAGTCATTACAACATCTTGGCGACTGGTGGGGCCACGTACTATCCAATGATGGGTAGTAGAAACAACGTGAGCCCATCCTCCACGGAATTTGCAATCTATGGTGGCCTTAAAGGTGTGCGATTGTATACGGGGTCCACACCTGACCTTGAATCCGAACACCTGCCAATCACAATTAAATTGCTTGGCCTCTATGACGATGACGACTGCGACCGTGACGACGATGGCAGCAACATTGATAACGCACTGGGCGCTTCTAGCTGTCCACCACCACCGCTCTTGCCTCGTGGCGCAAACCTGGAAAGATTCCAAAATGAGCTAAACCAGGCAATACAGCGAAATAATGTCTTTGATGGCAATACATACCCAATTACTGCACAGGATGTCGATGAGGCCATTGAGATGCTGTTGACATGCATTCGGAATGCGTCACATGCGGCTACACAACACATACGTAGGCGCAGGGAGCGTCCGAATGTTGCCAATACCAATGGCATACACGTCTCGAATGACTCTAGTGGTCCTAGCAGCATTGAACGTGAACGCCAACGTTTAGCATACAGAAGAAGCCTGAATCTTAACGACCAGACACTTCAACTGCTGCATACAAAACAGCAATGTAGAATGGAATACATTGCAAATCGATCCAATGAGTCTCGCCGCCGGCTTCGTGTCGCGCAAAACAGGCCTCTAAGGCAATATGCAAGGCAAAAAAGGAAAATATCAATAAATTGTTTGAAGGTATAGATGGCTTGGACAAAAATTCAATGCAAAAGCTATGGCGTCTGACCAACAAAATAAAACGCCAGCCACAACCTAACTGGCCACTAAAGGTGCCAACTAGCAACAGCGATGGTGGTGACAATAATGAAAATGGCTGGACTCGCAGTGATGCGGAGAAGGCTGAACTGCTTGTCTCACACTTGGAGGAGAGATTTCGTCCGCAATTAAGTTTGGAAGATGGCCTTGAGGTTGACCGAACACGAACAATCATAGTTGATGCATGGCAACAACAAAAACAAAAGAAGCTACTACAACAACAACAACTGCGTCAACAATGGCAACAATACCAGCAGCAAGTACAGCAACTACACACTACCAACTTTGATGATGGTGACAATGTGCGGCAAATAACGCTTGACGAGCTTATAAAAGTCATCTGCGAACTACAAACAAACAAAGCCCCTGGTGAGGATAGAATCGAAAATAAGCTAATCAAAATACTCCCAGCTGCAGCACTCAAACATCTGCTTAATATCTACAATGCAATGCTCGAGCTTGGCCATTTCCCCAGCAAATGGAAAGTTGCTGGCATTAGTATGATACACAAAAAGGGCAAGCCAACACATGAAATAACATCCTATCGACCAATAAGCTTACTATCTGGTCTGGCAAAACTGTTTGAGAAGCTCCTATTAACAAGACTCTTTGAGATACACGACTTTGCGAACGCCATACCACAACATCAGTTTGGGTTTCGCCGTGAGCATGGGACAGAACAACAACTGGCGAGAGTGACTCAATTTATAATGCGAGCGTATGAGGAGAGAAAATATTGTTCAGCTGTTTATGTTGACATCACTCAAGCTTTCGATCGTGTCTGGCATGAAGGATTGCTAAGTAAACTGATTAAAATACTACCAATTAAATTGTACAACATTCTAGAGAGCTATTTACATGAACGTACGTTCGTTGTAAACATTAATGGCAACACTAAATCACGTGTAGGAAAAATAATGGCTGGCGTGCCCCAGGGTAGCGTCCTTGGGCCCATATTATACTCCATATACACGTCAGATATGCCTATGCCAATAATGCTTGAAGAAAATGAGCATCTACACTGCTGTCGCCGTATGCTGTTATCAACATATGCGGATGACACGGTCATCATGTGTGCTGCTAATAGGCCAAAAACAGCTGTACGCGAAAATCAATTGTACCTGCGGCACTTTAGTGCCTGGGCCAAAAAATGGGCAGTACAAGTCAATCCGGCCAAGACGGCACATGTTATGTATACAACGAGAAATATGGATTCGGCTGCTGCAGTTGCTGCAAGGGCAAGAACACTAACACCGCAGCTAAACGGGCAAGATGCGCCAAACAAAAAGTCTCACACATATCTGGGGATATTGTTGGACTGGAAACTAACACTGCAAGCGCACATAACACTGCTTAGCATTAGGTTGCGTAAGCGTGTGAGAAGTCTGGATTGGATGATTGGGCCACAGAGTCGGCTGACTAAAAAATGTAAAGCGATAATCATCAAACAGCTAATCATGCCATTATGGCAATACTCGCTACCAATTTGGGGTGCACTGGTAACAGATGCGCAAATTGGCAGCATTCAACGACTGCAAGATCGAATCATTAATACTTCATTAAAAAAGAGTCCACTTACAACAAATGAGATTATGCGCGCTAAATGGGATTTAAAGTCGATCAATGAATTATTTCATGAAGCCAGTGGGCGCTTCATGAACTCACTTGCTTCACACCCGAATCCCGAGGCTCGGAAACTAATAATCAACCCTTATTTACCCATACGAATGAGCAGACAACGCTATAAATTGCAATATATGCAGCACGTTCGGCCGCTACAGGAGCGAGGAGCATTGCTATCGCTGCCACAAATACTAACACAACCTCAATTGCAATCGCAGCAGCATTCACGATTACAATCACAAGATCTACAGCTGCAAGAGCAGCAAAATCATCAAAATCAACAAAGTCAACCCAACCTGCAATCAGAACGGACTACACAAATATACTCACAACAGACAAGCTCACATATGCCAATTATTCCAATCCACCAGAATGTTGTGGAGCAACTGCCCACGCTCCTATTAATGGAACTTATGGATATGGATATTATGCATCATAATAATGCTGAGGAAGACCTGCCACATCGGAGAATGCATACACCACAATCCAATGACGCGACCGATGCTGCCACTACTATCCAAGAACACGCTGATCCAAACGTGGCTGCCGACGAGGAAGCTGTCTTCACCAATCTGCACACAAATCCAAGTGCAAGTGTAATTGCCAATACTGATATGAACGCTGCTAATGGTGCTAATAAGGGCGTTGCTGATGCTGCTAATGATGATCATCATGGTGACATCATTCATCACAGTGATGAGGAAACGCCACAGCACCATTCAATGTGGCCTGAAACAATTGCAAAAGAAACATTAATGATGGGCAATACACACCAATTAACAAATGAAAATGCTCACTCACTACTCAATACTGGCCTGTTTCGCATCAGATCAGAGCTAAACGAACTTTTGGTGCAAGACTCACACCAACTGACTGCTGTAGTCGACGCCAATGCCAATGCTAATACAGATGCTGAAGAGAAAGAGAAAGCCAATGCTGACGTTGTCCTGGAGGTCTCTGCTTCCAATCTGCGCTGATGCCAATGCTGTCTCCTTACTGAGGCTGCCGTTCATTGCGCCTGCTCTCATATACAACAGAATCGCGCGACATCATCGTCGTTGCCTTCCTCGTCGCTGCCGTTGGCCCAGCAGCAACAGCCAAAGCAGCAAAACCAATACGTCCATAGCAACTCCAACGCAGAAGCGCTTAACATTCAGCGCGTACTTGCCAAGACCATTGAGATGGTCGAACGCATGGAGAGGCGTATGGAGAAGCAGATGAACAATATGCTGAAAGTTGTCATACAATTAGTATTGAGTCATAACACAAACACAAATAATACTCACGTCAAACTAATTGCTCTTGACTTTGAGGCCAATACAAGTATTGTCACCGATGATGATGTCGATGACGACTACGAAATGCAAGCCAATGACAACGAAAATGCCAGAGAGTAAAAACATCTGCTCTCTCATTTGCCATATCATCATGGCAGCCAATAAAAAGGGCGATGGCTATCTGCTTGCGGATGCCGCGTACAACATGGATGCTGCAGACTCGCTGGTGGCTGCCAATAATGATGCCGATGCTGATGTGGATGCTGACGTGGATCATCCCGCTGTTTGCTGCTATGCATATTTTGCATGGCAACAACAAGGACGACGATGGCGTGCCACAGCAGTGGGCGACGAGACCTGATTTGAAAACAGAAAGAATAATAAAAAATAAAAAATATAAAAAAAATTTTTATTAGATGATGTACAGCAGATAATAATAACCAATGAAAATATCTACTTACGATTCATGCCATTACCAAGGCGTGAGCTGACTTGGAAGCTTTCGCTTCTTTTAAAATCCGCCATCAATACAGACGCCGATGCCGATGCAGAAGCGCCTGCCTTCACGCGGATGCCACTCACGCTCTCACAGAACCTGGACTCATTACTGATGACATCATGGTGCAATGTAAGTTCCAATCCGGATGAGGCGATCAAATTCTATTCCCATCGCCATCGCTCATGCTGAAATGCCACAGCATACAAAAGGCATGACAATACGATCTGCAAAACAGAACAAAAATGGATTAGTACACATCTAAATAATGACGAGAAATCAAAACTGGAATCAAAAACTCACCGCTCAACACTGGCTTGTCTCGCACTTGCATCTATGCGAATCGCCGGATGAGCCTTCGATGCTGCGTCGCCCTTGCATCACACATTGATGATGCCGCTGCCGATGCCGCCACTGATGAGCGTGTAAAAACAATACACGCCAAATCTGCCACTGCCGAATGCCGCCAGATGCTGATGCTTTTTTTTGCTGATGCTGATACCCGCCGCACGTTACACTGGCCTCGCCATGTGTGTATGTGCTGGTATTTTCTCTCATCCACAGGTATGCCGTAGATATTCGCCATCGATAACGCACTTTAGAGTGCGCGATGTGCAAATAAACACAACACCAATACAAATGCCTGCACATGGAAGCTGACCTGCACCAACATTTTTGTCGTTGCTGCCGCTGCCGCCACTACGGCCTTCTTGCCTTCATTTTGCTGAAAATTGAAAGAAAAAAGCCATTAACAAAGAAGAAGAAGAAGAAGACTAAGCATTTGCAAAAAAATGCTAATGCGCAATAACACAATATGTACCTGCCTGCCACTTGTTGTATATATGTATATATGTATATAAGCTGCTGCCACTGCGCTGCCGCAGCCCGTTCCGGACAACACGAAGATGCCTCGTCGCTTCGTCGCTGGACCCCCCTGATTGCTGCGAGTAGCTGAAAATAGATAAACTTTTAAAATATTAGATTAATTTAGCCAATTCAAATAGTTTTTCAAAATTACCAAATTTAGTATGCCGCGTCGCAATTGCCGCGTGCCTGTGATAATTGTGTGACCGGCTCTTAAAAAACTCTCACTAATGCCAATAAAATGCCAAATTTCAACGATGCCACTTCGCTGCAATTTGGTATTTGGGCAACAAATTGTGGCAACCCCGGCACTCAGCCAATTAGCCAACACGCCAACCCAGCAATTCCCGGACCGTTTCACATTGCATGTTGCGCAACATTTCGTTTCACTTATTGTTGCGAAACACTTTCTGCACTTGTTGCGAAAGTTGACTGCGCAAACAGCTGTGAGTGAAACGGCCATTGAACTTGCTATTTTGTTATTTTTTGATTAGGGACAAGTTATTTTGAATTTTACAAATGAAAATTTCTATGTTATATGTTTATTAGTATAATGTTTGTTCAATTTTTACGTAATGTTCTTGTATGTCTCTATGAATAATATGTTAATTTATTAATTTATTAATATTTTAGTATAATTATTATATATAATTATTATATATATGTCAGTACAGTCTAAGTCTAGTCCAGAGTCTGTTGAAGCTAGCATCTTTTTGATTTGGAGCGTGTTAGAGAGTGGGGAGCGTCGCTGTTTGAGTGATTTTTTCCTCTCATGCACAAACTCCCCACACTCTCGCGCGCTCCTATCCCTTTTTGTTCTTGGAACGGCGATGGAGTTTGAGTTTTTTCCTCTTTCCTTGTTGGTTTTCCTTGATATCAATAATGCCTTGCCCCGGATCACTCGGTGTTTGATGCCTGTTGCATTCGGACGCGAATGACTCTTGGCTCGGAAAGTCAAATTAAAATTTAAAATCAATTAAAAAAACGCATATATATGAGAAATGTGTTGCGAAAAAAGTACTCTGCCTTCAGCAAGCCTAAGCCAACTAGTTTTTTTTGCCAAGTTCCTTCGATTGTCCAACGAAAAATTGCTTATTGTTAGTAATGTGAGACAGGAGAAAGACTAACTTGAAACAAAAAGCCAAAGTGAAATGAAAATCGTGCGAGTCGCCATTACAAAAACTATTGCCGCTATTGCCTATTGCCAATTGCAAAATTAATTAAAATCGCCAACCGTCTCCAATGTTAAACGAAAAATTGCTTATTGTTAGTAATGTGTAGCAGCAGAGGCCGAAAAGGCAATTAAGAAACAATTATGTGCAAAGACAAGCCAATAACAAAAATTTTTCAAAAATTGTAAACTTTTATGTAAAAATGAAAAACTAATCAGTGCGACCAAACGCCAAATAAAACCATTCATTCTCAAAACAATGAAAATGAAAATGAAAAACGAGAACAAAAAAAAAAATAATAAGACAAAAAGTGCGTTATTAATTTGACTTTATATTAGACTGTGGGTGGAATAAAAAGAAAAGTGATAAACCATTCATAATGGCCGCCAGTCAACACCAAAGCGAACGTGACGAGGGCAGAAAAATGTCCAGTGTTCAGCTATTCACTGACTCGGAGACAGACTCGCATGGGCCGTTCTCTGGGAATCTCCTGGATCGCTCCTTCCTCTCATACAATCCGGACGGCGGCATATCTGACGATGAGGTGCCAGATACGACCACGGATGACGACATGCTGGGCAGGAGCTTCCTCAACAAGACCATTCTAGCGCAGCCGGTAAGCCCAAAAAGCCACGGCTCGCCAGCCATGTGGAAGCCGCTGACGCAGACGCTGACGCAGATGCTGACGCCGATGCCGACGCAGCTGCCACCAACTCCTGCCAATACTGGTCACCCTCCCGCCAAAATTGCCGCCAAAAGTGGCGTTGGCGCCAAAGGCGCCAAAATTGACGCCACCAAAGGAGATGCCGCCAAAAACACCAACGATAAGGAAAAGGCAAGTGAAAAAGCGAAAGCAAACCCCGTTAGCATAACTCTAGCAGCCAATCAGAGTGACACTCAAAAAGTCACTCAAAAAACCACTCAATTACACACAAGCACTACAAACACCGACATGACTACTGCTACTGCTACAACGCTCAAAGCAAAGAAAAGCCTCAAAGAGGATGACGCCATTAACTGTGCTTGCAATAATGCACACACACACTCACAAATGCAGCCATACTTGAAGAAAAAAAGACAGCGCTAGCATTGCCAACACCGAACATGACAAGCAAAAACTGACGAGGGAGATGAAAATTAAAATAGACGCTCTCAAGCCTGCCAATACTAACACCAATACAAATGCCAGACGCAGCCTCCTGCCAACGCTAAAAAATAATGAGGATAGCAAAATAAATGCAAATAAAAATGCAAATATTAATGCAAATAATAATGCATTGAAAACTGGCACCACCACTACGGATAATATTATTATTATTAATAATAATAATAAAATCCAAAATAATATACAAAACACCGACTTTGGCGGTGATAAAGCCGTTGAGAATATCAACAAAATAACGAGCTGGCTATCCAAAGTGCAGCCGATGGTAAATCCTGCCATTAAAACGGCCAACAATAGCAATGATATTGCTAGCCCAACACGCTCACCGTTTAAACGTAAGCGAAAAGAAGCTACTCAAGCAGCCAAGGGGCCCAAGAATGGGGCGAACGGCAGCAATAGCAATAACAACAGCAGCAGCAGCAACTCAGTTGCTATAACCGTCAAGGGCAGCGGCAACAATAATGATGACGACGATGACAACTACTATGATGACGAGAAGTCGCATCAGCAACAACAAAAGCGGCCACTAATCCGTATGAGCCCGCAACAACAGCAGCAACAGCAATCATCAAGGCAACATGATGCCAATCCAATGGATGAGGATGTTGTAAATGATGATGTGGTGTTTATAGATACCCCTCCTCGGCAGCAATATCCAAATCAGCAACAACAGCAACAGCAACAAATTCAACCGTGTCCCCAGCAGCAACAAAAGGAACAACAACAACAACGGCAGTCACCAAATAATATTGCTAATAATATTAATAAAGACATTAACAATAAAAAAGACGACAAAGCACCATTACTTTTCTTGCCCAATGTAGATAATATTGTCTTGCTACTAAACCAAATTGAAAATGCTGGCAAATTTACAACGAAAACACTTGCTGACGGCAGATTGAGAATTCAGTGTGAAACGATGGCCACGTATAAGGCCCTATTATTGGTATTGGATGGCAACAATATACAAAGGCATACTTACCAGGCCAAAGGTGAGAGGGGCTTCAGGGTGATTATCCGCCAGCTCCATCATACCACTGATTGCAATTGGATCAAGGCCAAGCTGCTCCTGCGTGGGTATACAGCCCGTTTTGTGCGCAACATCAAGCGTCGTTTCAAGGCGACGCCATTGAATATCTTTGAGGTGGAGATTGAGCCGAAATCCAATGGCTTGCATGAGTCGGTGCTCGCACTGAAGGAGCTGGGCAATCAGCGAGTTCGTGTTGAGAGATTGGCCAAAACGTTGGAGCCGACGCTGTGCCATCGGTGTCAGGCATTTGGCCACACCAAGAACTATTGCCGGCGCCCCTTCAAGTGCATGAAGTGTGCGCAGATGCATCCCACGACGCAGTGCAACAAGCCGAGGACGGCGACTGCAAAATGCCCGAACTGTGACGGCGAACACGTTGCTAGCTATCGGGGCTGCTCCAAATATAAGGAGGAGGTCCGAAAGCTGATGGAGGCGCGCATGTCAGACGCGACCAACAACATCCGCCGCATCCATCAATATGGGCAGCAGCAACAGCGAAGCCTGCGTCCCATGGTGGCAGCTAAGCTAGCTGCATCAACATCAACTGCAAAAGCACCAGCAACAGCCAATAAGGTGTCCAGACAAAACAGCACTGGGGGCCAAATGCATGACGACGAGGGATGGATGAAGGTGACGAGGACGAGGCTGACGAAGAAGATGACAAATCTGACTCGGAAGCCAAATCCGAGTCGAGTCCTGGATCCTGAATCGCCGCCAACAACATCAGCCGCGGCAGCAGCCAAGAAAGCTGCAATAGCGGCCAAGGGAGCTGCCAAGTTGAAAAACTGGCCGAATGCAATCAAAATGCCAATGACCAGTCCAGCGGCGAGGGCGATAGCAACGGCAACAAATAAAGCAACAATGACGAACAAAGGCGGCCTCTCACGCAGCACTATTGCATATGGTGCGATCCGTGGAGTCAATGTGACTGCCTGTCCGGCCACAATTGGCATGAGCTATGCCAGCGTCGCCAAGGTTGGTGCTGTTTCTAACACCCAAGCTAGAGCAGCCACTACAAAAAGAAGTATGCATAAGTCACATGCCACTGCCAAAGAAAATATAAAACAAAACCAAAACTCACCCATGGTCAAGCGCCAGCAGGTAGCCAAATCCAATACGGCCAAAGTCAATACCACGCGCAATCCAGCTGAAAGGCATCTTCATGTCTTTCAACAAAGGCGTGCGTAGGCGCAGGGAGCGTCATAATGTTGCCAATACCAATGGCATACACGTCTCGAATGACTCTAGTGGTCCTAGCAGCATTGAACGTGAACGCCAACGTTTAGCATACAGAAGAAGCCTGAATATTAACGACCAGACACTTCAACTGCTGCATACAAAACAGCAATGTAGAATGGAATACATTGCAAATCGATCCAATGAGTCTCGCCGCCGGCTTCGTGTCGCGCAAAACAGGCTCTCTAAGGCAATATGCAAGGCAAAAAAGGAAAATATCAATAAATTGTTTGAAGGTATAGATGGCTTGGACAAAAATTCAATGCAAAAGCTATGGCGTCTGACCAACAAAATAAAACGCCAGCCACAACCTAACTGGCCACTAAAGGTGCCAACTAGCAACAGCGATGGTGGTGACAATAATGAAAATGGCTATGGCTGGACTCGCAGTGATGCGGAGAAGGCTGAACTGCTTGTCTCACACTTGGAGGAGAGATTTCGTCCGCAATTAAGTTTGGAAGATGGCCTTGAGGTTGACCGAACACGAACAATCATAGTTGATGCATGGCAACAACAAAAACAAAAGAAGCTACTACAACAACAACAACTGCGTCAACAATGGCAACAATACCAGCAGCAAGTACAGCAACTACACACTACCAACTTTGATGATGGTGACAATGTGCGGCAAATAACGCTTGACGAGCTGATAACAGTCATCTGCGAACTACAAACAAACAAAGCCCCTGGTGAGGATAGAATCGAAAATAAGCTAATCAAAATACTCCCAGCTGCAGCACTCAAACATCTGCTTAATATCTACAATGCAATGCTCGAGCTTGGCCATTTCCCCAGCAAATGGAAAGTTGCTGGCATTAGTATGATACACAAAAAGGGCAAGCCAACACATGAAATAACATCCTATCGACCAATAAGCTTACTATCTGGTCTGGCAAAACTGTTTGAGAAGCTCCTATTAACAAGACTCTTTGAGATACACGACTTTGCGAACGCCATACCACAACATCAGTTTGGGTTTCGCCGTGAGCATGGGACAGAACAACAACTGGCGAGAGTGACTCAATTTATAATGCGAGCGTATGAGGAGAGAAAATATTGTTCAGCTGTTTATGTTGACATCACTCAAGCTTTCGATCGTGTCTGGCATGAAGGATTGCTAAGTAAACTGATTAAAATACTACCAATTAAATTGTACAACATTCTAGAGAGCTATTTACATGAACGTACGTTCGTTGTAAACATTAATGGCAACACTAAATCACGTGTAGGAAAAATAATGGCTGGCGTGCCCCAGGGTAGCGTCCTTGGGCCCATATTATACTCCATATACACGTCAGATATGCCTATGCCAATAATGCTTGAAGAAAATGAGCATCTACACTGCTGTCGTCGTATGCTGTTATCAACATATGCGGATGACACGGTCATCATGTGTGCTGCTAATAGGCCAAAAACAGCTGTACGCGAAAATCAATTGTACCTGCGGAACTTTAGTGCCTGGGCCAAAAAATGGGCAGTACAAGTCAATCCGGCCAAGACGGCACATGTTATGTATACAACGAGAAATATGGATTCGGCTGCTGCAGTTGCTGCAAGGGCAAGAACACTTACACCGCAGCTAAACGGGCAAGATGCGCCAAACAAAAAGTCTCACACATATCTGGGGATATTGTTGGACCGGAAACTAACACTGCAAGCGCACATAACACTGCTAAACATTAGGTTGCGTAAGCGTGTGAGAAGTCTGGATTGGATGATTGGGCCACAGAGTCGGCTGACTAAAAAATGTAAAGCGATAATCATCAAACAGCTAATCATGCCATTATGGCAATACTCGCTACCAATTTGGGGTGCACTGGTAACAGATGCGCAAATTGGCAGCATTCAACGACTGCAAGATCGAATCATTAATACTTCATTAAAAAAGAGTCCACTTACAACAAATGAGATTATGCGCGCTAAATGGGATCTAAAGTCGATCAATGAATTATTTCATGAAGCCAGTGGGCGATTCATGAACTCACTTGCTTCACACCCGAATCCCGAGGCTCGGAAACTAATAATCAACCCTTATTTACCCATACGAATGAGCAGACAACGCTATAAATTGCAATATATGCAGCACGTTCGGCCGCTACAGGAGCGAGGAGCATTGCTATCGCTGCCACAAATACTAACACAACCTCAATTGCAATCGCAGCAGCATTCACGATTACAATCACAAGATCTACAGCTGCAAGAGCAGCAAAATCATCAAAATCAACAAAGTCAACCCAACCTGCAATCAGAACGGACTACACAAATATACTCACAACAGACAAGCTCACATATGCCAATTATTCCAATCCACCAGAATGTTGTGGAGCAACTGCCCACGCTCCTATTAATGGAACTTATGGATATGGATATTATGCATCATAATAATGCTGAGGAAGACCTGCCACATCGGAGATTGCAGCCAATACGTACTGAAGCAGAAACAGAAATAACAACAGTAATAACCAACCTACAAGACTACACAGACTTGATACAAGAGCACTGGCAACAAATACTCTTACAGCAACAAGAAGAACAACAACAACAGCAACGCCAACAACAAGCAACAAATGAAAACAACTCACCACTTAATCCTGGACTGAATCGTCGCACCAATGCAGAGCTGGCTGAGCAACTTCTAATGCATACACCACAATCCAATGACGCGACCGATGCTGCCACTACTATCCAAGAACACGCTGATCCAAACGTGGCTGCCGACGAGGAAGCTGTCTTCACCAATCTGCACACAAATCCAAGTGCAAGTGTAATTGCCAATACTGATATGAACGCTGCTAATGGTGCTAATAAGGGCGTTGCTGATGCTGCTAATGATGATCATCATGGTGACATCATTCATCACAGTGATGAGGAAACGCCACAGCACCATTCAATGTGGCCTGAAACAATTGCAAAAGAAACATTAATGATGGGCAATACACACCAATTAACAAATGAAAATGCTCACTCACTACTCAATACTGGCCTGTTTCGCATCAGATCAGAGCTAAACGAACTTTTGGTGCAAGACTCACACCAACTGACTGCTGTAGTCGACGCCAATGCCAATGCTAATACAGATGCTGAAGAGGAAGAGAAAGCCAATGCTGACGTTGTCCTGGAGGTCTCTGCTTCCAATCTGCGCTGATGCCAATGCTGTCTCCTTACTGAGGCTGCCGTTCATTGCGCCTGCTCTCATATACAACAGAATCGCGCGACATCATCGTCGTTGCCTTCCTCGTCGCTGCCGTTGGCCCAGCAGCAACAGCCAAAGCAGCAAAACCAATACGTCCATACCAACTCCAACGCAGAAGCACTTAACATTCAGCGCGTACTTGCCAAGACCACTGAGATGGTCGAACGCATGGAGAGGCGTATGGAGAAGCAGATGAACAATATGCTGAAAGTTGTCATACAATTAGTATTGAGTCATAACACAAACACAAATAACACTCACGTCAAACCAATTGCTCTTGACTTTGAGGCCAATACAAGTATTGTCACCGATGATGATGTCGATGACGACTACGAAATGCAAGCCAATGACAACGAAAATGCCAGAGAGTAAAAACATCTGCTCTCTCATTTGCCATATCATCATGGCAGCCAATAAAAAGGGCGATGGCTATCTGCTTGCGGATGCCACGTACAACATGGATGCTGCAGACTCGCTGGTGGCTGCCAATAATGATGCCGATGCTGATGTGGATGCTGACGTGGATCATCCCGCTGTTTGCTGCTATGCATATTTTGCATGGCAACAACAAGGACGACGATGGCGTGCCACAGCAGTGGGCGACGAGACCTGATTTGAAAACAGAAAGAATAATAAAAAAAAAAAATATAAAAAAAAATTTTTATTAGATGATGTACAGCGAACCAGATAATAATAACCAATGAAAATATCTACTTACGATTCATGCCATTACCAAGGCGTGAGCTGACTTGGAACGCTTTCGCTTCTTTTAAAATCCGCCATCAATACAGACGCCGATGCCGATGCAGAAGCGCCTGCCTTCATCATGCACCAGATACTGATTCTGATGCCAACGTTGACATGCTGCCAATACCAAACAACCTGATGCCGACGAAAAATTATGACGCGGATGCCACTCACGCTCTCACAGAACCTGGACTCATTACTGATGACATCATGGTGCAATGTAAGTGCCAATCCGGATGAGGCGATCAAATTCTATTCCCATCGCCATCGCTCATGCTGAAATGCCACAGCATACAAAAGGCATGACAATACGATCTGCAA
Organism: Scaptomyza montana; assembly: GCA_018904305.1. Classification (NCBI taxonomy): domain Eukaryota; kingdom Metazoa; phylum Arthropoda; class Insecta; order Diptera; family Drosophilidae; genus Scaptomyza; species Scaptomyza montana. The sequence goes on along the minus strand of JAEIGR010000228.1, from coordinate 25,947 downwards.
AACAGAACAAAAATGGATTAGTACACATCTAAATAATGACGAGAAATCAAAACTGGAATCAAAAACTCACCGCTCAATACTGGCTTGTCTCGCATTTGCATCTATGCGAATCGCCGGATGAGCCTTCGATGCTGCGTCGCCCTTGCATCACACATTGATGATGCCGCTGCCGATGCCGCCACTGATGAGCGTGTAAAAACAATACACGCCAAATCTGCCACTGCCGAATGCCGCCAGATGCTGATGCTGATACCCGCCGCACGTTACACTGGCCTCGCCATGTGTGTATGTGCTGGTATTTTCTCTCATCCACAGGTATGCCGTAGATATTCGCCATCGATAACGCACTTTTAAGTGCGCGATGTGCAAATAAACACAACACCAATACAAATGCCTGCACATGGAAGCTGACCTGCACCAACATTTTTGTCGTTGCTGCCGCTGCCGCCACTACGGCCTTTTTGCCTTCATTTTTTGCATCCAAAAACACTTTTTGGTTTGCTGAAAATTGAAAGAAAAAAGCCATTAACAAAGAAGAAGAAGAAGAAGACTAAGCATTTGCAAAAAAAAATGCTAATGCGCAATAACACAATATGTACCTGCCTGCCACTTGTTGTATATATGTATATATGTATATAAGCTGCTGCCACTGCGCTGCCGCAGCCCGTTCCGGACAACACGAAGATGCCTCGTCGCTTCGTCGCTGGACCCCCCTGTTTGCTGCGAGTAGCTGAAAATAGATAAACTCTTAAAATATTAGATTAATTTAGCCAATTCAAATAGTTTTTCAAAATTACCAAATTTAGTATGCCGCGTCGCAATTGCCGCGTGCTTGTGATAATTGTGTGACCGGCTCTTAAAAACTCTCACTAATGCCAATAAAATGCCAAATTTCAGCGATGCCACTTCGCTGCAATTTGGTATTTGGGCAACAAATTGTGGCAACCCCGGCACTCAGCCAATTAGCCAACACGCCAACCCAGCAATTCCCTGACCGTTTCACATTGCATGTTGCGCAACATTTCGTTTCACTTATTGTTGCGAAACACTTTCTGCACTTGTTGCGAAAGTTGACTGCGCAAACAGCTGTGAGTGAAACGGCCATTGAACTTGCTATTTTGTTATTTTTTGATTAGGGACAAGTTATTTTGAATTTTACAAATGAAAATTTCTATGTTATATGTTTATTAGTATAATGTTTGTTCAATTTTTACGTAATGTTCTTGTATGTCTCTATGAATAATATGTTAATTTATTAATTTATTAATATTTTAGTATAATTATTATATATAATTATTATATATATGTCAGTACAGTCTAAGTCTAGTCCAGAGTCTGTTGAAGCTAGCATCTTTTTGATTTGGAGCGTGTTAGAGAGTGGGGAGCGTCGCTGTTTGAGTGATTTTTTCCTCTCATGCACAAACTCCCCACACTCTCGCGCGCTCTATCCCTTTTTGTTTTTGGAACGGCGATGGAGTTTGAGTTTTTTCTCCTCTTTCCTTGCTGCTTTTCCTTGATACCAATAATGCCTTGCCCCGGATCACTCGGTGTTTGATGCCTGTTGCATTCGGACGCGAATGACTCTTGGCTCGGAAAGTCAAATTAAAATTTAAAATCAATTAAAAAAGCGCATATATATGAGAAATGTGTTGCGAAAAAAGTACTCTGCCTTCAGCAAGCCTAAGCCAACTAGCCTTTTTGCCAAGTTCTTTCGATTGCCTAACGAAAAATTGCTTATCGTTAGTAATGTGAGACAGGAGAAAGACTAACTTGAAACGAAAAGCCAAAGTGAAATGAAAATCGTGCGAGTCGCCATTACAAAAACTATTGCCGCTATTGCCTATTGCCCTTTGCAAAATTAATTAAAATCGCCAACCGTCTCCAATGTTAAACGAAAAATTGCTTATTGTTAGTAATGTGTAGCAGCAGAGGCCGAAAAGGCAATTAAGAAACAATTATGTGCAAAGACAAGCCAATAACAAAAATTTTTCAAAAATTGTAAACTTTTATGTAAAAATTAAAAACTAATCAGTGCGACCAAACGCCAAATAAAACCATTCATTCTCAAAACAATGAAAATGAAAATGAAAAACGAGAACAAAATTAAAAAAATAAAAAAAATAAAAAAGACAAAAAGTGCGTTTTTAATTTATATCTGACTTAAAATGGCAACTAATCATCAAAGTGAATATGATGAGGACAATAAAATGTCCATTATTCACATCATCAGTGACTCGGAATCGGACTCAAATGGGCCGTTCCTTGAGAATTCTACGCTTGCACCGGTGGTGTCAGACGATGAGGAGCTGGATATGACGAATTTCCTGGGCAGCAGCTTCCTGAACCAGACAATAATGGCCCAGCCAGAAAGCCCAAAACGCTACGACCAGCTAGTTAAAGTAAGGCCGCCGACGCAGACGCTGACGCAGACGCCGACGCCAAAGCCGTTTCCCGCCTTTGCTTTTTCTGCTCCCGCTAAAATTGGCGTCACCAACAGATCCAAAGAAGACGCGGGAAAAATCACCAACGAAAAGAGTGACACTCAAAATGTCACTCAAAAAACCACTCAAATACACACAAGCACCACAAATACCGACACGACTACTGCTACAACGCTCAAAGCAAAGAAAAGCCTCAAAGAGGATGACGCCAATAACTGTGCTTGCACAAATGCATACACACACACACAGCCACAAATGCAGCAATTCTTGAAACAGGACAGCGTTAGCGTTGCCAACAACAAAAATAGCGGAAACAACGACATTAAGCGAAAAATGACAAGGGAGATAAAAATCAAACTAGATGCTCTCAAGAAAATTAATCCCAATGCAAATACTAACCTAAATGCCAATATGGTACAAACGAATGCCAGACGTAGCCTCCTACCAATGCTAGAAAATGAAGAGGATGGCCAAACCAGCACAACTAGCACAACTAATGCCACAATAATTGCTACCACTACGGATAATTGTAGTAATAAAACTCAAACTAAAATCCAAAACACCGTCAACAACAGCACTGGCGGAAAATCTGACAAAAGCCTAGAAAATATTAATAAAATAAATAACTGGCTAGCCAAAGTGCCACCAATGACACTGACACAATCAGCTACTGCCAATAACGACAGCAACGTTGGCATTATTGGTCCGGTTTGCTCACCGTTTAAGCGCAAGCGAAAGGGAGCAATGGCAGCAGAAGTGCCTATAAATGGGGCATACAACAATGACAACGGCAGCAACACAAACAAAACTGTCGACAGCAACAATGACAATGACAACTACTACGATGATGAAGATGGTGAGGATGAAGAAGCAAACGACGATGCTACAACAGGCAACAAGGAAAAATCCCATCAGCAACAACAAAAGCGGCCACTAATTCGAGTGAGCCCGCAGCAACAACAGCAGCAACAGCAGCAACAGCAGCAACAACACACAACAGCAGCAGCAATCACCAGGGCAAAACGATGCCAACAAAATGGATGAGGATGTTGTAGAAGAAGCCCCTGTCGAGACCCAACCTCAGCAGCAACACCAACAACAGTGCCAACAACAGCAGCGGCACCAACAGGAAAATATCCAGCCAAAAATGCTGAATATCCAGCAACAAATCCAGCTGCATCTTCAGCAGCAACAGCAACAGCAGCAGCAACCAAATGAACAACAACAGCAGCAACAGCAGCAGCCACCAAATACTATCAATAATAAAAATATTACTGATAAAAAAAAACACATACCATTACTTTTCTTACCCAACGTAGAAAATATTGTCCTGCTTTTCAATCAAATCAATAAAAATGATAAGGTTGGTAAGTTTATAACGAAAACGCTTGCCGATGGCAGATTGAGAATTCAGTGTGAAACTTTGGCCACATATGAGGCCCTTTTATTTGAACTTGATAATAACAATGTTCAAAGGTATACTTATCAGGCCAAGGGTGAGAGAGGCTTCAGGGTGATCATCCGACAGCTTCATCACTCGACCGACTGCAACTGGATCAAAGCTAAATTGCTCCAACGTGGATTCACAGCCCGCTTCGTACGCAATATAAAGCATCGCTTCAAGGCAACGCCATTAAACATCTTTGAGGTGGAACTAGAGCCAAACGTCAATGGCTTGCATGAGTTGGTGTTTACACTCAGCGAACTGGGCAATCAGCAAGTTCGTGTGGAGAGGCTGGCTAAGCCAATTGAGCCGATACAATGCCACCGGTGTCAGGCATTTGGCCACACCAAGAATTACTGCCGGCGTCCTTTCAGGTGTATGAAGTGCGCTCAGGCGCATCCAACGACGCAATGCACGAAATCAAGGCTGGCAACTGCAAAATGCCCAAACTGTGACAAGGAGCATGTTGCTAGCTATCGTGGCTGCCCCAGGTATAAGGAGGAAGTCCGTAAATTGATGGAGATGCGCATGTCAAATGCGACCAACAACACCCGTCGCACCCAGCAAGGCGGACACCAGCAAGGTGGGCAGCAGCAGCGTCAGCAACAGCAGCTAAGCAGTCGACCAAATTGGCAGCAGCAGCAACGGAGGCAGCAGCAAAGCCAACGTCCAGTGATGGCAACGGCAACGACGTCAGCTGCATTAGCAGCTGCAAAAGCTCCAGCAGCAGCAGTCAACAAGGCACCCAAGCAAAGTAGCGCTGAGAGCTCAAAGAATGATGGTGGAGAATGGACAACGATGACAAGGAAGAGGGTGACGAAGAAGATTCCAAATCTGACTCAGAACCCAAACCTGAGTCAAGCTCCAGCTCCAGCTCCTGAATCGCCGCCAACTACATCAGCTGCGGCAGCGGCCAAACGAGCTGCTGTGTTGAAAGATGCCAGCGCGGTTGCATGTCTGGCCAAAATTGGCATGAGCTATGCAAACGTCGCCAAGGCTGGTACTGGCGCTAGCACTCAAGCTAGAGCAGTCACTGCAAAAAATAACATGCATAAGTCAAATGTCATCGCCAATAAGCATAATAAACAACATCAAAACTCACCCATGGCAAAACGTCAGCAAGCAGCCAAACCCAACATTGCCAAAGTCAGCAAAGTAACTGCAAGCCAAACTCCATTGGCAAAAACATCCGCAAGAACAACAGTTGTAAAGAGAGATGTTGTTGGCGGGAATGGTGTAGCTGGTGACGCAAAATCATCTAGCTACAAAAAACAACTCATGCGCAACCCGGCTGAAAGGCATCTGCATGGTTTCCAACAACGTCTGCGAGACGAACAGCAGCAGCAGCGCAATCAACAACAGCAACAGCAGCACCGGACAAAGCTGTCGACATTGGCAATACCTCAGTCCTCGTCGTTGCCATTGACCCAGCAACAGCAACAGCAGCAATCTCATCACAGCAGCAACAATCCAAACCTATATATTGAAGCGCTCAACATTAACCAAGTGCTTGCTAAAAGCATGGAAGCGTTCGAGCGTATGGAGAGGCGTATGGAGAAGCGGATCGATAGCATGCTAAAAATCGTGACGGAATTAGTATTGAATATGCAAAGGAATGTAAGCAATACAAACCTGAACAAGAACTACCCTCAGGCTGACTCCTCATTCGAAGATATGGACGCGGATGAAGAAAGTGCATCAAATCTCGCCAATGACGCCACTAATAATGAGTAATACAACAAGTAGTCCAACCCGTACTGCTTCCACTGTTTCTAGTCAGCCCCTGGCAGCCACTGCAACAATAAATACAAGCCACATCAATATACAAAATGTAAACTCACTGCGTATTGCCTTTTGGAATGCTTGCGGTATCCGAAACAAGATAGACGAACTGCTGCTGTTTATGAGGCGCGAGTCAATACAGGTAATGATGGTCATGGAGACGCGAATTCCGAACGATGATGACCTATGGAGCATAGATGGTTTTCAAGCCCATACAGCGTCGAATCCGTTCACACATAGGCGAGGTGGTGTGGCAACACTTGTTCGCAATGATATTAAGCACATCAGATTGCAGGCCATAAATGAAGAGTACATCCAATGTGCTCCCATAGCAATCATCCCAACTGAAACACCGGGAGGAGCCAACACCATCCTGACAATTGCCTCGTTGTACTGCCCGCCGGTCTACAGATGGACTCCACAACAGTTTGGGATGCTCCTCAACCACTTCAGTGGCTCCAGTCCTGACTACAGCAGGAAAGCAGACTTCATACTTTGCGGAGACTGGAACGCTCGTCATCAATGGTGGGGTTCTAACCGATCGTGTCAACGAGGCCGATCGCTGATGGAGGCGGTCCAATCCGGTAGGCACTACAACATCCTAGCCACTGGGGCCTCAACACACTTCCCGAATGACAGAAGGAAAAGACCATCAGCCATCGACTTCGCCATCTACGGTGGAATGCATGGCTCCAAACTCCAAGTCAGGCAGTCTGTTGACCTGGACTCTGACCATCTGCCACTGGTTGTTGACGTCCAGAGAAGTAGACGAGGCGAAGGGAACTGTCGGTGCCACAGGGAAGAAAACCGTACCAACAGCAGAATTGGCACCAATGGAGTCGCTGGCTGCAACCACGCACAAGGCCGCATCCTTCCTCGCGGTGCAAATGTCCAGCGTTTCAAGGACGCCCTGACAATGCAGATAAACCTAGAAATAGAGTTAAACTCAGGTCAGGACATTGACACTGCCATCAATCTGCTTACTTACAAGATCCGGGATGCAGCCTTGGTAGCCACGCATCACATGCGTAGAAATGGAACTGGCGTCAGGATTGGGGGACAAACGGGTGCATGTGGAGCTTGCAGCATTAATGCTAACCACCGACGGTCGCAAAGGCATGGATTCAACTTGGATCCCAGAACCTACCTGCTGCTGCTGGCCAAGCAGCAATGCAAGCGGAATATGATCGCCAACAGGACAAACGAAGCGCGACGCCATTACAGAATAGCCCAAAATAAGCTGAGTAAAGCTATAAAAAAGATCAAGAATGCCAATATTAATCGGAGATTTGAAGGTATTGATTCTCAGGATAGATATTCCATGCAAAAGCTATGGCGACTTACTGGCAGTATAAAGCGGCAACCACAGCCAAAATGGCCGCTCAAAAATCCGAATTCAGATGTCCAACACGAGATATGGCTGGACCCGAACCAGCGTTGAAAAAGCTGAACTGTTTACGACGCATCTTGAGGAGTGCTTCCATCCTCAACTTGACGAATCCCTGGCGGACGAGCACGCAAGCCTAATAGGCGGCTGGCAACAACAAAGGCAGCTACTCAGACAGCAGCAGCAACAACAAGGGAACGCGGTCCAACCAATTCAACCAATAACACTGGCTGAATTGAAACTTGTCATCAATGGACTGGAAGTCAATAAAGCGCCTGGCGAAGATAAGATGGACAATCGGTTAATAAAAATCTTGCCAGAGGATGCCTTGAAATATCTGCTTATAGTGTATAATGCGATACTTGAGTATGGACATTTTCCAGATAAATGGAAGCATGCCGGCATCAGCATGATTCCCAAACCTGGTAAAGATACGGCTGATGTAACATCCTATCGCCCCATTAGTCTGCTGTCGGGCTTCTCGAAAATAATGGAAAAGCTGCTTCTGACTCGCCTCCTTGACGTCACAGCGTTTGCGGCAGCCATGCCAAACCATCAGTTTGGTTTCCGTCGCGAGCATGGCACTGAGCAGCAACTCGCACGCGTCACCCAATTCATCCTGAAGGCATATGAGGAACGGCGAGTCTGCTCAGCTGTTTTTGTTGACGTAACACAGGCGTTTGATCGGGTTTGGCATGAGGGCCTGTTGAGCAAGCTGATTAAAATACTGCCAATTAAATTATACGACATCTTGGAGAGCTACTTACGCGAACGAACCTTTGTTGTTAACAGTGACGGCGGCTCAAAGTCACGTATTGGAAGGATAAAGGCAGGAGTACCTCAAGGTAGTGTCCTTGGCCCCATCCTATATAACATCTACACCTCTGACATGCCAATCCCGATCGCGACACACGGACGACGCGTAGAGAGCATCCGTCACATGTTGCTGTCCACCTATGCGGACGACACTGTGATCCTGTGCGACGCCAACACACCAGAAGAAGCGGTTGACAAAAACCAAACGTATTTGCGCTCCTTCAGCGACTGGGCGAAGAAGTGGGCGATCAAAGTAAACACCGGTAAGACTGCACACGTCATCTTTACGCTGCAAAACTTAAGTGCTGCTGAAAGAGAACTTACACCAGTCATTAATGAGCAACCAGCCCCAAACAAAAATGCGCACACATACCTGGGCGTAACACTTGACCGCAAGCTTGTCTTGAACTCTCACGTTAATCGCTTGTGCATCAGGATCCGATAGCGAGCAAACAAACTGGACTGGCTGACTGGACCAAGAAGCCGCCTGCCAATGAATTGTAAAGCCACTATTCTGAAACAATTGATCATGCCTCTGTGGCAATATGCGCTGCCTGTTTGGGGCGCACTTGTCTCCAACACACAAGTCAAAAGAGTGCAGACACTACAAAATAAAATAATAAGAAAAGTGACCAAGGCATCACGTTTCACCACAAATGCAGTAATACGGAATACTTACAATTTCAAAACGGTTGATGATGTGTTCCAGGAGTCGAGCGAGCGGTATATGCGTTCCTTGGCCAGCCACATAAATTTGGAAGCGCGAAAGCTGTTGATGCAGCCCTATGTACCCAGCAGACTTATACGGCAAAGATATACCCAACAGCTGACTCAACACGTCTATCCACTACAGTCGCAGACGCCAACGAACACCATCAACTTTATTGATCAGCTGCCTTTCTTGCTTCGTGAGGAGTACGCAGAGATCCAGGCCAGATTTGATGATGAGGCGCGCCTAAGACAGCAGCGGCACACTGAGAGGCAGCGTGTAAGCCAGGAATGGTTCGCACAGAGATGCGAAGAGGATGAGCGTGAGAGGCTGCAGCGGCTGCGTGACTCCCAGGAGGAGGAGCCCACCGGACACCAACTAGCACCAGCAACTCCACAACGCCTTTGTGAGACGCTAATAAATGACTACAGCCGCCGGTACAGGGCGGGTACCTTGACGCGAGAGGAGGCAAATGAGCTCGTCAACGGCCAACCATTGATTGTGAGGTTGATCATTGTACCGGACTACCTTCTATATATGCGCCAGCACCAGCCAGACGAGGCGGAAGTCCTTTTGGCCAACAGCGCCATCGATACGCAGATGAGAATAAGGCGATACGATGCCAGACAACAACAACTGGCAGCAGGAATCCGGTCTGTACAGGGCGAAGCAGGGCGCGATGGCAATGGCCAGGCAGCCACCATCACCATCCCTGATGATGAGGATGATCAGGTGTTGAGTCATGGTCTTAATCGCGTTGGAGCCGAACTGGCGGAACTGATGGGACACAACGATGAAGGTGCCACAACACAGGCGCAGCAACAGGATGAACTGCACACCTCCCGACTGCCTCACGAGGCTTCACAATCTCTGGGTCGTGTACTGCTGCAACACTTGCCAACTGTGAAGGAAGAACACATGCATCAACAACAACAATATATTCATCAACGACGACGACTGAGTACATACCTGCAATTTACACTCCCACGATGCAGAACAACTAACAGTTATTGTGACATGCAGTCACAAAACCAATTGCTGGCGCTGCTGCTACCATATGCTGCCACTGTTGGTATGCCGCGACTGAGATCACATGCACTCTCACTCCCACTGGCTGCTTTGAGTGCATTGGTGAGTAACGACTCGTTGCCACATAGCCACTTGGCACACTTTCTTCACAGGTTTTTGCGACATCCTTTCGATGAACAAACAGGTAGACGACTGATGATGGCAAGGCATAGAAGAACGGTATCGATAATGCACTTTTCAGTGCACGATATGCGAAACATTGACGCCCGCTTGACATGGTGGCAACACAGACGACAACGCAGACGACGATGGCCTCGGCCTCCGAATTTGACCACTGATGACAATGCTTATGCTGATGGCTTTCCCACTACCAGCCTGCAACGCATGAGCCAACGACAGCATCGCCTACATTGGCTGCGTTTGCAGCATCATATGTGGCCGCCACCACTGCATTAAATTGCGACATGAGCATGCTTTATTGCATGTAATAGCCACTGCTGCCACTTCCGCTGCCACTCTGCTCATGCAACTTGTAGATGCTCGCCGTTGATAACGCACTTTTAAGTGAGCGATGTGCGGAAAATATAGTTGCCTCCCTTAGGCCGCTGCAACCACTGCTACTGACACCGCAACGCATCTCCGCGTGTGCACTACTGTGCACGCATGCTTGCTGCAGCAACCTGTCCCGGTCAACACGAAGATGTTCGTCGCTGGACTCCCACCAACAATGTTGCTGCATGCAGTAAATGCTCGCCATTGATAACGCACTTTTAAGTGCGCAATGCGCGAAAATAATTGACGGATGGCTGCGAGTAGCTGAAAATAGATTGATAATTAATTAATTTAGCCAATTCAAGTAGTTTTGCTATTTTTAATTTCAAACTTACAAAATTATGTATGCCGCGTCGCAATTATCACGCTTATTTGTTCGTGAAAATTGTGTGACCGGCTATCGAAACTATTACTAATGCCCCAAAAATACCAAAATACCAAATTTCGGTGATGCCAACTCACTGCAATTTGGTAAATGGCAACTCCGGCACTATGCCTATTATCAACACTGGCCGTTTCAATATTGTGGCGCTAACTTTTGGTTTCGCTACATTTACTGTTGTGATACATTTGTATCGTCTCAGCTTTTGCTGCGGGGCTGCGTTTAAGCAATTTAATTGGAATGGCCTGCATAGGGATAAACAAGTTTACAAAGTAAAATTTCTATGTTATATGTATTTTATAATGTTTGTTAATTTTCGTAACGTCAATGTCCCCTCCTGTTTAACTTTAACTGTTAATTTATAAAATTAGTATATTAATTATTACATTTTAAATTGTAAAAATACTAAGAGAGCCCAGAAGATGGGCTAGTTGAGAGACTTACTTTAAGCTCCAACAGCCAATAAGTTTCCTAGAAAATTGCTATAAACCTAATTAGTAAGTAAGGAAAATGATTAACACTGTATTACAGAAGATAAAAAAAAAAAATAAAAAAAAAAAAAAAAAGTGGGTTGGGGTATTGTCAAATAATTTATTAATTAAAAAAATACAAAATATAATAATTTTGGGGTGACCAAACCACATTTTATTTGGGAAAGGGAACACCGGCCCTATGCCTAATATTAACCGTGGCCGTTTTTAGGGTGGAGCTTTTATTTTTGTTTTTTTTTTTTTTTTGGTTTTTTTTTATTTTTTTCGCTTTTTTTTTTGAGGGGGTGTTTAAACAATATAAAAGGAAAGGGCTTTATAGAAAAAAAAAAGTTTAAAAAGAAAAATTTCTATGTTATATGTATTTTATAATGTTTGTTAATTTTCGTAAAAACCAAATCCCCCCCCTGTTTAACTTTAACTGTTAATTTATAAAATTAGTATATTAATTATTACATTTTAAATTGTAAAAATACTAAGAGAGCCCAGAAGATGGGCTAGTTGAGAGACTTACTTTGAGCTCCAACAGCCAATAAGTTTCCTAGAAAATTGCTATAAACCTAATTAGTAAGTAAGGAAAATGATTAACACTGTATTACAGAAGATTAATAAATGTTTAAAAAAAAAAAAAAAAAACTTCCCACTTCCCACGTCGCACCGTCTCTGCATATGCTCACACGTCTACAATCCAAATGGCGTTCTGTACATATGCCATCCAAACTCATCGGCCACAACTCGACTCGACCATGACGATTCCATCCAATCCACACACGACAAGGCACACGCATCACCCATCATTGCCACCCTCATCGCCCTCAATAGTAGCACGATTCAACGTGTAGCAGCTTTTATCATCACTCATTCAGCTGGCAGCCAACCGTGAGCCTACACCTGGTCATCGAGCGGCAGACACAGAGGTGTCTCTCCTGTTGACCCACATCTCAGCAAGCGGCATAACCTATCCTCGGCGGCCAAACAATCATCACTTGCAGCATTCAGCCGTTGGCGTCCCCACACAAAACAAATAATTAAGATAGATTTTAAAGCTAAATTTAAAAAAAAAAAAAAAAATTGTCATAGCTATAAGTCGTATGTATTATTGCTCTCACAGTTATTATAAGTAATAATTTCTAAGATTTTTCTCAGCTATTGCTCCTATCAACTATTTCATTTATCTATGTATTTATTTCCTTTAATACCCATACCACACTTCTTTTCTCTCGATCAAACTTAAAATTAACATCTCACAACTTCCATTATCGCAAATACTCTTGCACTCTTAAAAAAAAAACTTGTCGTAAAATTAATCTATTATATATCATGTTTCTATTTCACTCAATTCCCTCAACGTAAATACTCCTAAAGAAATTCACAACTTTCACAAACTCTTATTTTTATTTTGCCACCATAACGTAAATTCAAAGTAAAACATCAAATTTTAATTAATCTGCTTAACTTACTTTATCGAATCCTATACACCTCACTCCTCTTACTATCAACTCATAATTCCTAACAAACTTCCTTCACCCTCTTACACAAAAACTAAATTCTTAAACAAACTATCTTAATGCAATACATCTCCGTATCACAATCTCCATTATCGTAAATACTCTTAAAATTTTACACTTTTCATAAACTCAAAATTTGCCGCCTTAAACGTAAATACTCCTAAAGAAATTCACAATTTTCATAAACTCTTATTTTTATTTCTGCCACCATAACGTAAATTCAAAATAAAACATCAAATTTTAATTGATCTGCTTAACGAACTAAATCAACTCATAATCCATGACAAATTACTTTCACTCTCTCTCTCTTTCTCACAAAATATTCCAACACTTTAATCTACTTACCATCTCTCACTATAAAATCATTCTTTTCGAATATTATTATATAATTAATCAATAGTCTTGAGACAACTTCTAACCGGAATAAGAGGAAATTGTCTCTTACTTCCATTTTTAAAAAAAACTCAAATCTAATCAAATCCAAAACCAAAACCAAGTCATGTTCCACCTATTTTTAAGAACACCTAAATGCAAAAAGTCATAACACTATTCTTAAGATACAAAAAAAAAAACTCCTATCACAAACAAATCTATCTAGAAGATAAGATATTATCAATTCAATCAAACCGAACAATCCAAACCACACAATCAAAACTATTTGCAAAATGTACATAACTATACGCTTATGCAAATACTCTGGCTTAAAGTCATAACTATTCGATTCAAATCAACTACCTAACTCACTTTTTGCTTAAAACCCAAAGAGGTAGCAATATGCCCGTCTAAAATTTATTTGAAGAGAGAACGGGCATATCTGCTATAGCCAATTTAACGTACACACTAGAAGCTCTTCTAGCATTTGAGGCACTATGTCTGTATTAAAAAAATTCAAAATCAAAAACTAACTCACGGTAATCTCTCTTTAAAAACACCAACTCCTACCAAAACTGCTGGCTTAATGGCATTTAATTATTGCTGATGCCGCACTAGAAAATCAGTTACCAACATATTTCACCAACATATAATGCTAAGAACTAAACTTAAAAATTATATCTCATTTATCTATTTACAAAAAAGCTAGCCACTTAAGTGTAAATTAAAACTATACAATACATATACAAAATAAGTTAAATGTTGTGAATCATGTACAAACAAAAAGTAACGAGTCATTAATAAAATCTGTGTCTGCAAAGCATCTATGCCTCTACATAGGCGCGTGCCCTAGTGTGTGCACGCGTCCGGTATACATACATATAGCAGTTCACTATACGCACAGAAAAAAAAAAAAGTTGATCTTCTGCTTGTCTCCGAGACACACTTCAACTATAACTCCCATGTTGTTATACCTAACTACACCATTCTCACGGCTAATTCCCACCAACCTCACTTGTTTATTGGTAGTGCTGCGATTATAATCGCTAATCACATTAAACACCAAACTTTGCCAGGCATTTCCTTGCCATATCTTCAATGTGTAATAATAAAACTTCAAACTGACCTGGGTGGTCTAAACATTGCAGCCTGCTACTGGCCTCCAAGCCATCCAATCCCCTCTGAAACCTACTTGAATCTATTTGATCGCTTAGGCAGCAATTTCCTTATTGGTGGTGATTGGAATGCTAAGCATCGTCTTTGGGGTAATGCTCGTGCGTGCCCTAGAGGCAAATATCTCGCTAGTATCTTGTTAAGGGCTAACCACCTTAATATACTTACTACTGCTGAGCCAACTCACTTTCCCTCCAACATCCGTCACCGTCCTAGTGTTCTCGACTTTTGCATTTACTCTGGCATTTCAAAGCACAGACTCGCCATTAGGCGCCTCACTGAACTTCACAGTGACCACCTTCCACTGCTTGTTGAACTCAGCCTGTCCATAAAATTTCATGGCCAAACGCAACATCTTTGCCCTCCTATCCATCGGCATCACCATCTCTCCAGCCGCTCCAATCTTAAAATATTCCATCAGGCTCTGGAGTCTATCATAAATCATAATGTTGAAGTTAACTCCACTAGCGACATAGATGACTTGCTGGGGATCTTCATGGTTAACATTCACAATGCTTCCAAATCAGCTAACTCTCCTGAACATAGACTTGTCAATAACAGCGTCTACCAACCAAATAGTAACCTGCCCCCTCCACTGGCTGTGCCTCCCCCCTCTTCTGTTGCCACGCCTGAACAGCTTGAACTACTTCGGGTTAAGCGTAGACTACGTAAGCGCTGGGTGCGTACTCGTCTCCATTCCGACTGGTTGAACTGGCAAAGGGCTAGCCGCCAACTCAGTAGACTCTTAAAGCAGCAGCGACAAAATTACTTTAATTTCATCCTTAGCAATGCTGACCCGCAAAAAAAGGGCTCTCTAAACTTATGGCATGCCTCGAAAAACCTTAAAAGGGAGCCTCAACCCCATCACAGCATTCGCAGGCCAAATGGTCATTGGTGTCAGTCTGAAGAAGATCAGGTTGAAGCCTTTGCTGATGACCTTGAAAACCGATTCACTCCTTTCAACTTTGCTTCGGAAAAACATTGCCAACGAGTGAACAACCTTCTCAATCAAACCGTTCAACCTTTTAACACCACTACAACGAACTCAAACATTTCTTTCCAACCTACTTTAACGCATATTCGTCCTGTTACTTTGGATGAACTCATTTCGTACGTTAAACAGTTAAAAATATGCAAATCTCCTGGCCTGGATCAAATTGACAATCGTCTTGTCAAAGCCCTGCCCAAAAGAGCACTTCTTTTTCTCTTACTACTACTAAATTCCATGCTCTGGCTGCACTATTTCCCATCTCAGTGGAAATGCGCTGCAGTCAGGATGATTCTCAAGGGTGGTAACAAACCTGTCTCTGACATTAACTCATACCGGCCAATTAGCCTACTTTCATCTTTGTCTAAGTTATTTGAGAGAATAATTTTTGAACGCATCTTAGACGAAATTAAATCGCCCATTGAGTGCGACAATAATTGCCCTGATGGTGATGCAGTTTTACCTGATCATCAATTTGGCTTCCGAGCTAAACATAGTACTATACAGCAAGTGCATCGTCTTGTTGAACACATAAATAAGGCGTTTGAGCAAGGCTACTGTACCTCGGGTGTCTTCCTTGACATCCAGCAAGCCTTTGATCGCGTCTGGCATGCAGGCTTACTCTTCAAGCTCCGCACTCATTTAACTGAACCTCTTTTCCTGGTTCTAAAATCCTTTCTATCTGATCGTATTTTCTGCATTCTTGGCTCGAAAGCCCAAACTCGTAACGGTAACCTTTCAGCTATTAACAGCAACTATGTTTTTCAATCTTCAACGCGCCCAATCCTTGCTGGTGTACCTCAAGGTAGTGTGCTTGCTCCTCTTCTCTTTAACCTCTATGTTTCTGACATGCCCTGCATCCATGCTCATTTAACTCTTGAACAAGATCAAATCGTATCTACCTTTGCTGTTCGCAGCTTCTACACCAATGCTCTTACGGCTACTTATGCGGATGACACTGCTTTCTTATGCAGCGCCCCCCACCCATCTGATGCCATTGATGTATTGCAACAGCATATGCTTAGATTTGCCAACTGGGCCTCTTTATGGAACATTAAAGTCAATAGCAGCAAGTCTGTGCATGTGCTCTTCAGCCTGCACCCCTCGCATGCTCAATTGACATTAAACCCAATTCTTATTAATAATGACGAAATTCCTACTTAGAGTCATGTCAAATACCTAGGCCTTAATCTGGACAGCAAGCTTAAATGGGCTAGGCACGCCCACATCACAGCTCAATCTGTACGTGCCAAATTATCCAAGCATAGCTGGATACTTTCTGATCGTCATTCTAAACTCTCGCTCAAAAACAAAATCCTGATCTATAAACAAATCATAGCCCCCGTTTGGCATTACGGCATTGAACTTTATGGGTGTGCGGCCGATGTACACCTGCGCAAATTGCAAGGCCTGCAAGCCAAAGCCCTTCGCTTTATTAGCGGTGCACCGTTTTATGTAAGCAACCGTACTCTCCATCGTGATCTTAGTACTCCCTCTGTGTGGGATGAACTAAACACTCAAACCTCACGGTATGTAAATAGGCTTAATTCTCACCCTAACAATCTGGCAAAAAAGCTGCTAACTTCATCTAACAGCCATAGAGCTTTTCGCAGACTAACTCGTATTTGGCCAGGAATGGATCTGATTCAACGTCCTACTCCCTATAATCCATACTAATTCACACGTTGTTTTCCTTGCAGTACTATGGATCCACTAAGCGATTTTCATATTGACCTGGATTCTACTTCCGAAGAGGAAAGTATTATTCACATGGAAACCAGCAAACCGCTTAAATCGTCAATGAACTCTCTCGCTAGTGACAACTTGACTTTTGCTCTTAACCTGCTGGCTGGCAATCCTCTAGGTAGCCACGTAGTTCCTGCTTCTAAAACTGGAGCTCTGGTTGACTCTGGATCTGTTGATTGTGTTGCCAGTTGTAATGCAGTCGCTGGCTGTAATGAAGTCCCTCAAGACAATGGCTCTTTCAAACCCTGCCGGCTACTCCAAGATGATGCCGCAATCGATGCTCTATCTGCTAATAGCAGCACAATTGCCAGTCCACCGCAAATATGCATTAATACCAGCCAAATTGCATCATTTAATGTTGATAATCTTATCAATGAGCTCAGTTCTCTGGACCCGCCTGTGACGGAATTTTCGATTAAGCTTGGTAGAGGTGGATCGCTCAGAATACTCGCTAAATCCTCTATTGCTTATCGTGCAATTATCCATTTTCTATTGGGAAAAAGTATTGAGTTTAATTCGTACCAAATGCGAAATAATCGCTCTTTTCGTGTGGTGGTTCGAGGCATCCATGCGTCTACACCAACCTCCAAGATCTTGAAGGAACTGCAGGGGCTGGGCTTTTCTGTCCGATCTGTCTTCCATCCGCAGCCGTCCAAATCCTTGGTTTCTCGGTCCACTGGGTTTAATTTTCATTTCATTGAATTGGCTCCTAGCTTAACCATAAAGAACTCCAACATCTTTGGCATCAAAACCCTGTGCAATTTCTCAGTCACGTTTGAATGGCCAGTTACAAACAACAGACGCATTCCTCAATGCCACCGCTGCCAGCGCTTTAATCACACTGCTGGCTATTGTCGACATCAGCCCCGATGTTGCAGATGCGGCGCAAACCATGCTACTCCCAACTGCTCAAAATCAGAAGATCAGCCCCCATGTTGTGCCAACTGCCAGCAGAGTCACACCGCCAACTTCAAGGACTGCCCAGCTTTGAAAAAACTTATGGAATCCAGATGGCCATCCTCGAATAACAATGTACCTCGTAAATATAAATCGGTTGGTCGCCCCCACCTGCGTAGTCAGATCCCCCCGAGGAATCCTGTTGACGTGACGAACCCAGCTATCCCTCAGGATCTCGGCAGTGGAGTTATTGGGGGAACTCCGCCTAACAGCGTTCCTGTTCGCAATATGGAAGCCTCTCTTCCATGGGTACCTCATTCAGCGACTCTCGCTAGTCAATCCTCTACACATGATCCCGGTTTGGTCGGAGGTGCTCATCGTCCTAGGCGTAGGCGACGTGGAAATGGGAGACGTCTGGTAGGGCATCAGTCTCAACATCAATCAGCTTGTCCTTCTCAAACTTTGGTTCCTGATAAACCCTTACTCCAGGGTCTGGCTGAAGAACTGAATCAGCTTCAAAAACGGCTTTCACATTTTTTTGAGTCAAAATAAGGATATCTGTCAGGAGCTCGCTATCCTTCATTGAAGCCATTTCTACCCACACAAACTATCCCCTCACATTACCAACTTCTTCTTCGCTCTTTCTTCTGCATCTTCTTTATGTCTTTATTAAATTTACTTAACTTATATAATTTCTTCTCTTTTCTGAATCATATGTATCATATGCTGGCTCCTCGCGCTGGTTTTTGATCCACTCATGAGGACGGATCAAGTGGGAATTGCTATTGGGTGTCTCATTGTCCCTTTTCTACTTTAGGTATTTTTTTTCTGATGTCCTGGATTTATTTATTTGGATGCAATCAACCAATTGGATTCAATTAATTAAATGGATTCAACGTCCAGTGGGTGCAAACAGCAATTGGCTTCTCGCGATGGTTTTGATCCACTCATAAGGGCGGATTAAGTGGGAATTGCTTTAGGCTGTCCCATTGTGCCTTTACTACTATGGATCTTTTTCTGATGACCTGGTTCTATTTGCTTAAGTGCAATAAACGTTTGGGTGCAATTAACATATGGGTGCATCATCCAGTTCTCTGAAGTGATAGTCTTTTCTCTCTAGCGGGTGCTAACAACAAGTGAGTTTCTAGTACATGAAGCTTCTGGCTTCGCCTGATCTTTACGTCTCCCTCACCCTGCGTTACTTCCTTTCACTCTTGATAACAATCCTACACTCATAATCTTTTTATCAAACTCACTTATCGTTCTCATCACCTACCTATTCCATTATTAAACTAGCATTTTTAACATATCTCACAGTTTCAAAAACACATGCTTGTCTGGTTCTCTTTAGTTGATGCAACAACCAGTGAGTTTCTTGCGCTTATGCCTTCAGATACCGCCTTTCAACATATTGTTCATCCTGGTTTTTTGATATGTTAGTCTGGTTGTCTTTAGTGGGTGCAATCAACTAGTGAGTTTCTTGTACTTGAAGCTTAAAGATTTTGCCTGACTTATCATGCCTCAAACCAGCATGGATGGTTTTTTAACCTGTGATTGGTATTGTTCACATGTTTTTTACAAAACTTATCACTTACATGCATTGTAAAATATCATTTTACTGAATCAATTTATCCTATATCACACATACTGCCTCACAGCATCACTCTGTTTGAAGGCACTTAAAGTGGGTTTGAATCAACTTCTGTGTTCTGGCAAGCCTTATGCTGACGACTATAGACTTGGCAAAATAATGCGACAGTGTACGTCCTCACTGTAAAACTCTGCCAGTCACTTAATTTTGACCATACTTACTCAGATATCTAACTCTCTAGTTAGTCCTCAGTACCATATAGACTTGGCAAAATAATGCGACAGTGTACGTCCTCACTGTAAAACTCTGCCAGTCACTTAATTTTGACCATACTTACTCAGATATCTAACTCTCTAGTTAGTCCTCAGTACCATCACTTAAGTGATTTATATACAATATCTAACCTATCAGCCGCATTAATATATGCAGCGATCTGGATCTAAAATTTATCATATATGTTTCACTCTACGCATATATTTATAAAGTGATATACCTGACGGAGGAGTGCAGGTACTTTTCACTACTCTCAATAAACGACTGCATATACTGCTCCTTGCATTGAGGCACCTGCAGCTCATCTTCCTTCCACGCGCCTCTCCTCAAATTTCCTTCCTTCATCTCGGTTGGCTTATGGCGAAACATGTTTTCTTAAACCCGATGATCCAAATTTGATGTCCGATGCACTCCTTGCTCGTTTGCCCCTCGTTGAGTGTCCTTTGATGAATCTTCTGATGGAATACTCGCAAACGGAAAGTATTCCATTGTGGCAAATTGAATTTGCATATGTAAACAAGCATTGCTCAACATTGCTTACCGTATAATTTGAATGCTTATGGTCACCCTAACTATAATTGCAGTACTGTATAATGCGCAAACAGCTAACACAGTGTCGAATAGCTATTGCATTGAACAGCTGATCGCTTAGCATCATTCGCTTAATCTATGAATACAAAATTTACAAAGAATAACTGAAGCAACGCTACGAGCCAGACAACGCACCTGACGAACGCTCATGACGAATACTCGGTTGAATATCTATAAAGAAAATAATATTTTGTTAAAAATAATACTCTTAATATTAAGTTAATACTTACCTTGCACTGAAGCAATTCTACGCGCTTGACTTTTGATCCAGCGATGTTTCTTAACAACCTTAAAAGACGAGAAACTTATTGCATAAATACGCGTAAATAGACAAATAAATATTAAAGCTATAAATTATATTCTAGGAAAAAAAAAAAAAAGGAAAGAATCTTGTTAAAACACATGCGAATAAGTTGAATAGATTAAAAACTAAATATTATAAAATACTAGGTTACTAAACATATATATAACCATTACACTAAAACTGTAATTAAAATGTTATTAATTCACTTATTACATATATTTACTGCATATATGCAAACAAACACATGTAAAAATAAGTTTAAATGACAAACTTAGTAGATTATCTCAGGGCACAGAAACTGCACCTTACTCTTAAATGAGCGCTATTATATAAGCTGGTTAATGAATTACAAAAAATGATTTAGTTGCACTTAGCTCTAAGAATATTTTCTGTATTTCCAATATTTTATATGTCATTACGATTAATAAGAATAATTATTAATCTTAGTAACTAAGAGCCTCACCGCACTGAATGCTGATAGGCGTCAAAAAATTCAAAAAAGATGTTGAAAAAATATCGTATGAATAAAAGCTCATTCTTTCTCCCCGCGACCCCCCCCCTAGTCTGCTTACAGATCTAGGTCGAGTCGTGGACGAGATCGAATTCACTCTTCGTATCGTCTTGGATGCGTACAGATTAAAAAAAAAAAAAACTTGGATGCGTACAGATTAAAAATAAAAAAATAATTAATAAAATTTGTATCATCGCATTATAAGCCTCACGCGGCGTTTGCTAGTGCTCTGGCCACGCCCCGATGGCAGCCATATTCAACAAAATATACAATTTAAAATCAGTGGTAAAATGTGCTCACACACACAATCAAATCTGTACCACATGGCCGACCCTCCCTCTTGGCTCTCACGACAAATTTCTAAGTAACTTATAGTTACTAAGTTAACTATCGATAGGACGACATCGTGATCCCGATTAACCTCAGTACATTGCAGTGACAAAAATTTGAAAGCTTGAACACCTTCTCGCAGCGTCTTGACTTTAAGTGTGTGTTAATAAAAACATTACCTCACTACTGCGCTATCATTTAAAAAGCTAAAAATATGATTCGATCCACCACTACTTCTCAAAACGAAGACGAAGATGTCGAGATTGTAGACCTCATATCGGTATCACCTTTTCCAGCAGCTTCGAGCAGCAACCAAATCGACACCGATAATCAAATCACTGCTCAGACGAACAAGAAAACGACTAATTCAACATGTGCCAATAGTGCGCCAACAATCACTTCTACAGCCGCACTTAAGCAACAAACTTTGCAGGAAGTGCTTGGTCATGTGGAACGACTGGGACAAGTTCGGCAATCTCTTCAAAAAAAAAAGCAACAAGTCAACTAAAAGGCTCGCCTCTGAGAAGCTTGCTAGCAAACCAAAGTCCTTAGTTTATGCAGATGACATCCCCTCAACCTCTGCTTCAGCCGCAGCTATCAATAAATCATTACAAATTGCTAATCGTTACAGAGAGCTTGCTAATGAATACGAGGCAAACCTCTCTGACTTTGAAGACTATGACATGGACAAAACTACAGAACCACATCCATCTACGAATTCAGCCAATAAAACATCTCATGTCTTCGTTAATCAGCACTCTCTATCCGATATAGACACTGCTCGGGACACTGCTGTCGACATGGACATTGTTCCCAACCGGGATGACAACCTCAATGCCACACCCCCGGCCGTCACCCCTGGTCTGATAGAAAAGCCTAAGCCTATAATCCTAGCCGAAGTCGACGATATCATGTCAATGCTGAATACAATAAATAGTTTGATTGGTGACAAATTTTCCACCAAGCCTGCTGCCAACAAAGGACTCCGCATCCAGTGCAATGACATCAACGCATATCGCAGTCTAGTCCGTTATTTCCAGGATAATAATATCCAATCGCATACATACCAATTAGAGCACGAACGTGGCTTTCGTGTAATTATCCGCCATCTTCACAGAGGCACACCTGTGGAATGGATCCGAGAAAGATTTACAGCTCAAGGATTTAAAGTCCGATATCTAAGTGTCATAAAAAAACGATACTCAAGAGAGCCAATTGATATATTTGAAGCTGAGTTCGAGCCTGCCGGCAACATCGCTGAGGTGCTGAAACTCAACTCCCTTGGTAATCAGCAAATCGTAATTGAACGCCCACTACGCACTGCAGACACAGCTCAATGCCACAGGTGCCAACGGTTTGGGCACACCAAAAATTATTGCCGTCGTCCATTCATGTGCGTCAAATGTGGTGGTGCCCACCTGTCGACCGCTTGCACTAAATTGCCTGATGAGCCACCTAAGTGCAGTAACTGCAAAGGTGCGCATACTGCCAACTATCGTGGCTGCACTTTCTACAAAGACGCCTGCAAAATAAGAGGAAACTCTGGCATCCATCGAGCCAACAACATTCTGGGCCAACTTGGAATTTCCCAAGTCCCCTCCACTACCCTGCGCTCCATGCACATAACAGGCCAACGGCCCACTGATACTCAACCCCGAAACGTGCCTATTCCGCAGCAAAGGCATCACCAGCAACAGCAGCAGCAGCGCCAACAAATGCATCTTATTTCTGCTTCGCAAAGTGCTCGTCAACAACCAACAAGCCACTTCCAAAACAACTCTGTCGCAGCCAGCTATGCTTCTGTAGCAAGAGCAGCTTTCTTCCAGAAGCATAAAGAGCTACACTACACTCAACAGCAAACTCAGCTCATTCAAAGGCAGTCGAGACAGAGACAGCCAATCAAGGATTTACCTCAAGTTACTCCCAGACTCACTTCCCGCAGCCGCAGTCGTAGTAACCGTCAAAACACGCAACCCAGCCGTCAATATTTCAGTGAAGACGTCTGCCAAAAACTGGACAGACTGACTACCATTCTCCTTGGCGACCGCCTATCCAAATCCAACAATAGTGTCATCAATAATCCTAATATCCTTGTGGAAAAGATAGATAAGTTAACAGATATTATGACAAGTATGATGAAAGCTTTTCAAAGCAGTATTATGATGCAAGGCAATGACAGTCATGATGACAGTCACAATGCCTAGCCTATCATTCACAATCAGAATCGGCGCATGCAGCGTTCCAGAAGGCAATACTCTTTTAAAATATTGTCCTTGGAATGCTGTTCGGCCATTCAATAAGCCAGAAGATCTACATGCTCGCCTGGCTAACAGCATCGAATCAACACCCGAAATCAACACGAGAAATATTAATACTCCTGGAAAATCATCGCTGCATGCACGAACGAACACGAATACGACATCAAAGCCTGGCAAATATGATCGACGGCTCAAAAATAATGCAATGTCCTTACTGCCTGTCTAAAGTGCTCCCTTCCCTCACACACCCAAACGGTTTGATGGAATGCGGATGCCAATATCACAGACGCTTTCTGCCAGCGCAGACTCGCACTCTCTAGTTTCTACGGATGGAACGCGGACGCATTCAGCAAAGTGCTCTCAAGCTATAGTGCCATCTATAAATATAAAATTTTGATACAGCAAGTATTTACAAATGAATTAATACACTAACCTGTACCAGATAACACCTACGCTTAGTCGCACGAGCTCGTGTACAAATGCCAATCACTTGACACCATGCCCACACAGGCGCATGTTTTCTTAAACCCGATGATCCAAATTTGATGTCCGATGCACTCCTTGCTCGTTTGCCCCTCGTTGAGTGTCCTTTGATGAATCTTCTGATGGAATACTCGCAAACGGAAAGTATTCCATTGTGGCAAATTGAATTTGCATATGTAAACAAGCATTGCTCAACATTGCTTACCGTATAATTTGAATGCTTATGGTCACCCTAACTATAATTGCAGTACTGTATAATGCGCAAACAGCTAACACAGTGTCGAATAGCTATTGCATTGAACAGCTGATCGCTTAGCATCATTCGCTTAATCTATGAATACAAAATTTACAAAGAATAACTGAAGCAACGCTACGAGCCAGACAACGCACCTGACGAACGCTCATGACGAATACTCGGTTGAATATCTATAAAGAAAATAATATTTTGTTAAAAATAATACTCTTAATATTAAGTTAATACTTACCTTGCACTGAAGCATTTCTACGCGCTTGACTTTTGATCCAGCGATGTTTCTTAACAACCTTAAAAGACGAGAAACTTATTGCATAAATACGCGTAAATAGACAAATAAATATTAAAGCTATAAATTATATTCTAGGAAAAAAAAAAAAAAGGAAAGAATCTTGTTAAAACACATGCGAATAAGTTGAATAGATTAAAAACTAAATATTATAAAATACTAGGTTACTAAACATATATATAACCATTACACTAAAACTGTAATTAAAATGTTATTAATTCACTTATTACATATATTTACTGCATATATGCAAACAAACACATGTAAAAATAAGTTTAAATGACAAACTTAGTAGATTATCTCAGGGCACAGAAACTGCACCTTACTCTTAAATGAGCGCTATTATATAAGCTGGTTAATGAATTACAAAAAATGATTTAGTTGCACTTAGCTCTAAGAATATTTTCTGTATTTCCAATATTTTATATGTCATTACGATTAATAAGAATAATTATTAATCTTAGTAACTAAGAGCCTCACCGCACTGAATGCTGATAGGCGTCAAAAAATTCAAAAAAGATGTTGAAAAAATATCGTATGAATAAAAGCTCATTCTTTCTCCCCGCGACCCCCCCCTAGTCTGCTTACAGATCTAGGTCGAGTCGTGGACGAGATCGAATTCACTCTTCGTATCGTCTTGGATGCGTACAGATTAAAAACCGGATCGTCCTTAATGAGTGTCCTTTGATGAGTGTCTTTGGATGAGTGTTCTTTGATGAATCTAACCCCGATGAAAAAACAAATAAAAATAAAATTATTCTATTGTTACAAATCACAAATGTAAACAAACACCATTTACATAGCACACAAAATTTGAATGCGTATGGCCACCCTAACTATAATAGCCACTGCATCGAACAGCTGATCGCTTAGATTCCTTCACTGATTCTATGATCATATGAATGCAAAATTTATCAAACTAATGAATATATATAATAACTTTATACTTACCTGCAACAAAACCAACTCTACGAGCCAGGCAACACTCCTGACGATGACTTGGTTAAATATCTATAAAGAAAATAAAAGAAAATAATATTATGTTGAAACAATAGCGAACAGATTAAATATAAAACTTTAAACATTAAGTTACAAAATATACATTCAAACATTACACACTTACCTTGCACTGAAGCAATTCTACGCGCTTGACTTTTGATCCAGCGATGTTTCTTAATAACCTTAAAAGACGAGAAATTTATTGCATAAATACGCGTAAATAGACAAATAAATATTAAAGCTATAAATTATATTCTAGGAAAAAAGGAAAGAATCTTGTTAAAACACATGCGAATAAGTTGAATAGATTAAAAACTAAATATTATAAATACTAGGTTACTAAACATATAT
>JAEIGR010000232.1:0-48583 GCA_018904305.1 Scaptomyza montana | reverse complement strand
TGTTCCACCTTTTCAGCCAGCCGTCAAGCTGATTTAGTTGCTGTTGAATTTCATCAGAAGCGTCCTGGGGCAGCGAAGCGGTGGCTAGAAATGCGGTGTCATCTGCGTAGGTGGCTACAAACAGGTTACCGCTGCGGTAGATGGGCATGTCGGCTGTATACAAGGTGTACAGTATAGGACCCAGTACACTGCCTTGTGGTACACCAGCTCTGATAGTCCTGATCGATGACTTAGCTTCATCACATCTCACGAAAAATAATCGGTTATTGATGTACGAATCCAAGAAGTTAAAATATGCCATGGGTAGATTCGCCTTAATCTTGTGAAGCAGTCTGGGATGCCAGACCCTGTCAAACGCTTGTTTGATGTCGAGCATTACCGCGTAGCAGTACTTCTTGTTCTCAAATGCATTCAAAATCTGCTCAACAAGCCTATGGCATTGCTCGGGTGTTCCATGTGAGCGCCTGAAGCCAAACTGGTGATCGGGGATCAAACCAGCATCGTCCATTATCGGCAACATTCTGCCTAGAAATACTCGTTCAAGTATTTTGGATAGTATGGCCAGCAAACTTATAGGACGATAGGAAGCTAGATTGATTTCTGGTTTTCCGGGCTTAGGAATAAGTATCACTTCCGCGCATTTCCACTGCGCAGGGATGTGACCAATTTGCATACATCTATTGAAAATTCTACATATCAACATGGTGCACGTAGGGGGGAGCATCTTAAGCGCCATGGCGTCGATGCCGTCAAAGCCAGGTGACTTGCTGCATTTTAATGAGGCAATGTCTTGCTCAATGTCCTCAACGACCGCTGGAGGAATAGTCGTGTCACAGGGTCTTGGGGATTCTAGGAATCTTCTGGTATCCTCGGTATCCTCCGTAGTGCATCTCTCGATGGGCGAAAAAGCGTTGTAGAGATGGTCCGCAAATGCCTCGGCACGCTCACAGTTGGACCGGCACCAATCACCGCTTTCGTTTTTAACTGGCACTGCTCTCTTGGTGGGCCTATTGATATGCCGCGTAACCCGCCAGAGGTTGTGCTGGGGGTCACCAGGCTCAACGTTCTCCAGGAACTCATCAAGCGCGCTCCTTCTTAGGTTCAGAAGCAGCTCTTTGAGTTGTTTAGTTGCTCTGTTTAGCCGGTTTTTGTCATGAGGGCTACGTGTCAAAACCAAACACGCCTGAGACGTCTCTTTTCAGTGACAAGGGCTGCAACTTCAGGGGTCCAGAGGTGCAGGTCTCTCGCAGGGATATGTGTCCGGGTGCTTCTACGGCGAGCAGTTGCGAATGCAGCAGCGTTGTGCATTTTCTTCGTAAGGTGCTCAATAGTCGAATCAATATCCTCAGGGAAAACTAGCTCGGCATTTGGGTTGATTCTCTGTTGCAGCCAGGATTTGTACATTGTGGGGTCCGTGTTGCTCTGGGTAAGCCTTTTCTGGACGGATTTTCTCTCAACGGGTGTGTTCAGGTGCAATGAAATGGCACTGTGGTCCGAGAGGAGGTCCGAGTTGGCGCTGCAGACCAAATTGCCCGAGCTTATGCCCTTGGAGATGGCTATGTCCAGAATATCAGGATTTTTTGACGGGTCAGTTGGCCAGTATGTTGGTTCACCCGAAGAGTGGCACGTTAGGCCTTTACGTAAGATGCACTTTAGCAACTCTTTTCCTTTAGAGTTGTTGACTCTAGAGCCCCACCAGGAGTGTTTGGCGTTGAAGTCGCCGCCAATGATAAATCTGGCTCCGAGGTAGTCCACGAGTTGACCAAATTCGTCTTCTTTGACGTTATGTTTAGGTGGGACATACGCTGCAGCGACTGAGAGACCACCTAGTGGGCTGGTCAGTCTGATCTGCGCACACTGGATCCAGTTTTCTTGTAGGCCAGGCAGCTCGACATACTTGATGCCGCTTTTAACAAGAATTGCAGCACCGCCACGGGCACTTCCGTTGGGATGATTAACATGGATTAGATCATATCCATTGAGACAAAAATAAGATCTATCGGTGAGGTGTGTTTCGGACAGGAGAAGGATTTCAATGTGGTTGGTGTTGACGAAGTGCTCGACCTCTGGCCTGCTGTTGCACAGGCCGTTCGCGTTCCATATTGTTATGTGGAGTTTTATTTGCATAACTTGGTAATTAGCGTGGCGATCATTTGAGCTGTCTGGGCGAACATCTTCTCCATGAGCCTTTCCATCATGTTTTCCATGCGAGTCATCATGGCTTCAATTTGGTTGCCAGGTTGCATGGGAGCAGGATCGGGAACTTGGTTCTGTGCGCTGTTACCACCTCTGAGAGTCGAGGCGTAGCTGAAGTTAGGGTCAACTGAGTGGAAGGTTGCTGCTTGCGATGGTTTTGTGAGCGTGGCTTCTGGGCGGCTGCGCTTATGGGCGGCGAGAGCTTTAGCTTTTTTTGTAAGCAGTGCACCCTCTGTAAGAGGCGGCGTGGTTTTCATTGCAATTCATACAAGAGGCCGGTTCATCTTTACTTTTTTTGCAGTCAGCAGTACTATGCTTACCTCCGCATTTGACGCATCTAAAGCCTAGTTGGCAGTATCTTTGGGTGTGTCCGAACCCTTGGCAGCGGAAGCATTGGACCACGTCGTTGAACTTGATCGGCGGCTCGACTGTCACTATTGAGCTGCAGAGGCGCTTAATTTGGTAAGCATCTTTATTATTGCTGGCTGGCTCCAAGTTAATAAAGAAAATTGACATAGGCATTTTAGTGCTGCGACTCATGGCGTAGTGCAGGTCTCTGACAATGTGGCCTTTCTCCAACATTGCCTCCTTAATGCTGTCTTTCTCGGTCGAATGATGCAGGCCCTTGACCACAATTCGGTAAGCTCTCTCGTCACGAGGCTGGAAGGTGTAGTATCTTGACTTGTTAAGATCTAGGTGATTTTTGAGAGCAGTGTAGCCTGCCTTATCACCCATCATCACTCTTACTTTGCCGTCTCTTTCTGCCTTGTAGGAAAAATCCTTACCATTACCAATAAGTTTGCGTATAGACATGATCAGGGCGTTATTGTCAAGCACATTTGGGATTATTATTGGCGGTGGCTTAATAGTTTTGGGAATGGGCTGTGGTTGTTGTTCGGTGGCGTCATCTATGGCTTTCAGAATTTCATCATCGCTAATGTCGTCGTCATCGTTTGAGAGCAGCTGAAATGAGTTCGTACTCAGAACAGAAGGAGCCACAGCACTTGTACTGGGACCGTAGTTTGCGCGTGAAGGCCTGCGTGCTGCTTTACGCTTTTTTAACCTGGGTTGCTTAGTCAAGCTCCAGTTTGAGTCCTCGCTGTCGTTGTCGTTGTTAGCCTTACGATCCTTGTTTTTGCTGATGGGTAGAACGCTAATTCGATTTGAGTCGCTACCCGGCCCCTGCCAATTCATTTTGGCGCCAGCTGCCGGAGTTGCTGCGGCTGCGGCACTTGCGGATACCTCGTTAGAAACGCTTGAAGAGGGTTCGTTCACTACCTTTCTTAAGGCCTCGCCAAGAAGCACTTTATTTTTCGTCATATCAATCGGCTTATTTTGCTGCTTAGCATTTAGCCGAGGTTTAATTGTCCGCCTAGACGTATGCATCACTTTTCGCGATCCAAGCCAATACTTCAACCTTGGGGACAGTTGAAGGACTTACTCAAAGCTTCTAACTGGTACCCGAACCAGACTAACGGGAAACTTTTAGACAGCCAAACGCTGTTTTGCAACACTTGCAATGACGTGGCTGTCAGGCATCGGAGTCCCACTTTTCATTAATTTACACAGAGTTTGTTTAATAAAATAACTTCTTCACAATCACTTGCTATCACAAACAGCGACTTCAGAGGGTGACTGTACACAGTTTGTGCCACTATTGTGGGCTTGTCTTTGATTAATAAGTGCTAAAATTGATTTTAAAACACTAGCGTTAGTCTGAGACGTGCTGCTCAGCAGAACATAACCTCGAAACTGCCGGTGTTTGAAGTGAATACATTTAAGCTATAACTCTGTTGGGTAAATCGATGGGGTGCACCCTTCTAAGACGTCTTCTTGAGCGTTGCCTGAGGAGCCTTCTAGCTAGTGCGTTTGGGTGACCACTCAAACGTTGGTGGTAGGCTGCCGATTGCCGGGCGATTATCTACATTTAGATCTTTCTCTATCTGAGTTGTACGGACGTACCATGGGGCACCAGTGAGCATTCTTAAGGTTTTTGCCTGCAGGACTCTCACCTTGTTTAGGTGTGATTTTGCGGCGATACCGTAAACTTGAATTCCATAACGCCAGACTGGTGCAATGACGGTCTTTTAAAGCAGTACTTTATTTCTGAGAGACAGTTTGTTCTTGCAGGTTAGTAGCCAGTACAGTTTTTGGATTATTTTTTTTAGACAGCTAGTGACATATGAGGTGTGCGCATTGAACGTGAGCCGCCTGTCTAAAATTACACCAAGATATTTGTATTTTGAAAGGTGGGGTACAAGTTCTCCATTTAAGTAAACGCCTGGACAAATAAGTGGTTGAAGAGCATACGTAACCTCAGCGCATTTGCTGGCATTTATGCCAATGTTCCAGTTCGTGGCCCACTGAGCATCATACGTTTACTAAAATAAAAATATGCTGCATACTCTTAATAAAAATATAAATTTTTTTTTCCTGCATACTTTTACTAACGTTCCATTTCAATAAAGTATTGCATACTTTCAACAGCATTATATTTTTGCTGCATACTTTTACCAACATTCCATTTCAATAAAGCATTGCATACTTTCAGCAGCATTATATTTTTTGCTGCATACTTTAACAAATTTTTTTTGTAAAAATATTGCATACCCCAAGATACACTATATTCTATTATTGCCAACAGTTTTACCTGCCGATCTTCCACGATCGGTCTAAGTTTTGAAAAGTGCCAACCATAAGCCAATGAGTTGGGCCTATAGGGAGGTAAAAGTTGAATATAATAGTGACGATAGCTGGGAAGGGGAACTCAATTGCTCAGTAGATCCTGATCCTGCAGATACCGCGGTAACTGAAAAAATGGGTCCAGATCAAGTTCAGACTCTCGTTGACGGTGCCATCCAGAAAGCTCTAGCGCAACAACAAAATCAGTTTCAAGCACACATTACTGCTTTAACTTCACAAGTAAAGAGTTTGCAGGTAGAAGCACCCCAAATCATCACTTACGAAAAAATATCCGTCGATACTAACGTTAAATGCGATATCCCCTTAGACATTATAAAGTCTGTGCCGGATTTCACCGGCGTACAGGATGAATATGTAGCGTGGAGGCAAGCAGCCATCTACGCATACGAGCTGTTAAAGGATTTTCCAAAGAGCACTACACACTACCAAACGGTAGCAATTATTAGGAATAAAATTAAAGGCTCAGCAGAAGCCCTACTAGTGTCTCACAAAACGGTTTTAAATTTCGATGCAATACTAGCTAGGCTAGATTGCACATACTCGGATAAAACATCCTTGCGTTTGTTGAGACAGGGTTTGGAGTTGGTTACCCAGGGCGAAATGTCCCTGATGCAGTACTACGATGACGTCGAGAAGAAACTCACGCTCGTAACCAACAAAATTGTAATGTCTCACGACCAAGAAGGCGCCGATTTGCTCAACCGAGAGGTTAGAGACGACGCCTTGCACGCCTTTATCTCCGGTTTTAAAAAGCCGTTGAGAGCGGTTGTGTTTCCTGCGCAGCCAAAGGATCTACCGTCTGCACTGGCCCTGGCCAGAGAGGCAGAATCTAGCATTGAGAGAAGCATGTTCGCTAACTCTTACGCTAAAGCCTTGCAAGAGCGAGCGCAACTTGCTGAAGGTAACAGAAACCGTGCCTAAAGCAAACAGACCAAATATATCAGAGACGATCAGAATCAGGAGAGAAATCCACATTTTGTGAAACGCCACAAGGGCGATCCCCAGTCTCATTCCCCAAAAGAAATCAAACCTGGAATACCAGGGTGCATCCGAAAAACTCCAGTACTATCAATGTGCTGATGTGAACTTCACCGATGTCAACGACATCGTAGTCCCACCTTCCGTAAAGAAAGGGTTCAGGGACATGATACTCAGAAACAAAAGAGCCTTCTCAAATGCTGATGAAGCTCTACCCTTCAACACTGCTGTAATCGCTACAATCCGAACAGTAGACAATGAGCCTATGTATTCAAGATACCCGAGTCTCATGGGTGTTTCTGACTTCATAAACAAAGAAGTCAAACAATTGCTGAAAGATGGCATAATCAGGCCCTCCAATCGCCTTACAACAGCCCAACATGGGTGGTTGATAAGAAAGGCACTGATGATCTTAGCTAATCTAGGAAAGGCAAAATATTTCACTACTCTTGACTTAAAGTCTGGGTACCACCAAATCTACCTTGCGGAGCATGACCGCGAAAAGACTTCGTTTTCAGTAAGCAGCGGCAAGTACGAGTTCTGTCGTCTACCGTTTGGTCTGCGCAACGCAAGCAGCATCTTCCAAAGGGCAATAGACGATGTCCTGAAGGAACATATAGGAAAGATTTGCTTCGTCTATGTAGACGACGTCATAATTTTTTCTAAAAATGAAACGGAGCACCTTCAACACATTAACATTGTGTTAAAATGTCTAATCGACGCCAACATGCGTGTAGGCCCTGAAAAAACTCGGTTCTTCAAGGAAAGTATCGAATTCCTGGGTTTCATTGTAACCAAAGACGGAGCAACATCCGATCCCAAAAAGGTTAAGGCTATTCAGGAATTCCATGAACCAAAGAGTGTCTACAGCGTTAGATCCTTCTTGAGGTTAGCCAACTAATGGGAAAATGGTTCAGTTAGTAAACACGTATCCAAGAAAATCCCTGTTGAACTTAATGAAGCTCAACGCGTTGCATTTCATCGTCTGCGGAACATTTTGGCATCAGAAGATGTCATGTTAATGTATCCAGACTTCCAGAAACCGTTCGATTTAACCACTGATGCTTCAGCCAGTGGAATTGGCGCGGTTCTTTCCCAAAGCTATAGGCCAATAACAATGATTTCTTGCGCTTAAAACAGGCCGAACAAAACTATGCCACCAATGAAAGAGAATTGCTGGCCATTGTGTGGGCGTTAGGCAGATTGCAGAACTTTCTGTACGGTTCTAGGGAAATTAACATTTTTACGGACCACCAGCTGACAAGAACACGAATTCCAAGATTAAAAGATGGAAAGCTTACATTGATCAGCACAATGCCAAAATGTTTTATAAACCAGGCAGAAAAAATCTAGTGGCAGATGCCCTTTCAAGGCAAAACATTAATGCTCTGCAAGACGAGCCCCGTTCGGACGCTGCAACCGTTCACAGCGAACTCTCCCTGACCTACACGGTCGAGACAACAGACAAACCATTAAATTGCTTTAGGAACCAGATTGTCCTAGAGGAATCGCGTTTTCCGCTAAGGCGAAACTTGTTGCTGTTTCGCAGCAAAACGCGCCACTTGATCAGTTACACTGACAAAAGAACAATTCTCAAAACACTCAAAGAAGTTGTGAATTCGGGAATCGTTAATGCAATACATTGCGATCTTCCCACGTTAGCAAGCTTCCAACATGACCTGATCGTGCATTTCCCTGCTACCCAATTTTGGCATTGCAAAAATCTCGTGCAAGACATAACGGACAAAAACGAGCAGTTAGAAATTATCACTGCAGAACACAACCGAGCGCACAGAGCAGCTCAGGAAAATATTAAACAAGTACTTCGTGACTACTATTTTCCCAACATGAACAATTTAGCCAAAGAAGTGGTTGCAAACTGCAGGGTTTGCACTAAGGCCAAGTACGATAGACACACGAGGAAACAAGAGCTCGGGAAAACGCCTATACCAGGTTATACTGGCGAACTGTTGCATATTGATATTTTTTCGACAGACAAGAAACAATTCTTGACCTGCATAGACAAATTCTCCAAATTCGCAACCGATATTGTCCAGAACAATAATCGATGTCACAAACCCTCTCCTACATAATGTTAACCTTTTCCCCGCAACCAAGACAATTTATTGCGATAACGAGGCGGCTTTCAATTCCGAGACCATCACTTCGATGCTCCGGAACGCCTACGGCACTTGCATTGTGAACGCAGCCCCGCTTCACAGCACCTCAAACGGCCAAGTGGAACGCTTTCACAGCACCCTGACCGAAATTGCGAGATGCCTCAAACTAGACAGAAAAATCAGCGACACAACAGAATTGATCTTAAGGGCTACGATAGAGTACAACAAAAGTTAGCACTCGGTTACCCGCGAGAAACCAATCGAAGTTGTTCATGCGACAACTGTTGAGCGTCGAGAGATCGACAAAGACAGGCTGATTAAGGCACAGCAAGACAATATCAAAAGGTGCAATGCATCCAGACAAAACCGTTTGTTTGAGGTAGGGGAAAAGGTGTTCCAGAAGAACAACAAGAGGTTAGGGAACAAATTAACTCCCTTATGCTCAGAACAAAAGGTCGAAGCAGTCATAGGAACGTCTGTCCTCATTAAGGGGAGGGTGGTCCATAAGGACAACCTGAAATAGGTGTCTAAGCCAATTGAGAGTTAGAACACCGTCTTATATTGCTTATCCATTTCAGGTTTACACCCACTTTGCTCGTAGCACTAGCAGCGGTAAATGCTCGGATCACCGACTTCTCGCATGCCAACTACATCCCGATCATAGATGGGGAAGTATTGGTGTTCGATCAACGTAGCTACTTGAGGCACTCAAGCAACATCTCTGAATTTGTTAGCATGATAGACGAGACCGAAAAACTGTCCGATTCCTTTCCGCAGTCGCATATGCGCAAGCTACTAGACGTAGATACAGATCACCTTAGAACTTTGTTGTCCGTTCTTCAAGTGCATCACAGGTTTGCACGAAGCCTCGATTTCCTAGGCACTGCCTTGAAGGTTGTTGCTGGCACCCCTGATGCTTCCGATTTTCTAAGGGTCCGCATTACAGAGGCTCAGTTAGTGGAATCTAATTCCAAACAGATTTTAATAAACTCCGAAACTCAAAAGCAAATAAACAGACTAACGGACACCATTAATAAAATTATCAGTTCACGCAGAGGCGATTTGGTTGACACTCCTCATCTGTTCGAAACATTGTTGGCAAGAAATAGAATATTAAACGCAGAAATTCAAAATTTAATACTCACCATAACGTTGGCAAAAGCAAACATAGTAAACCCTACAATCCTCAATCATGCCGACCTGAAATCACTTATCGAACAAGATATTCCAATAGTTAGCTTAATAGAAGCATCTAAGGTCAGGGTCTTTCAGTCCGAAAATATTATCCACATATTAATAGCATACCCGTATCACACCAACAAACCATCCTGCGACTCGACGAGGACACGCTGGCGGAATGCGAAAAAAATACCTTTGCAGTTACTGGATGCACCGTGACTACGCACAACACCTTTTGGCAACGATCACGGCGCGAAACTTGTGCCAGTTCCCTCCACGCGGGAAACACTGCCAACTGCCATACCCAGCCCAGCCACCTAAAAGCGATCATGCCTATCGATGACGGCGCCGTAATTATCAACGAAGCAACAGCGCGCGTCCGAACTGATAACATTTGAACGGTCTGCAGCTATCAATGGCACAGAGTTTGTGAACTTGCTTAATTCACCAAACAAGCAGCCTGGTGTCGTGAGGTCACCGCTCCTGAAAATCATCGGGCATGACCCGGTGCTAAGCATACCGCTACTGCATCGAATGAAAATCGACAACTTACAATCAATTCGTAATGTCAAGGAGGAGGTAAATGCGGCCGGCTCGCCCAAATTCTGGTTCGTTATTGGTGCAGTCCTGAACATCGGACTAATTGGCTCATTCATCATTTTTATGGCACTTAGTAAAAAGCAAGCAACACTGAAAATACAGCAGGCTTTGGACAACTTCAACATGACCGAGGACGGCCATCATCCTGACGGGGGGGGGGGTAGTTAACAACTAAACATATAAGATACACTCTCACATTCATCTAAGTACACAATCATAAGTAATTTGGTTGCCCTCAGCAACAAAGTACAACAACACACACAGTCTTAAGCATTCTGATTGCCCTCAGCAACAAAGTACTATTTTGTAAACAATGCTGACTCGCCGATGAGTCTCGACTCGATGATGCTGAGTCGGCTCGCCGACTCTAAAGAATGGCGCGATGCATTGGCTTCGCTTAAGCTTGAACATTGCTATAGTTTTAGTCTCGATCTGTATCGCAACACAATAAGACGAATAATTGATTAAACTCCGGCATTGCCGTCAATTAACATAACCTGTGTTATGAATATTAGTAGACCACGTCCAAGACGGGCTACTGGGAAAGTTCCCACATCCTAATCCACATTGTTCCAGTAATCACCTGCTGGATTTATCATCACCCCTCATAAAGGAGAAGAAGTTATTCTTGTTCTACTAACCACGGGTCGTCGCAAGGCATCGGAGTGTACGACGGAAGACTTAATTTATATAGTAAGTACTAGAACTTAGGCTTATAATATAGACTTAAAAAAGCTTTTTATCAAGCCGAAACAAAATCATGGAGTATGACTTGTGTGTTCTACCGGCTAAAGCTATATGTCATTAATCTTAATGTTTGGTTTTTATGTTTGCTTAATCACTCAACGGAATAAGCTTAATATAATTCTCAAATTTAACATACTGCAAAAACCTATTAAAAAAAAAAATGAAATAAAATTAAAACATACCTATAAGAAAAACATAATTTGATAGTTTATTAACAAAGTACACCAACTTAAAAAATTTTCATTTGATTATTAAAAAGTTATACTAATTAGCTCTATAAAAGTAACAGAAGTGAGTGCAATAATCAAAACAGATGTATGCAAATAAAGGTTAGAAACGTAAGTTGCGAACAAGTTGCACACCCAATAGAATAGAATAAGGGACAATCAATTAACATACCACCTGCATTTCATAGACGCTTGTGTATAGAGCCGCATAAGGGAGCGTGTTTTAATATAATAATATAAGCAGGATCACTTTCCCCCTATAACACTTTCGCCCTCTAACACTTACTCTCTCTAACACTAACTCTCTCTTTCTCCCTCTAACACTTCCCCCTCTTGCACCTTCCCCTCTAACATTCCAGTCTAAATCTGCAAGTCTCAATACTCTTGTTTAAAAACAATGTGTTGATCTTGATGCTGCTGCTGCGAAAGAAAATTCCCATCCCTTGCTTACATAACCCTCACGAATGTTGTTGTTGGTGTTGCTTTTGATCATAAGAATGCGGCCTACGAATGTAGTGCCCTTTGACTAGCGTACTTCAAACAAGCACAATCTTGTCTCAACCCTTTTATCCTTTGGATCACTGGTTTTCACAACCATAAACATTCATTGTTTATGTTTTGCCTGCAGGTATGCAAGGCGACGCACGTTAAACAGGCGCCCTCTCGACTCTCTCTTATCTACTTATTCGTAGCTAAGAAACCTGTGCACAGTTGATTCTCTCTCTTATCTACTAACTTGTAGCTAAGAAACCTGTGCGCACTTGACTTTAGCACTAAATAGTTTCATAGGCAATGTGCTTTACTCACTGATCCTCACGGACGGTGATATCTATAACACATTAGCCAAATAATGTACTTGACCTTTGACTAGCGCACTTCAAGCATGCAAAAGCTTGTCCCTAGCTCTTTCCCCCTCTAACACACATTCTCCTTCTAACACTTTCCCCCTCTAACTCTTTCCTCCTCTAACATATTTTAATCTTAATCTCCAAGTATCAATACTCTTGTTTAAAAACAATGTGTTGATCTTGCTGCTGCTGCTGTTGCTGCGTAGGAAATTCCCATCCCTTGCTCACTGCTCAATGTTTAAGGCTTGCTTGTCAAACAGGAGCACACTTGACACCAGATCCTTTGATCACATAACCCACATGAATGTTGCTGTTGTTACTGCTTTTGACAGAAAACAATGCATGCTGTGGCTTAGCCTGTATTTGACTATAATACTAAATGGCTAAATAGCCGAACTGATCCTGCGCACACTGATTTTCCCAATAATTATTATCCATGTTTATGGCTTGCTCGTTAAACAGGCGTATCCATGACACCATATCCTATGATCAAATAACCCACTTGAACGTTATTATGTTGCTGCTTTTGACAAAAAACAATGCATACTGTTGCCTACTTGTATGTTTGCAAGGCAATGCACTTAAAACAGGAATACACTTGAGACTAGATCATATGATCACTGATTCTCAAGTGGGTAATAAAAGTGTAAAAAAGGGATCGCTGATTCTCAAGTGGGGTAATAAATTATGATTGGGGGTAATAAAAGTGACAGCTACATCCTGTTCCAGAACCGGCAATTCCCTACTACTGTTGCCAGCTATCTCCCTACTAAATTTAGTTGCTCTAGCTCCACTACTCTGGAAGATACACGCATTCCCGTTTTTGACGAAGCGTTGGGGTTGATGGGGGCGGCTAGGGCAGTATCGGTGGGCGTGGCATCCAAACTTTTGATGCAGTTTTTGGGAGGTCATCATCACCTATCTTGGCACTAAATTTGGTGGCTATAGCTCAAAAATTGTGGGAGATAAAGCCATTTCTGATTTCATAATGCGTGGAGGCTGGGGGCGTTATGGGTGGGCGTGGCTCCAAAACTTTGGTGCAGTTCTTTGGAGGTCGTTACCAGCTATCTTCCCACCAAATTTGGAGGCTCTAGCACCACAACTCTGGAAGATACACGCATTCCCGTTTTTGACGAAGCGTTGGGTTGGCGTGGCATCCAAACTTTTGATGCAGTTTTTGGGGATCATCATCACCTAGCTTGGCTACAAATTTGGTGGCTCTAGCTCAAAAACTGTGGGAGATATAGCCATTTCTGATTTAAAAATGCGGGGGGCTGGGGGCGTAAAGGGTGGTCTTGGCTCCAAAACTTTGATGCAGTTCTTTGGCGGTCATTACCAGTTATCTTCCCACCAAATTTGGAGGCTCTAGCTCCACAACTCTGGAAGATACACGCATTGCCATTTTTGACGAAGCGTTGGGGTGGATGAGGGCGGCTAGGGCAATATCGGTGGGCGTGG
Organism: Scaptomyza montana; assembly: GCA_018904305.1. Lineage (NCBI taxonomy): Eukaryota > Metazoa > Arthropoda > Insecta > Diptera > Drosophilidae > Scaptomyza > Scaptomyza montana. Next base: position 35,527 of record JAEIGR010000232.1, on the reverse strand, counting down.
TTTCCAAACTTTTCATGCAGTTTTTGGGGGGTCATCATCACCTATCTTGGAACCAAATTTGGTGGCTATAGCTCAAAAACTGTGGAAGATAAAGGCTTTTTTTCTTTAAATTGCTGGGGTGCTGGGGGCGGAATGGGGGAGTGGCTCCAAAATTTTTGATGCAGTTTTTTGGGTGTTGCTAGTAGCTATCTTTTTATCAAATTTGGTACTTATAGCTGTAAGGATGTGCAAAATATGTGGATTTATCGGTTTTGAGTTATCGAATTTATCGATTTGCCAGCCCCCCAGTTATCTTGGCACTTAAATTTAGTATCCCATAGATAAAGAGAATTGGAAAGTTTCAAGTCTCTAGCTTGAAGGGTGTGGAAAAAACTAGCAACCACACGGACAGACAGACGGACAGACACCATGACGGACATTGCACAAAGCCAATATATTCTTTACCTTTGGTATCGAGTATAAAAACCCTACGTATGAGTGATTTTTCATAAATATAAAATTTTCAAACTTCGGAGTGCGGCCGTTAAATATTATTCGATCAGCCCCAAATTTTTTTTGGGTTTGTTTTGAGCCTAAGGAGAACTCATTTCTGCCCGGCGGTTTGATTTTCATTTTTAAGAGCCACCCTAATATGTATGTATATATATATATATAGAGAAAAGTAAAAATATACTTATAAATTGTAATGACACCCACTATGTTGTGTGCGTCAAGGTAGCGTATGGCCCAAAAGCCATACAATAACAAGTGGAAACGTTGCAGTCGGACGCAACCGACTGCGGCATACTCGATACCAGTTTTAAAACCGGTAACAAGAGGCCTGATTGCAAAGGGGTACGGATGCGGCAGGGGTGTAGGCTGCCTTAAAGATTCTCCGATGCAGATGGCAATGCCACCAGCTATATTACTTCCTCCAAAACCTGGCTCCAAAATTTTGATGCAGATTGTTGGGGGTCGTTGCCAGTTATCTTCCTACCAAATTTGGTGGCTTTAGCTCCACTACTCTGGAAGATACACGCATTGCCGTTTTTGACGAAACGTTGGGGTGGATGAGGGCGGCTAGGGCAGTATCGGTGGGCGTTGCATCCAAACTTTTGATGCAGTTTTTGGGTGGTCATCATCACCTATCTTGGCACCAAATTTGGTGGCTAAAGCTTAATAACTTAGGGAATGGGGGAGTGGCTCCAAAATTTTTGATGCAGTTTTTTGGGGGTTGCTAGTAGCTATCTTTTAACCAAATTTGTTACTTATAGCTGTAAGGATGTGCGAAATATGTGCATTTATCGGTTTTGAGTTATCGAATTTATCGATTTGCCAGCCCCCCAGTTATCGTAGAACCCCCATCTTGACACTTTAATTTAGTATCCCATAGATAAAGAGAATTGGAAAGTTTCAAGTCTCTAGCTTGAAGGGTGTGGAAAAAACTAGCAACCACACGGACAGACAGACGGACAGACACCATGACGGACATTGCACAAAGCCAATATACTCTTTACCTTCGGTATCGAGTATAAAAACCATACGTATGAGTGATTTTTCATAAATATAAAATTTTCAAACTTCGGAGTGCGGCCGTTAAATATTATTCGATCAGCCCCAAATTTTTTTGGGTTTGTTTTGAGCCTAAGGAGAACTCATTTCTGCCCGGCGGTTTGATTTTCATTTTTAAAAGCCACCCTAATATGTATGTATATATATATATATATAGATAAAAGTAAAAATATACTTATAAATTGTAATGACGCCCACTATGTTGTGTGCGTCAAGGTAGCGTATGGCCCAAAAGCCATACAATAACAAGTGGAAACGTTGCAGTCGGACGCAACCGACTGCGGCATACTCGATACCAGTTTTAAAACCGGTAAAAAGAGGCCTGATTGCTAAGGGGTGCGGATGCGGACGCTGCCTTAAAGATTCTCCGATGCAGATGGGGATGCCACCAGCTATATTCCTTCCAAATTTGGTGACTCTAGCTCAAAGTTTGTAAAAGGTAGGGAAAGGTGGGGGGATGGGGGGCGGTATGGGTGGTCGAGGCATCAAAATTTTTGATGCAGATCTATGTGGAATGTCAATTGCTACCTTCATACCAAATTTGGTGACTCTAGCTCAAAGTTTGTATAAGGTGGAAAAAGGGGGCAGAATGGTTGAGCGTGGCTCCAAAACTTTGATGCAGATTGTTGGGGGTCGTTGCCAGCTATCTTCCTACCAAATTTGGTGGCTTTAGCTCCACTTCTCTGGAAGATACACGCATTCCCGTTTTTGACGAAGCGTTAGGGCAGATGGGGAAGGCTAGGGCGGTATTGGTGGGCGTAACATCCAATCTTTTGATGCAGTTTTTGTGGGGTCATCATCACCTCTCTTGGCACCAAATTTGGTGGCTTAAGCTGAAAAACTGTGGGAGATATAGGTATTTATACTCGATTCCGAAGGTAAAGAGTATATTGAGTTTGTGCAATGTCCGTCATGGTGTCTGTCCGTCTGTCCGTCTGTATGAACGCAACTTTTTTCCACACCCTTCAAGCTAGAGACTTGAAACTATCCAAATCTCTTTATCTATGGGAAGTAGTATTTCTAATCAGAATTTTTCGTGGGAGCATTGCCCTGGGGTACATACCTAGGGAATGGAGGACGGCGAGGGTGATTTTCATCCCGAAGGCAGGAAAGAAAGACCCATTTCTTCCCAAATCCTTCAGGCCAATCAGCCTTACCTCATTCCTGCTAAAAACCCTCGAAAAGATAGTAGACAATCACATTAGATCTGTGTACCTAGTGGCCAAGCCACTACATGCACATCAGCATGCGTATAGGGCAGGGATGTCAACGGAGTCAGCTTTGCTTGACCTAGTGAACACTCTCCAGAAGTCTGTGAAAGCAAAAGAGGTCGCACTCTGCGCTTTTATAGACATAGAAGGTGCTTTTGACAACACGGCGCATGACGTGGTGGTCAGAGCTCTTGAGAGTAGAGGAGTTGAATCAGGACTCACGTCCTGGTTAGGCAAACTCCTGGACTCTCGCATAGCAGAAGTAACCGTCACTAACTCGACGATTAGAGCACAAACCACCAGAGGCTGTCCTCAAGGAGGTGTCCTATCAGATCTCCTTTGGAGTCTGGTGGTAGATGATCTTTTAGCTAAGCTTACGGTTAATGGCTTTCGATGTCTAGGCTATGCCGATGACATAACCATAATCTGCAAGGGGAATTTTGAGAGCACATTATGTGATAGAGTCACCCTGGGCCTTCGACTAAGCCTGGACTGGTGTAGGGACGTGGGGCTGAACATCAACCCAGCAAAGACCACGATTGTCGCCTTCACAAATTGGTACAAGCTTAAGTCTATGAAACCCATAGTCATTGGAGGTACAATTATACCAGTGTCCACGGAGGTCAAATATCTGGGGTTATACTAGATAAAAGACTCCTCTGGAAACAGCAGGTGGAGCATGCTGTTCGGAAGGGCACTTTGGCCCTGATGAGCTGCAGAACTCTTGCGGGGAAAAACTGGGAGCTTTCACCTAAGATTCTGATGTGGATGTATACTGCTATGGTGAGGCCCATGGTGTGCTACGGAGCAGTAGTCTGGGCTGAACGCATGGACCGGGAAGGTGCGAGAAAGCAACTGGGTAAACTCCAGAGGCTTGCATGCTCGTGCATCTCGGGCGCAATGCGCACCTGCCCCTCCACGGCTCTAGACGTTCTACTAGGGCTTCCACCGCTGCATTTATATATAAAACACAACGCAAGCAGAAGTCATATGAGGATAACGGGGGCATTAGCAACCGGATCGGCTGCAGGAGCCACAGGCTCACTGTTAGAATACCCACAGGATGCGCAGATGGCGCAATTTAGCTTCAGTAAGCTCTTTAACATAGAGCTTAGCAATAAGGCAGAATGGACCAACCTGTCAACTACCTATAATGTGAAAACACATGCCATTAGGTGGTACACAGACGGTTCGCTTACAGAGGAGGGGGCCGGGGCCGGAGTCTGCGGACCTCGACTCAATTACCATGAACCCCTTGGCAAGTTCGCCAGTATCTTCCAAGCGGAAATACACGCGATAGAGAGATGTGCCGCTTTCAACATCGACAGAGGGTACGATCGCAGAGACATAGCCATCTTTTCAGACAGTCAGGCAGCTATAAAAGCACTAGGTGCTTATGAAATAGCTTCCAGGCTGGTTTGGCAATGTATAGAAACATTAAACAGGTTGGGGACTAATAATAGAGTCACCATCTATTGGGTCCCTGGGACCCAAAAGTGGGAAAGGGGGCTGGGGGCGGTATTGGTTGGCGTGGCATCCAAATTTTTGATGCAGATCTTTGTGAAATGTCAATTGCTATCTTAATACCAAATTTGGGGGCGGTATGGGTGGGCGTGGCATCCAAATTATTTATGCAGATCTATGTGGAATGTCTATTGCTACCTTCATACCAAATTTGGTGACTCTAGCTCAAAATTTGTATAAGGTGGGGAAAGGGGGGCAGAATGGTTGAGTAAGGCTCCAAAACTTTGATGCAGATTGTTGGGGGTCTTTGCCAGTTATCAAAATTTGGTGGCTCTAGCTCAAAGTTTGTATAAGGTGGGGAAAGGGGGCAGAATGGTTGAGTGTGGCTCCAAAACTTTGATGCAGATTGTTGGGGGTCGTTGCCAGTTATCTTCCTACCAAATTTGGTGGCTCTAGCTCCACTACTCTGGAAGATACACGCATTCCCGTTTTTGACGAAGCGTTGGGGCGGATGGGGGCGGCTAGGGCAGTAGTGGTGGGCGTGGCATCCAAACTTTTCATGCAGTTTTTGGGGGGGTCATCATCACCTATCTTGGAACCAAATTTGGTGGCTATAGCTCAAAAACTGTGGAAGATAAAGGCTTTTTTTCTTTAAATTGCTGGGGTGCTGGGGGCGGAATGGGGGACGTGGCTCCATAATTGTTGATGCAGTTGTTTCGGAGTTGCTAGTAGCTATCTTCAAACCAAATTTGGTAGTTCTAGCTGTAAGGATGTGTGAAATATGTGGATTTATCGGTTTTGAGCTATCGAATTTATCGATTTGCCAGCCCCCCAGTTATCGTAGAACCCCCATCTTGACACTTTAATTTACTATCCCATAGATAAAGAGAATTGGAAAGTTTCAAGTCTCTAGCTTGAAGGGTGTGGAAAAAACTAGCAACCATACGGACGGACAGACGGACAGACACCATGACGGACATTGCACAAAACCACTATACTCTTTACCTTCGGAATCGAGTATAAAAACCATACGTATGAGTGATTTTTCATAAATATACAATTTTCAAACTTCGGAGTGCGGCCGTTAAATATTATTCGATCAGCCCCAAGTTATTTTTGGGTTTGTTTTGGGCCTAAGGAGAACTCAATTCTGCCCGGCACTTTGTTTTTCATTTTTAAGAGCCACCCTAATATGTATGTATATATTTATGTATATATAGATAAAAGTAAAAATATACTTATAAATTGTAATGACGCCCACTATGTTGTGTGCGTCAAGGTAGCGTATGGCCCAAAAGCCATACAATAACAAGTGGAAACGTTGCAGCCGGACGCAACCGACTGCGGCATACTCGATACCAGTTTTAAAACCGGTAAAAAGAGGCCTAATTGCAAAGGGGGTACGGATGCGGCAGGGTGTAGGCTGCCTTGAAGATTATCCGATGCAGATGGTGATGCCACCAGCTATATTCCTTCAAAATTTGGTGACTCTAGCTCAAAGTTTGTAAAAAGTAGGGAAAGGTGGGGGGGGAGGGGCGGTATGGGTGGGCGAGGCATCCAAATTTTTGATGCAGATCTATGTGAAATGTCATTTGCTATCTTCATACCAAATTTGATGACTCTAGCTCAAAGTTTGTATAAGGTGGTGAAAGCGGGGCAGAATGGTTGAGCGAGGCTCCAAAACTTTGATGCAGTTTTTGGGGGTCGTTGCCAGTTATCTTCCTTCCAAATTTGGTGGCTCTTGCTCCACTACTCTGGAAGATACACGCATTCCCGATTTTGACGAAGCGTTGGGTTGGATGAGGGCGGCTAGGGCAGTAGTGGTGGGCGTGGCATCCAAACTTTTCATGCAGTTTTTGGGGGGGTCATCATCACCTATCTTGGAACAAAATTTTGTGGCTGTAGCTCAAAAACTGTGGAAGATAAAGGCTTTTTTTCTTTAAATTGCTGGGGTGCTGGGGGCGGAATGGGGGGACGTGGCTCCAAAATTTTTGATGCAGTTTTTTTGAGTTGCTGGTAGCTATCTTCTAACCAAGTTTGGTAGTTCTAGCTGTAAGGATGTGCGAAATATGTGGGTTTATCGGTTTTGAGTTTTCGAATTTATCGATTTGCCAGCCCCCCAGTTATCGTAGAACCCCCATCTTGACACTTTAATTTACTATCCCATAGATAAAGAGAATTGGAAAGTTTCAAGTCTCTAGCTTGAAGGGTGTGGAAAAAACTAGCAACCATACGGACGGACAGACGGACAGACACCATGACGGACATTGCACAAAACCACTATACTCTTTACCTTCGGAATCGAGTATAAAAACCATACGTATGAGTGATTTTTCATAAATATACAATTTTCAAACTTCGGAGTGCGGCCGTTAAATATTATTCGATCAGCCCCAAGTTTTTTTGGGTTTGTTTTGGGCCTAAGGAAAACTCAATTCTGTCCGGCGGTTTGATTTTCATTTTTAAGAGCCACCCTAATATGTATGTATATATTTATGTATATATAGATAAAAGTAAAAATATACATACTTATAAATTGTAATGACGCCCACTATGTTGTGTGCGTCAAGGTAGCGTATAGCCCAAAAGCCATACAATAACAAGTGGAAACGTTGCAGCCGGACGCAACCGACTGCGGCATACTCGATACCAGTTTTAAAACCGGTAAAAAGAGGCCTAATTGCAAAGGGGTACGGATGCGGCAGGGGTGTAGGCTGCCTTGAAGATTATCCGCTGCAGATGGGGATGCCACCAGCTATATTCCTTCCAAATTTGGTGACTCTAGCTCAAAGTTTGTAAAAAGTAGGGAAAGGTGGGGGGATGGGGGGCGGTATGGGTGGGCGAGGCATCCAAATTTTTGATGCAGATCTATGTGAAATGTCATTTGCTATCTTCATACCAAATTTGATGACTCTAGCTCGAAGTTTGTAAAATATGGTGAATTGGGTGCTGGGGGGGCGGTATGGGTGGGCGTGACATCCAAGTTTTTGATGCAGATCTAGGTGGAATGTCAATTGCTACCTTCATACCAAATTTGGTGACTCTAGCTCAAAAATTGTATAAGGTGGTGAAAGGGGGGCAGAATGGTTGAGCGTGGCTCCAAAACTTTGATGCAGTTTTTGGGGGTCGTTGCCAGTTATCTTCCTTCCAAAATTGGTGGCTCTTGCTCCAGTACTCTGGAAGATACACGCGTTCCCGATTTTGACGAAGCGTTGGGGTGGATGAGGGCGGCTAGGGCAGTATCGGTGGGCGTGGCATCCAAACTTTTGATGCAGTTATTAGGGGGTCATCATCACCTATCTTGGCACCAAATTTGGTGGCTGAAGCTCAAAAACTGTGGGAGATATAGCCATTTCTGATTTCAAAATGCGGGGGGGTTGCTAGTAGCTAGATGCAGTTTTTGGGTGGTCATCATCACCTAACTTGGCACCAAATTTGGTGGCTCTAGCTCAAAAACTGTGGGAGGTATAGCCATTTCTGATTTCAAAATGCGGGTGGGCTGGGGGCGTAATGGGTGGGCGTGGCTCCAAAACTTTGATGCAGTTTTTGGGGGTCGTTACCAGCTATCTTCCCACCAAATTTTGGGATTCTAGCTCCACAACTCTGGAAGATACACGCATTGCCGTTTTTGACGAATTGGGGTGGATGAGGGCGGCTAAGGCAATATCGGTGGGCGTGGCTTCCAAACTTTTGATGCAGTTATTAGGGGGTCATCATCACCTATCTTGGCACCCAATTTGGTGGCTAAAGCTCAAAAACTGTGGGAGATATAGCCATTTCTGATTTCAAAATGCGGGGGGTTGCTTGTAGCTATCTTTTTACCAAATTTGGTACTTATAGCTGTAAGGATGTGCGAAATATGTGCATTTATCGGTTTTGAGTTATCGAATTTATCGATTTGCCAGCCCCCCAGTTATCGTAGAACCCTCATCTTGACACTTTAATTTAGTATCCCATAGATAAAGAGAATTGGAAAGTTTCAAGTCTCTAACTTGAAGGGTGTGGAAAAAACTAGCAACCACACGGACAGACAGACGGACAGACACTTGCACAAAACCAATATACTCTTTACCTTCGGTATCGAGTATAAAAACCATACGTATGAGTGATTTTTAATAAATATAAAATTTTCAAACTTCGGAGTGCGGCCATTAAATATTATTCGATCAGCCCCAAATTTTTTTGGGTTTGTTTTGAGCCTAAGGAGAACTCATTTCTGCCCGGCGGTTTGATTTTCATTTTTAAAAGCCATCCTAATATGTATGTATACATATATATATATAGATAAAAGTAAAAATATACATACTTATAAATTGTAATGACGCCCACTATGTTGTGTGCGTCAAGGTAGCGTACGGCCCAAAAGCCATACAATAACAAGTGGAAACGTTGCAGTCGGACGCAACCGGCCTGATTGCAAACGGGTACGGATGCGGCAGGGGTGTAGGCTGCCTTAAAGATTCTCCGATGCAGATGGGGATGCCACCAGCTATATTCCTTCCAAATTTGGTGACTCTAGCTCAAAGTTTGTAAAAGGTAGGGAAATGTTGGTGGAGGGGGGGGCGGTATTGGTTGGCGTGGCATCCAAATTTTTGATGCAGATCTTTGTGAAATGTCAATTGATATCTTCATACCAAATTTGGTGACTCTAGCTCGAAGCTTGTAAAATGTGGTGAATTGGTGGCTGGGGGGCGGTATGGCTGGGCGTGGCATCCAAATTATTTATGCAGATCTATGTGGAATGTCTATTGCTACCTTCATACCAAATTTGGTGACTCTAGCTCAAAGTTTGTATAAGGGGGTGAAAGGGGGGCAGAATGGTTGACCGTGGCTCCAAAACTTTGACGCAGAATGTTGTGGGTCGCTGACAGTTGTCTTCCTACCAAAATTGGTGGCTCTAGCTCCACTACTCTGGAAGATACACGCATTCCCGTTTTTGACGAAGCGTTAGGGCAGATGAGGAAGGCTAGGGCTTCATTCGTGGGCGTGGCATCCAAACTTTTGATGCAGTTTTTGGGAGGTCATCATCACATATCTTGGCACTAAATTTGGTGGCTATAGCTCAAAAACTGTGGGAGATATAGGTATTTTTGACTTTAAAATGCGGTGGGAGGGGGCTGGGGACGTAATGGGTGTGCGCGGCTCCAAAACTTTAATGCAGTTTTTTGGGGGTCGTTACCAGCTATCTTCCCACCAAATTTGGAGGCTCTAGCTCCACAACTCTGGAAGATACACGCATTCCAGTTTTTGACGAAGCGTTGGGGCGGATGGGGGCGGCTAGATCAGTATTGGTGGGCGTGGCATCCAAACTTTTGATGCAGTTTTTGGGTGGTCATCATCACCTTTCTTGAAACCCAATTTGGTTGCTATATCTCAAAAACTGTGGAAGATAAAGGCTTTTTTTCTTTAAATTGCTGGGGTGCTGGGGGCGGAATGGGGGGACGTGGCTCCAAAATTGTTGATGCAGTTTTTTCGGAGTTGCTAGTAGCTATCTTCTAATCAAATTTGGTAGTTCTAGCTGTATGTGGATTTATCGGTTTTGAGTTATCGAATTTATCGATTTGCCAGCCCCCCAGTTATCGTAGAACCCCCATCTTGACACTTTAATTTAGTATCCCTTAGATAAAGGCTGCGTTCAGGGAACTAAGCGCTTACAATTCATGTTTAGTTATCGTTCGCTGAACGTTCTGCTTAGTAAGCGCTTTCTAAACATGTTTAGTCAGCGCCCGCCATCTTTGTAAGCGTAAAATTTGTCTGCTTTTGCGCTTAGTGATTGAACAGCTGTTAATTGTTTTGGGCAAATGGATAGAAAAAGAATAAAATTAATGTTACTGCAATTTTGTTGCGAGGATACTGATGTAAGTGAGGCAAATGTTGAAAGAAAGAAATAAACAGTTTTATGAAGAAACAATTCCACGATATACTGATGTACAATTTATTGAACACTTTCGGATGAATAGAACCACATTCGAGGTAAAAATATACATATGTATACCATTTCGAATTTTTATAATCTTATACATATGTGTCAACATTGCAGAGTCTGTTAAATGCTATCCAAACTAATGTGCAAAACCATGTGCAACTCTTCCCTGATATTCCAATGGAAAAAAAATTGCTGTTTTGTTTATGGCTTATTGGTAAACAGGAATCATTTTTGGCCGTGGGTGATAGATTTAACATTGCAAAAAGTTCAGGTCATGGCGTTTTTAAATATATGATTGAAGAAATAACGAAGTTGATGTCAAAATTTATTAAATGGCTTAATGGAGTACAAAATGCAAAAAGTTCGTCTTTATTTAAAAGTCGTTCAGGATTAAATGGAGCTATTGGTGCAATTGATGGATGTCACATACCCATCCAACAACCGGTTGGAAATTCACAAGACTACTATAACAGAAAACAATTCCATTCAATAATTCTTCAAGGAGTTTGTGATTCAACCGGAAATTTTATTGATGTATTCATTGGAATGCCAGGTAGGATGCACGATGCGCGAGTGTTCAAGAATAGTCCGTTATATACCAAGATGACCAATATACAGAATCCACTAATACCACAACAACAACATATAATTGGGGACTCTGCTTATCCATTAATGGTAAATTTAATGACACCATTCCGCGATAATGGACACTTGGATGCAAGGGAAACACTTTATAATGTGAGATTCAGCAGAATTCGATCTATTATTGAACGTGCATTTGGAAGACTCAAAGGCAAATTTCGTCGTTTAAAATATTTGTGCATATCTGACATAGAGTTTGGGCAGCGCATTATGGCTGCAGCCTGCATTCTACATAGCGTCATATTACAAAATGAAGAAGAAGTTGATTTTGATGAGGAAATGGATGCGATGGATGACCAGTCTTCACAGAGTATAACACTCGAAAATAGTTCCAGTGTTATTGCACAACAAAAAAGAAACGATTTAATGAACAGTTTATTTTAATACGACATGTATTTTATGAATTCATTTCAATAAAAATAACAATACGAAATGAATGAAAAACAAAATAAACTAGTAATAATAAGATAATTTACATTTTTTCAAATATGTTTTTTAAAATTTCGTTGCGTTCTTTCTGAACTCGTACGGACTCCGCCAATTGAACTTCAATTCGCTCAAGGGCAACTACTCTCTTTTTCTCTATTTCAATCATTTCTTTGCGTTGGCGATAAGAGGAGCAAACTGGATTTTTAGGCGCTGTGTTCGTTAAATGTGCTTCGTCGGGTGATGGTGGCATTTGCGGGGATGGTGGCATTTGTGGAGATGGTGGCATTTGTGGAGATGGTGGCATTTGTGGAGATGGTGGCATTTGAGGAGATGGTGGCATTTGTGGAGATGGTGGCATGCATGATGATAGTTGCATATGCGGTGTAGTCATACATTCGGCAACTTCAAAACTTGATATCGTTGCACCTGGATTCACAGTCAAGTCATCTGCAAAAATGTCCTCCATGATGGTGTAGTATGGCCAAGTCAAACTGCCTCTACCTGTTTTCTTGTTGTTGTCTTTGATCGTCTTATATGTTTGTTTTAAATTTCGCATTTTGCGATCCAAGGCTTCTGGATTTACATCTGTGTACCCATGGTTTTGCAACTCTTCTGTTATTTCACGCCAAACCATTTTTTTTTTATTTTAGGATCACGGAATTTCGACAACCGTTCCAAGTACGCATTCAGTAGAAGTTTGGTTTTGGATGACTCCCAAACGTTTTTAGTACTTTCTTCTTCTGTAAATAGTCGTATAAAATAAACCAATTGTTACATTTTAATAATAATGTCTAAATAAACAAAACCAATTGTACGTACCATTTTGAGCCATTTTTACTTGTGCTGAAGAAGCTGTCGATAAACACCATGCGATTACTAATATTTACACATCGATAATGATAATCAGCTGATCAACTAAGCAGTGCGTTCACAAGTTTTCAGCGATGAGCACTAAGCGCTTAGTAAGCAGCTTTGCAACCGCTTAGTTCCCTGAACGCAGCCAAAGAGAATTGGAAAGTTTCAAGTCTCTAGCTTGAAGGTTGTGGAAAAAACTAGCAACCATACGGACGGACAGACACCATGACGGACATTGCACAAAACCAATATACTCTTTACCTTCGGTATAGAGTATAAAAACCATACGTATGAGTGATTTTTCATAAATATACAATTTTCAAACTTCGGAGTGCGGCCGTTATATAATATTCGATCAGCCCCAAGTTTTTTTGTGTTTGTTTTGAGCCTAAGGAGAACTCATTTCTGCCCGGCGGTTTGATTTTCATTTTTAAGAGCCACCCTTATATGTATGTATATATATATAGATTGTAAGGACGTAATTTCTTAGGCCGAGGTCGGCGTCTCAGTCGCGTCCAGGGATTTTACAAAAAATTTGTAAATTGCTGGGACACTGGGGGAGCTGTGCCAGAGTATACCTAGGGGTCGGGGCAATAAGGGAAAGTGTAGGGGAAATAGCAGGGGGGGTTCGTGAGCATATCTTACGCCCCGGCGACGATTTGAGAGGCACCTGAAGGAATAGGTTGGTTAGTCCAGAGTAATACTCGGAGAACTAACCAATCACTCCCCCAAATGGCTCTTCGTCGCCGACCAGGGCGTCGGGCGAAGTTCTGTGTTAGTACGAGCGGGTGAGAGTCAACCAGCCAGCTGGTCAGGCTGAGGGTAAGACCCGGAAGCCTGCGCACTAATTGCCTAACCCCATCCGCCCGCACCAGTCACCGGCCGCGTCCTTGAGGAGCTCTCGGACGCGTGTGAGAGATACGGGTGAGAAGATTTCGTCACGCATAGAGTGAGACTCGGAATGCGTGCCCATCCTCCACCCAATCTCTCACATCTGCAACGCCTGGGTATTACCCACTTGTCGCTACACCTGGGACATACCCAAGAGGCAGGCGTCGCAGAATCTAGAGTAAAACTCGGAAGATTCGCTAGGTTTGCCTCACGTGGGCCATTTGGTGAGGCGCACTGAGCCACTACGACCCCACTCGTCGCTTCACGTGGGACATACCCAAGAGACAGGCGTCGCAGAATCTAGAGTAAAACTCGGAGGATTCGCTAGCATGCCCCTCAGGTTTGCCCCCCGCGGGCTATGTGAGTGAGGCTCACTCGCTGAAAGGGGAAAAAAGGGGAAAAGAGTAACAAATAAAGCACACACAAATTTGGCTACACTAAGATCTTTATTAATTCTATATCACAGACAGCAAGACATATAGGTATTACACATAAGGGGTGGGGATACTATCCTAGGCCGCACCAAATCCAAGCATGGCTGCCTGAGCAACCTTTGGGCCCATCGCAGAAGGCCGTCACTTACCCCTGTGTATGTGTGTTTGTAGATGCCGGTGGGTGTGTGTGTATATGCCTGTGTGTGTGTGCGTAAGCCTGGGTGTGTGTGTGTGGATGTCGGTGCGTGCGTGTGTATATGCCTGTGCGTGTGCCTGTGTGTGGGTAAGCCTGGGTGTGTGTGTTGGTGTGTATGTGCAAGCCTGGGTGTGTGTGTGTGCGTTTATGCTTGTGTGTGTGTGGGTATAAGCCGGTGTGTGTGCGTAAGCCTGGGTGTGCGTGTGTGCCTGTGTGTGTGGGTGTAAGCCTGGGTGTGTGCCTGGGTGTGCGTAAGCCTGGGTGTGCGTGGGTGCCTGTGTGTGTGCGTAAGCCTGGGTGTGCGTGTGAGCCTGTGTGTGTGGGTGTAAGCCTGGGTATGTGCCTGGGTGTGCGTATGAGCCGGTGTATTCCTGGTAGTGTGTGTGTGTGTTAGCCGTGGGTATTCCTGGGTGTGCGTGTAAGCTGAGTGTATTCCTGGTAGTGTGTGCCTGTGTGTCGATGCCGGGTGTGTGTGGAGTGTTGTTCGTGTGTAATATGCCTGGGTGTACGCGTGTGTGTTTGTGTATGCGGGTGTCGATGCCGGGTGTGTGTGGGTATGTATGTGCCTATTGCTGCTGGCGTTGAAGCCGGGCGCTACCACTGATCGTGGTCGTTGTTGTTATTGCGGCTGCGGTGGCGGTTGTACCTGTGGTTGTCGCTGATGTCGTTGTTGTTGCCATTGCACTTCCTAAGCGCCGTCGCGGTTGCGCGTTGTGTCGCTGAAGTGGTTGTTGTTGTTGTTGCCGTTCGCGGCGGTAGCTGTGGTTGCTCTTACGTGTACCGATTTTATCCAGCTCGCTCGAAAAACTGAACTTTGCATTAAAATTGCAATATCATTTTCGAGCTTGTTGTCTTCCTCTTCCACAGCTTCCATTCCCCTGGAACGCGCAAAATACCAGCTCGTTCCGCGCGGAGCAAGATTTTGCGTTTGCGTTTACGCAAAATGCGGGCGGAGCAAGAATTTGCGTTTGCCTTTGCGCAAAATGCGAACGGAGCGCTATCTTGCGTTTGCGCTTGCGCAAAGTGTGAGCGGAGCACTATTTTGCGTTTGCGTTTACGCATCCATCTCCATCAGGTATTTGGTCCCGCGAATGGTGTTGCGCCGCACCGCCACCTCGACGCTGTCCAGGACGTCTTGGGGTAGCAATCCCCCCGTTCCCTCTACCCGCCAGCTCTCCGGGGCCATCACCCAGTCAATGGTGAAAAGTGGCAGGTCGTTGAGCCCAGCGTCTTCGAGGGTGAGTGTGTTTAGCACCTCCTCAACGGCGTCGTCTGACAGCCATCCCGGATCCATACTTAGGTCTCTCCAGGGGTCCATGAAGGGTAGGGGTACGCTTCCACTAGAGTCGGGGGTGTCCTCAGGTGGTTCGTAGATGTCGGTGTTCCTGCTATCATCGGAGTGGTATCCGTCAGGATACAGGTATTGACGGCTGTGCCCCTCCGGATCGAACAGGATGCGGCCCTCTGCTTCGGACATCTTCTCGCTATAATAAGATGGAGGCGTTAGTATTATTTGCATCGCCCTACCTACAACGCGGCTTGTGGGGGGTCTGAAGGACTTGAAACAGTGATGGGGGAAGGTGGACTTGGTGCTAGGGCAAGAGTGGTGTCTGGGTGGTCCTCGTCGGGGTCAGTGACGAACGGCTTCAGATCTGCTAGGCTAGCCATCCGACGCCGATTTGTTGGAGGCGTACCACATTCGGGGAGACGAATTTCTTCACGACGTAGGGTCCGTCGAACTTTGGCGCCAACTGTGCTGCAAATCCTTCGGCGGCGTTAGACAAGACGTGATGTTTGGCCCATACCTGAGTGCCCACGGTTGGTCGCCAGTATCGATGGCGTAGGTTGTATTGTCTTGCCTGGTTTTGGGACGCCCTTTGTACATTCTGTTGCACTGCCTCGAAAACCTTTCGTAGCGCGGTGGCGCGTGTCTCGGGAGTTGTCTCTATTCTTCCACTTCCCGGGGTAACCTGGTCGTATAGTGCGTTCGGCAGACGGGGCTCGCGTCCTTGGACTAGGAACGCTGGGCTGAATCCGGTCGTGGCCGAAGCGCTGGTATTTATAGCCAACATTATCTCCGGGAGCAATTCATCCCACGAGCTCTGGTGTCCCTCGATGTACTGGGCCAGCATGGTCTTTATCGTCCGATTTGCTCTCTCCGTCGGGTTCTGTTGGGGGCTGTAGGGGGCGGTGTGTTGTAGCTCCATCCCGAGTTTCTCGCAGAATCGGTGAAAAGATCTGCTCGAAAACTGGGTCCCGTTGTCACAAACGAAACACCGCGGTGTCCCGAAGCGACAAAGGATCCGTTCTTGCGCAGCGGGACTAACTCCACCCATTTAGAGAATAAGTCGAAGAACATCAGGAGCATGGTGTTTCCGTGTTTCGAGCGTGGCAGGGGACCAATGAAATCCGAGAAGACAGTCCCGAAGGGTTCCGCTACTTGTCTGGTCAACATCTTCCCCGCACGCTTCATCTGGTTCACCTTGTGCGCCTGGCATTTGGTACATCGTCGTACGTATCGGGTAACGTCTCGAAACAAGCCGGGCCAGTAATACCGTTGCATTACCAGCGGTGGAGTTGTCGTGACACTCCTTCAGGACGCGGGAGCGCTGGTCCGATGCTACGCATAGCTTCCAGCGGACGTAGTCCTCTTCCGTGGGGCGATGACCTAAGTGTCGGTACACGTGACCGTTCTCCAGCGTATAGTCCGGGTGATTCTTGGGGTACTCCTCGATGCGCTTTGTCAATTTGAGGAGCCATGGGCACGTGATGGTTTCGGTTAGTACCGTCTGTAGTACTTCTTCCAGGGGTTGCCTCGACAGCGCATCAGCCACGACATTTAACTTCCCCCGACGGTAGTGGATGTCGAATTGGTATTGCTGCAATTCCAGAACCCACCTCGCAATTCGGCCAGTCGGGTTGTCAATGCTATTAAGCCACTTAAGGGCTAAGTGGTCTGTGATCACATCGAAATGGTAGCCCTCGAGAAAACATTTCAGCTTGCGGATGGCCCAAACAATCGCTAAACATTCCTTCTCCGTCGCTGAGTAGTTTTCTTCGGGCTTCGACAACCGTCGGCTGACGTACGCTATCACGCGCTCTGCCCCGTCTATTTCTTGTGTCAACACTGCTCCCAACCCAAAGTCACTGGCGTCCGTTTGTAGCACAAACTTGGCCGAGAAATCTGGGCAAGCAAGGACCGGAGCTTTGGTAAGTCGCAGTTTCAGCTCGTCGAACGCGGCCTGTTGTGGTTCACCCCACTCCCATCGTTTGCTCTTCCGGAGCAGTATCGACATCGGTTGCACTATCTCCGCGAAGTTTGACACGAACCTCCGGTACCACGATGCTATCCCCAGGCAGCGGCGCAATTCCCGGACGTTGGTTGGGGGAGTTAGTTTTCGGACGGCTGCGATCTTCTCGGGGTCGGTGTGTATCCCTTGTTCGCTGACGACGTGGCCGAGATAAGCAATGCTTTTGCGGAAGAACTTGCACTTGGCTTTGTTCAGGCGCAGATTTGCTTCGCGTAGACGGCGAAGAACTTCCTGAAGGTTCCGGAGTTGGTCGTCTAAATCCGAGCCCGTGATGATGATGTCGTCGAGATACGCGAAGGCATGTGGTTCCATGTTGGGGCCTATGACTCCATCGAGTGCTCTTTGGAACGTGGCTGGTGCGGAGTGTAAGCCAAAAGGCATGACCTTCCAGTGGAAAAGGCCTCGTCCCGGCACCGTGAACGCCGTGTATTGACGGCTGTTGTGTGCCATGGGGATCTGCTAGTACCCACTCTTCCGATCCAATGTGGTAATGAATTTCGCGTTACGAAGTCTCTCCAAGATGTGATGAATCCTCGGCAGCGGGTACGCATCCGGAACAGAGCGTGCATTTAGCTGCCGGTAGTCAATGCACATCCGGATGTCTCCCGTCTTCTTTCCTACCAACACAATAGGCGCACTGTGGGGACTCTTCGAAGGCTCGATGCAGTCGTTTTTCAGAAGTTCATCTACCTGGTCGTAGATGACCTTCTGCATCGCCGGGTTCTTCGGATAATATCTCTGTTTGATTGGTCTCTCATCGCGCATGGTGATCACGTGCTCCGCGATGTGTGACACGCCCTTCAAACCATCAAACAAAGCTAGCTCGCGTTCCAGGAACTCCCGTACCCGAGGGTCTGTTTCCGCTTCACGGTCGTATTCCATCTTGCCTGGGTCTGGTAAATCTTGGGCGACTGCGAAATGTTCGCTTCTTTTCCCCGAAGGGGAACGAGGACGTTGGGGTGGTACGCCACCCTCAAGTGGCCCTCGTGAAATATCGAATTCCTGTCGTACAATCCTTTGCTGCTCTTCCTCGTCGACCGGTCTCATCTCGTTATCCTGAGGCAGCTCCGTTGACGCCTTAAAGGTCACCTCACGACTGCAGACAGCTGGTGGCTCGCGGGTGCTCGGGTCTTCCTTTAATTGGTCGGATCTCGGGGCTGGTGTGGGTGGTTCCTGGTGGTGTTTTGCTATTTGCGCTCTCGGGGCTGGTGTGGGTGGCTCCGGGTGGTGGTCGGTTGTTCGTACCCTCCATCGGCCAGTCGGGCTCTGAAGCATCCCGGGCGTCAGCTGCAGTTCCATGGCTCCGAAAGACAGGGTGGCTTCCACCGCGCACAGGAAGTCGATCCCCAGGATGAGCTCATCAATGATCGTAGGTAGCACCAGCAGCGGCAGGTGGACATGCTGCTCCCCGAACTGTACAGTCGTCGTACAGGCCTTAGTGACGGTGGTACGAGATCCGTCTAGGCTTACTCCCACTTGAATGCCCTGTTGTCCCGTTGCTGTCAGCTGTCGTGCGACTGCCTCACTGATGAAACTTCGCGTCGCTCCGGTGTCGATAGTAGCCAGGAAGGGTTTCCCTTCCATTCTCACTCTGGCTACTATCCGCGCGTTCTCTAGTCGTATGGCTCCGTTTATTTCCGTGGCTGGCTGTTCATCGCTCCCCCCTGGTCCGGATTCGAGGAGGGAGGCATTCCGTTTCCCGACGGCTGGGTGCAACACTCAATCGTCCTCACGCCTCGTCGTCCACACTGCCAGCAGTGGAGCACTTGTGGGTTTCTGCAATCCCGGTTGAGATGTCCTGGTTGCCCACAGCGTCGACATGCGGTCTGGACGTCTATCAGTGTGTCCGGTCGGGGTCCGTTGCTGGCTCCGGGGGCACTGTCGCGAAACGAGTTGCGATGTCGAGGGGTCGGGGTGGGAACTTCTGGATTTGCTGTGGCTGGCTTATGCACCGAGTGGGGTCTCGTAGGTGTCTTCATCTGCTCTTCTCTCTCACGGACCATCTCATAATGTGTGGCCAACTGGGTAAGTTGGCTCAGGCAACTCACCTCATGACGTCGGATGTACAGCTGATATTCCGGTAATAAATTCTCGTATCATAAGCCGCAGCTGTACCATATAGCGCTTGAAAGTTTCTCCGTTTCGCTGCAGGTGGGTGCGGATCTGATCTTCCAGCCTCTCGAAGTACCGTGGTGGCAGTTAGAAATCCAAGAACTCCCTTTTGAACCTGGTCCAGGTTTCCCCATACATATGACTGACCCTGAACCAACTCTCGGCTTCCCCAGTCAAGAGCTCCGAAATGGCTAGAGGTAAGCGATTCAGCTCGATTTGATGTGCTGCCGCCCTTTCCCCTACACGCTCAATGAAGCTAAGCGGGTCCGTGGTCCCGTCGAAAGTTATGCCCCAGCGGTGAACCTTCTCCGCCAGCATTCCATATGGGCCTTCTGGTCTGGTGCCTGTGGTGACTTGCGGCGAGCTGTGCCGGAGTCGCGGAGGTGATCGTCCTGCTAATCGTGTCGGGTCGGGTCTGGGGACAGCTCCATCGGTATTAGTCACCACTATCTGGGGCTGGACTGGGGCTACCGGGCTGGTATCGGAAAGTGAAGGACTCCTTGAGCGTGGTTTCCTTTCCGGATCGGCTGGTGAGCTGTCTCGGTATTTCGCCTCTAGCTCTGAGAAGCGTGCTAGCAAGGTGTCTGGGTGTTCGCTCAGAGATACGAAGCCCGCTACGCGACTGCGTAGCTCAGTCACCGTGCCCTCGGCGTCGAGCCTGAACTCGCTGGCCATGGACATGAGTTCGTCCTTCCTGCGGTAGTAAATCCAGCTGACGTTCACCATGATGTTGTATTGTCGGAAAAGTCTGTAGAATTTTTATAATGATTTATTAATATCCTTTGATAGGATCTGTAAAATTTTTATTATTTTTATCCTGCTGGAGGATCTGTAGGTTTATAATTATTATCCTGCTAGAGGATCTGTAGATTTAAATTTTATTATCCTGTTGGAGGATCTGTAGGTTTTAAATTATTATTATCCTGCTGGAGGATCTGTAGGTTTATAATTATTATCCTGCTAGAGGATCTGTAGATTTAAATTTTATTATCCTGCTGGAGGATCTGTAGGTTTTTAATTATTATTATCCTGCTGGAGGAATTGTTGTGTCGCACGAGATGTGTTCACTTTGATGACCGGGTCTTGACTGCCTATCCTCAGCTCGCGGTCTGCCTTATATAGCAGAACGCAGCTCTGCTCCTTGATGGGCGGTGGCAGCGCTGCGCTTATAAGGCTTTGGCAGCGCTGCCCTTTTTAGGCGTCAGCAGCGCTGCCCTTATTGAGCGTCGGCGCATCTGCTCTGTAGCCTTAGCCTGCAAAGACAGCAAAGCCAAGACTTCAGTGGCAAAGGGGGGTCGGATGCTGGATGTTTTAAGGGGACGTGTAAGGGGCGAAGAGACTTAAATTTTGAGGATTTGACAACAACAGGGCACAAAATAAGGACACAATCAACAAGAAAACGTAACATAGTTCTGGTTGAGGGCGACCCTGGACTCCCTAGGTACTATGTGGTGGTGGTTCTTTAAGCCACCATGATGTTATACTCCCAGAAGTGTTTGCCAGTGTCCCTGCTCGGGCGCCATCTGTAAGGACGTAATTTCTTAGGCCGAGGTCGGCGTCTCAGTCGCGTCCAGGGATTTTACAGAAAATTTGTAAATTGCTGGGACACTGGGGGAGCTGTGCCAGAGTATACCTAGGGGTCGGGGCAATAAGGGAAAGTGTAGGGGAAATAGCAGGGGGGGTTCGTGAGCATATCTTACGCCCTGGCGACGATTTGAGAGGCACCTGAAGGAATAGGTTGGTTAGTCCAGAGTAATACTCGGAGAACTAACCAATCACTCCCCCAAATGGCTCTTCGTCGCCGACCAGGGCGTCGGGCGAAGTTCTGTGTTAGTACGAGCGGGTGAGAGTCAACCAGCCAGCTGGTCAGGCTGAGGGTAAGACCCGGAAGCCTGCGCACTAACTGCCTAACCCCATCCGCCCGCACCAGTCACCGGCCGCGTCCTTGAGGAGCTCTCAGACGAGTGTGAGAGATACGGGTGAGAAGATTTTGTCACGCATAGAGTGAGACTCGGAATGCGTGCCCATCCTCCACCCGATCTCTCACATCTGCAACGCCTGGGTATTACCCACTTGTCGCTACACCTGGGACATACCCAAGAGGCAGGCGTCGCAGAATCTAGAGTAAAACTCGGAGGATTCGCTAGCATGCCCCTCAGGTTTGCCCCCCGCGGGCTATGTGAGTGAGGCTCACTCGCTGAAAGGGGAAAAAAGGGGAAAAGAGTAACAAATAAAGCACACACAAATTTGGCTACACTAAGATCTTTATTAATTCTATATCACAGACAGCAAGACATATAGGTATTACACATAAGGGGTGGGGATACTATCCTAGGCCGCACCAAATCCAAGCATGGCTGCCTGAGCAACCTTTGGGCCCATCGCAGAAGGCCGTCACTTACCCCTGTGTATGTGTGTTTGTAGATGCCGGTGGGTGTGTGTGTATATGCCTGTGTGTGTGTGCGTAAGCCTGGGTGTGTGTGTGTGGATGTCGGTGCGTGCGTGTGTTTATGCCTGTGCGTGTGCCGGTGTGTTTGTTGGTGTGTATGTGCAAGCCTGGGTGTGTGTGTGTGCGTATATGCTTGTGTGTGTGTGGGTATAAGCCGGTGTGTGAGCGTAAGCCTGGGTGTGCGTGTGTGCCTGTGTGTGTGGGTGTAAGCCTGAGTGTGTGCCTGGGTGTGCGTAAGCCTGGGTGTGCGTGGGTGCCTGTGTGTGTGCGTAAGCCTGGGTGTGCGTGTGAGCCTGTGTGTGTGGGTGTAAGCCTGGGTATGTGCCTGGGTGTGCGTATGAGCCGGTGTATTCCTGGTAGTGTGTGTGTGTGTTAGCCGTGGGTATTCCTGGGTGTGCGTGTAAGCTGAGTGTATTCCTGGTAGTGTGTGCCTGTGTGTCGATGCCGGGTGTGTGTGGAGTGTTGTTCGTGTGTAATATGCCTGGGTGTACGCGTGTGTGTTTGTGTATGCGGGTGTCGATGCCGGGTGTGTGTGGGTATGTATGTGCCTATTGCTGCTGGCGTTGAAGCCGGGCGCTACCACTGATCGTGGTCGTTGTTGTTATTGCGGCTGCGGTGGCGGTTGTACCTGTGGTTGTCGCTGATGTCGTTGTTGTTGCCGTTGCACCTCCTAAGCGCCGTCGCGGTTGCGCGTTGTGTCGCTGAAGTGGTTGTAGTTGTTGTTGCCGTTCGCGGCGGTAGCTGTGGTTGCTCTTACGTGTACCGATTTTATCCAGCTCGCTCGAAAAACTGAACTTTGCATTAAAATTGCAATATCATTTTCGAGCTTGTTGTCTTCCTCTTCCACAGCTTCCATTCCCCTGGAACGCGCAAAATACCAGCTCGTTCCGCGCGTTTACGCAAACGCGAACGGAGCATGGTAAATGCAACCATAAGATAACACAAATGACGGCACAAACGAAAAACATAAATGTGCGGTAGCTGATCGCTACCTCACAAGATAAAAGTAAAAATATTGTGAAGTAGGCCGCACCGGCCCCTTCACAAAGAGTTATTATACTCGATACCGAAGGTAAAGAGTATATTGTTTTTGTGCAATGTCCGTCATGGTGTCCGTCCGTCTGTCCGTCTGTCCGTCCGTATGTTCGCAACTTTTTTCCACACCCTTCAAGCTAGAGACTTGAAACTTTCCAATTCTCTTTATCTATGGGATAGTAAATTAAAGTGTCACGATGGGGGTTCTACGATAACTGGGGGTTGGCAAATCGATAAATTCGATAACTCAAAATCGATAAATCCACATATTTCGTACATCCTTACAGCTAGTACTACCAAATTTGGTAAGCAGATAGCTACTAGCAACCCCCAAAAAACTGCATGAAAAATTTTGGAGCCACGCCTCCCCATTCCGCCCCCAGCTCCTACGCAATTTGAAATCAGAAATGGCTATATCTCCCACAGTTTTTGAGCTATAGCCACAAAATTTAGTGCCAAGATAGGTGATGATGACCCAACAAAAACTGCATCAAAAGTTTGGATGCCACGCCCACTAATAATGCCCTAGCCGCCCCCATCCACCCCAACGCTTCGTCAAAAACGGGAATGCGTGTATCTTCAAGAGTATTGGAGCTAGAACCACCAAATTTGGTAGGAAGATAGCTGGCAACGACCCCCAAAAATCGGCATCAAAGTTTTGGAGCCACGCCCACCCATGTCGCCCCCCTGTCCACACCTTTTACAAACTTTTAGCTAGAGTCACCAAATTTGGTATGAAGATCGCAATTGACATCCCACATAGATCTGCAGCAAAGTTTTGGATGCCACGCCCACCCATACCACCCCCAGCCCCCCATTCCCCACTTTGTACAATTTTCGAGCTAGAGTCACCAAATTTGGTATGAAGATAGCAATTGACATTCCACAAAGATCTGCATCTCAAATTTGGATGCCACGCCCACACATACCGACCCCAACTCTCAGCCCCCGTCCCCCTCTTTTTACAAATTTCGAGCTACAGTCACCAAATTTGGTGAAGATAGCAATTAACATTCCACAAAGATCTGCAGCAAAAATTTGGATGCCACGCCCGCCCATACCACCCCAGCCCCCTTTCCCCACTTTTTACAAATTTCGAGCTAGAGTCACCAAATTTGGTATGAAGATAGCAATTGACATTCCACAAAGATGTGCATCACATATCTGGATGCCACGCCCACCCATACCGCCTCCAGCCCCCTTTCCCAACAAACTTACAAACTTTGAGCTAAAGTCATCAAATTTGTAAGGAAGATAGCTTGTGGCATCCCCATCTGCATCGGAAAATTTTTTAGGCAGTGTACACCTCTGCCGCATCCGTACCCCTCAGCAGTCAGGCCTCTTTTTACCGGTTTTAATACTGGTATCGAGTATGCCGCAGTCGGTTGCGTCCGACTGCAACGTTTGCACTTGTATTTATTAGATTATGGGATTTATTTTTATTTATCATATTATATTTATAGATTAAAGTCGCAAGGGAGCGCATTGTTGATTTAATTTATATTCCTTATTTAATTTACTTTTTTGGTATTATATTTATAAACCGCAAGAAGCGCATTATAGTTATAAGTTTAAGTCGCAAGAAGCGCATCGGTTGGTTAAGCCATAGTTAGAAGTTTTGTTAGACGCAAGGAGCGCGCAGTAGTTCTATTTAATAAACACCCAACGTTCGAAATATTGTTAGAATTTAAATGTAACAGCCCCAAAACGCAGGGTCGCAAGAGGCAGCGCACCAGCTGCGATCATCAAATCCACCACGGTCATGAGCAAGTGTGGGGAAAGGGGAAATCTGCAACTCGGGCCGAAGCCGTAGCGTGGGCGAGGGAGTTGTGATTAGCCTCCGCGAGTGAGCAGACGCGTACGCGGCAGAGAGAAAGAAAATGGTTAGGTTATAAGAACAGAAAAGAGAGGCAGCTTGTTCGCAGCAAAGGTAAAGGGTTAGAATTTGGAAGAAGGATAAGGTAAGAGGGGAAAGTTCGCCATAGTTCATCCATACGAGTTTATATATATGTAATTAGGTTTAGGTTTACTCGAGCATATAATTTTTAATATAATCTGAATAAATTGGTCGCCGGTAAGTCCGCGACTCAGTGGAGTGCAATTGCTATGTGTTTTCTTTCGTTCTATTTCTCTGCTTTGGTTTTTTTTTGTACACGCGCATACGCGAGTCAAGCTGAGTCGCTTTATACCCTGGCCGCTGAGTGTGTCGGCCGTCGCGTTGATGTCGACGCCGGCATTTCCCCTTCCAACTCTCACCAAAAATATATAAATATTCTTGTGAGGTGTACCTGGCCAGACCGAGTTTATACCCTGGCTAAATTACTCCTTAACAATATACTTATAAATTGTAATGACGACTACTATGTTGTGTGCGTCAAGGTAGCGTATTGCCCAAAAGCCATACAATAACAAGTGGAAACGTTGCAGTCGGACGCAACCGACTGCGGCATACTCGATACCAGTTTTAAAACCGGTAAAAAGAGGCCTGATTGCAAAGGGGTACGGATGCGGCAGGGGTGTAGGCTGCCTTAAAGATTCTCCGATGCAGATGGGGATGCCACCAGCTATATTCCTTCCAAATTTGGTGACTCTAGCTCAAAATTTGTAAAAGGTAGGGAAAGGTTGGTTGAGGGGGGCGGTATGGGTGGGCGAGGCATCCAATTTTTGATGCAGATCTATGTGAAATGTCAATTGCTATCTTCATACCAAATTTGATGACTCTAGCTCGAAGTTTGTAATATATGGTGAATTGGGGGCTGGGGGGCGGTATGGGTGGGCGTGGCATCCAAATTTTTGATGCAGATCTATGTGGAATGTCTTTTGCTACCTTCATACAAAATTTGGTGACTCTAGCTCAAAGTTTTTAAAAGTTGTGGAAAGGGGGGCAGAATGGTTGACCGTGGCTCCAAAACTTTGATGCAGATTGTTGGGGGTCGTTTCCAGTTATCTTCCTACCAAATTTGGTGGCTCTAGCTCCAGTACTCTGGAAAATACACGCATTCCCGTTTTTGACGAAGCGTTAGGGCAGATGGGGAAGGCTAGGGCGGTATTGGTGGGCGTGGCATCTAAACTTTTGATGCAGTTTTTGGGAGGTCAGCATCACATATCTTGGCACTAAATTTGCTGGCTAAAGCTCAAAAACTGTGGGAGATATAGGTATTTTTGACTTTAAAATGCGGGGTGTCTGGGGGCGGAATGGGTAGGCGTGGCATCCAAATTTTTGATGCAGATCTATGTGGAATGTCAATTGATACCTTCATACCAAATTTGGTGACTCTAGCTCAAAGTTTGTATAAGGTGGTGAAAGGGGGGCAGAATGGTTGAGCGTGGCTCCAAAACTTTGATGCAGATTGTTGGGGGTCGTTGCCAGTTATCTTCCTTCCAAATTTGGTGGCTCTAGCTCCACTTCTCTGGAAGATACACGCATTCCCGTTTTTGACGAAGCGTTAGGGCAGATGGGGAAGGCTAGGGCGGTATTGGTGGGCGTGGCATCCAAACTTTTGATACTTTGGTGCAGTTTTTGGGAGATCATCATCACCTATCTTGGCACTAAATTTGGTGGCTCTAGCTCAAAAACTGTGGGAGATATAGCCATTTCTGATATCAAAATACGATGGGGCTGGGGACGTAATGGGTGGGCTTGGCTCCAAAACTGTGATGCAGTTCTTTGGGGGTCGTTACCAGCTATTTTCCTACTAAATTTGGTGGCTCTAGCTCCACAAACCTGGAAGTTACACGCATTCCCATTTTTGACGAAGCGTTGGGGTGGATGGGGGCGGCTAGGGCAGTATCGGTGGGCGTGGCATCCACATTTTTGATGCAGATCTTTGTGAAATGTCAATTGCTATCTTCATACCAAATTTGGTGACTCTAGCTCGAAGCTTGTAAAATGTGGTGAATTGGTGGCTGGGGGGCGGTATGGGTGGGCGTGGCATCCAAATTTTTTATGCAGATCTATGTGGAATGTCAATTGCTACCTTCATACCAAATTTGGTGACTCTAGCTCAAAGTTTGTATAAGGTGGTGAAAGGGGGGCAGAATGGTTGAGCGTGGCTCCAAAACTTTGATGCAGATTGTTGGGGGTCGTTGCCAGTTATCTTCCTTCCAAATTTGGTGGCTCTAGCTCCACTTCTCTGGAAGATACACGCATTCCCGTTTTTGACGAAGCGTTTAGGCAGATGGGGAAGGCTAGGACGGTATTGGTGGGCATGGCATCCATACTTTGGTGCAGTTTTTGGGAGATCATCATCACCTATCTTGGCACTAAATTTGGTGGCTCTAGCTCAAAAACTGTGGGAGATATAGCCATTTCTGATATCAAAATACGGGGGGGCTGGGGGTTTAATGGGTGGGCTTGGCTCCAAAACTGTGATGCAGTTCTTTGGGGGTCGTTACCAGCTATTTTCCTACTAAATTTGGTGGCTCTAGC
Source organism: Scaptomyza montana (assembly GCA_018904305.1). Classification (NCBI taxonomy): domain Eukaryota; kingdom Metazoa; phylum Arthropoda; class Insecta; order Diptera; family Drosophilidae; genus Scaptomyza; species Scaptomyza montana. The sequence continues at coordinate 8,592 of JAEIGR010000232.1, read as the reverse complement.
TCCACAAACCTGGAAGATACACGCATTCCCATTTTTGACGAAGCGTTGGGGTGGATGGGGTGGCTAGGGCAGTATCGGTGGGCGTGGCATCCACATTTTTGATGCAGATCTTTGTGAAATGTCAGTTGCTATCTTCATACCAAATTTGGTGACTCTAGCTCGAAGCTTGTAAAATGTGGTGAGTTGGTGGCTGGGGGGCGGTATGGGTGGGCGTGGCATCCAAAATTTTTTATGCAGATCTATGTGGAATGTCTATTGCTACCTTCATACCAAATTTGGTGGTTCTAGCTCAAAAGTTGTATAAGGTGGGGAAAGGGGGGCAGAATGGTTGACCGTGGCTCAAAAACTTTGATGCAGATTGTTGGGGGGTCGTTGCCAGTTATCTTCCTACCAAATTTGGTGGCTCTAGCTCCACTTCTCTGGAAGATACACGCATTCCCGTTTTTGACGAAGCGTTAGGGCAGATGGGGAAGGCTAGGACGGTATTGGTGGGCGTGGCATCCAAACTTTTGATGCAGTTTTTGGGAGGTCATCATCACATATCTTGGCACTAAATTTGGTGGCTATAGCTCAAAAGCTGTGGGAGATATAGGTTTTTTTGACTTTAAAATGCGGGGTGGCTGGGGACGGAATGGGTGGGCGTGGCATCCAAATATTTGATGCTGATCTATGTGGAATGTCAATTGCTACCTTCATACCAAATTTGGTGACACTAGCTCAAAGTTTGTATAAGGTGGGGAAAGGGGGGCAGAATGGTTGACCGTGGCTCCAAAACTTTGATGCAGATTGTTGGGGGTCGTTGCCAGTTATCTTCCTACAAAATTTGGTGGCTCTAGCTCCACTACTCTGGAAGATACACGCATTCCCGTTTTTGACGAAGCGTTTGGGCAGATGGGGAAGGCTAGGGTGGTATTGGTGGGCGTGGCATCCAAAGTTTCGATGCAGTTTTTGGGAGGTCATCATCACATATCTTGGCACTAAATTTGGTGGCTATAGCTCAAAAACTCTGGAAGATATAGCCATTTCTGATTTCAAAATGCGGTGGTGTTGGGGGCGGAATGGGGGGGGGTGGCTCCAAAATTGTTGATGCAGTTTTTTCGGAGTGGCTAGTAGCTATCTTCTTACCAAATTTGGTAGTTCTTGCTGTAAGGATGTGCGAAATATGTGGATTTATCGGTTTTGAGTTATTGAATTTATCGATTTGCCAGCCCCCCAGTTATCGTAGAACCCCCATCTTGACACTTTAATTTACTATCCCATAGATAAAGAGAATGGGAAAGTTTCAAGTCTCTAGCCTGAAGGGTGTGGAAAAAACTAGCAACCATACGGACGGACAGACGGACAGACACCATGACGGACATTGCACAAAACCAATATACTCTTTACCTTCGGTATCGAGTATAAAAACCATACGTATGAGTGATTTTTCATAAATATACAATTTTCAAACTTCGGAGTGCGGCCGTTAAATATTATTCGATCAGCCCCAAGTTTTTTTGGGTTTGTTTCATCATCACATATCTTGGCACTAAATTTGGTGGCTATAGCTCAAAAACTGTGGGAGATATAGGTATTTTTGACTTTAAAATGCGGGGTGTCTGGGGGCAGAATGGGTGGGCGTGGCATCCAAATTTTTGATGCAGATCTATGTGGAATGTCAATTGCTACCTTCATACCAAATTTGGTGACTCTAGCTCAAAGTTTGTATAAGGTGGGGAAAAGGGGGCAGAATGGTTGAGTGTGGCTCCAAAACTTTGATGCAGATTGTTGGGGGTCGTTGCCAGCTATCTTCCTACCAAATTTGGTGGCTCTAGCTCCACTACTCTGGAAGATACACGCATTCCCGTTTTTGACGAAGCGTTAGGGCAGATGGGGAAGGCTAGGGCGGTATTGGTGGGCGTGGCATCCAAACTTTTGATGCAGTTTTTGGGAGGTCATCTTCACCTATTTTGGCACCAAATTTGGTGGCTCTAGCTCAAAAACTGTGGGAGATATAGGTATTTTAGACTTTAAAATGCGGGGGGGGCTGGGGACGTAATGGGTGGGCGCGGCTCCAAAACTTTGATGCAGTTTTTTGGGGGTCGTTACCAGCTATCTTCCCACCAAATTTGGAGGCTCTAGCTCCACAACTCTGGAAGATACACGCATTCCCGTTTTTGACGAAGCGTTGGGGCGGATGGGGGCGGCTAGGGCAGTATTGGTGGGCGTGGCATCCAAACTTTTGATGCAGTTTTTGAGGGGTCATCATCACCTATCTTGGAACCAAATTTGGTGGCTATAGCTCAAAAACTGTGGAAGATAAAGGCTTTTTTTCTTTAAATTGCTGGGGTGCTGGGGGCGGAATGGGGGGACGTGGCTCCAAAATTGTTGATGCAGTTTTTTCGGAGTTGCTAGTAGCTATCTTCTAACCAAATTTGGTAGTTCTAGCTGTAAGGATGTGCGAAATATGTGGATTTATCGGTTTTGAGTTATCGAATTTATCGATTTGCCAGCCCCCCAGTTATCGTAGAACCCCCATCTTGACACTTTAATTTACTATCCCATAGATAAAGAGAATGGGAAAGTTTCAAGTCTCTAGCCTGAAGGGTGTGGAAAAAACTAGCAACCATACGGACGGACAGACGGACAGACACCATGACGGACATTGCACAAAACCAATATACTCTTTACCTTCGGTATCGAGTATAAAAACCATACGGATGAGTGATTTTTCATACATACAATTTTCAAACTTCGGAGTGCGGCCGTTAAATAATATTCGATCAGCCCCAAGTTTTTTTTGTGTTTGTTTTGAGCCTAAGGAGAACTTATTTCTGCCCGGCGGTTTAATTTTCATTTTTAGAGCCACCCTAATATGTATGTATATATATATATATATATAAATATATAGATAAAAGTAAAAATATACTTATAAATTGTAATGACGCCCACTATGTTGTGTGCGTCAAGGTAGCGTATGGCCCAAAAGCCATACAATAACAAGTGTAAACGTTGCAGTCGGACGCAACCGACTGCGACATACTCGATACCAGTTTTAAAACCGGTAAAAAGAGGCCTGATTGCAAAGGGGTACGGATGCGGCAGGGGTGTAGGCTGCCTTAAAGATTATCCGATGCAGATGGGGATGCCACCAGCTATATTCCTTCCAAATTTGGTGACTCTAGCTCAAAATTTGTAAAAGGTAGGGAAAGGTTGGGGAGGGGGGCGGTATGGGTGGGCGAGGCATCCAAATTTTTGATGCAGATCTATGTGAAATGTCAATTGCTATCTTCATACCAAATTTGATGACTCTAGGTCGAAGTTTGTAAAATATGGTGAATTGGGGGCTGGGGGGGCGGTATGGGTGGGCGTGGCATCCAAATTTTTGATGCAGATCTATGTGGAATGTCTATTGCTACCTTCATGCCAAATTTGGTGACTCTAGCTCAAAGTTTGTATAAGGTGGGGAAAGGGGGGCAGAATGGTTGACCGTGGCTCCAAAACTTTGATGCAGATTGTTGGGGGTCGTTTCCAGTTATCTTCCCACCAAATTTGGTGGCTCTTGCTCCACTACTCTGGAAGATACACGCATTCCCGTTTTTGACGAACGTTAGGGCAGATGGGGAAGGCTAGGGCGGTATTGGTGGGCGTGGCATCCAAACTTTTGATGCAGTTTTTGGGAGGTCATCATCACATATCTTGGCACTAAATTTGGTGGCTATAGCTCAAAAACTTTGACGAAGCGTTAGGGCAGATGGGGAAGGCTAGGGCGGTATTGGTGGGCGTGGCATCCAAACTTTTGATGCAGTTTTTGGGAGGTCAGCATCACATACCTTGGCACTAAATTTGCTGGCTAAAGCTCAAAAACTGTGGGAGATATAGGTATTTTTGACTTTAAAATGCGGGGGGCTGGGGGCGGAATGGGTGGGTGCGGCTCCAAAACTTTGATGCAGTTTTTGGGGGTCGTTACCAGCTATCTTCCCACCAAATTTGGAGGCTGTAGCACCACAACTCTGGAAGATACACGCATTCCCATTTTTGACGAAGCGTTGGGGTGGATGGGCGCGGCTAGGGCAGTATTGGTGGGCGTGGCATCCATACTTTGGTGCAGTTTTGGGGGATCATCATCACCTATCTTGGCACTAAATTTGGTGGCTCTAGCTCAAAAACTGTGGGAGATATAGCCATTTCTGATATCAAAATACGGGGGGGCTGGGGGCGTAATGGGTGGGCTTGGCTCCAAAACTGTGATGCAGTTCTTTGGGGGTCGTTACAAGCTATTTTCCTACTAAATTTGGAAACCTGGAACAAACCTGGAAGATACACGCATTCCCATTTTTGACGAATCGTTGGGGTGGATGGGGGCGGCTAGGGCAGTATCGGTGGGCGTGGCATCCAAATTTTTTATGCAGATCTATGTGGAATGTCTTTTGCTACCTTCATACCAAATTTGGTGACTCTAGCTCAAAGTTTGTATAAGGTGGAGAAAGGGGGGCAGAATGGTTGACCGTGGCTCCAAAACTTTGATGCAGATTGTTGGGGGTCGTTGCCAGTTATCTTCCTACCAAATTTGGTGGCTCTAGCTCCACTACTCTGGAAGATACACGCATTTCCGTTTTTGACGAAGCGTTTGGGCAGATGGGGAAGGCTAGGGCGGTATTGGTGGGCGTTGCATCCAAACTTTCGATGCAGTTTTTTGGAGGTCATCACAACATACCTTGGCACTAAATTTGGTGGCTATAGCTCAAAAACTCTGGGAGATATAGCCATTTCTGATTTCAAAATTCGTGGGTGCTGGGGCGGAATGGGGGGGCGTGGCTCCAAAACTTTGATGCAGTTTTTGGGGGTCGTTACCAGCTATCTTCCCACCAAATTTGGAGGCTGTAGCACCACAACTCTGGAAGATACACGCATTCCCATTTTTGACGAAGCGTTGGGGTGGATGGGCGCGGCTAGGGCAGTATTGGTGGGCGTGGCATCCATACTTTGGTGCAGTTTTGGGGGATCATCATCACCTATCTTGGCACTAAATTTGGAGTTGCTAGTAGCTATCTTCTAACCAAATTTGGTAGTTCTAGCTGTAAGGATTTGCGAAATATGTGGATTTATCGGTTTTGAGATATCGAATTTATCGATTTGCCAGCCCCCCAGTTATCGTAGAACCCCCATCTTGACACTTTTATTTACTATCCCATAGATAAAGAGAATTGGAAAGTTTCAAGTCTCTAGCTTGAAGGGTGTGGAAAAAACTAGCAACCATACGGACGGACAGACGGACAGACACCATGACGGACATTGCACAAACCAATATACTCTTTACCTTCGGTATCGAGTATAAAAACCATACGTATGAGTGATTTTTCATAAATATACAATTTTCAAACTTCGGAGTGCGGCCGTTAAAAATTATTCGATCAGCCCCAAGTTTTTTGGGTTTGTTTTGGGCCTAAGGAGAACTCATTTCTGCCCGGCGGTTTGATTTTCATTGTTAAGAGCCACCCTAATATGTATGTATATATCAATATCTATATATATCTATATATATAAAAGAGTTTGTCCTAAGTAATTGTTGACATTGCCACAGCCTAAACGAAAAGAGCTACAAGGCTGAAATTTTCACACAATATTTTATGCAGGTTGAAAGTGAGCAATAAGAAAGGAATTTTTATTTGGACAACTCCTTCAAGTACCTCCCATACGATTTTGAGCACTTTTTACCCATTTTAAAAATCAAATTACAATTACAACAATTACCCATTCCACTACTGTCGCCAGATTGTCGGACAAGCTGAGAGCTCGATCGCGAGCGAGAATACAAAAACAAAACAATGGGCAATGACGCCTTTGAGTCCCGCAAGCAAAGTGTCATAAAAAAAGAGTTCGTACACTTGCAAGAAGCGTTTGTTGTTGTGGTTGTTGTTGGGCCCGCACTGCTACTTTTTGTTGGTGTGATTGATTTAAAAAAACAACAAACAACAAAACAAAGCTTGGTGCGTCTAGACAAATTACCCACACCAGAATATTTTATGTGGGTGGATTTGCCTACTTGCTGCTTGTATAACTTAGACAAAACTAACTAACATTATTAATATGTTATTGATATGCAATTGCGAACAAGCATAGGGCGTTGACATAAGTGCGCGTGTTGCTCTTAAGATAATCAGGTAATTACAAATCTCGCTCCGATCATGTTCCTTTGATGTTGCTCATTTACGTTCACTCTCTATTTTATGTGCGCGCTTTGCATGTCAATCATAAAGTTTAATAACCCTAACTCCTCCGCACACACTAAATTAAAACTAAAGGCAATATGCAATTCACTTAGCTGCAGCCTTTTAGATATGTTTTGCGTTAATTCAGTGCGTGCGAAGAAGGTAGTGTTACTACGCTCTTTGTTAGACTTGCAGAGCGCGCGCATACATTGTAAATGCATGCATACATTGTTGACTTCTGAAGCAAGCTAAAAGAAAGCAAAAAAATGTTCACCAAATATATACCGTGCAAAAACAAACACACTAACAAATAGAAACTTAAGAAAATGTAATCTACATCAGCAGCAGTAGCATGCATTGCAAATAAAATCTTACAAAATTGATTGACTGAACTTCCCGCATATACATATAATATATACATACATATAATTGGGTCAGAAATACTTCCATCTACCTTTAACATACATTTGCACAAAAGCAATATACCCTCTGGTCTGTAGATCAAATGGTCATTCGCCAAGCAATAGCGTTCTGTGTACACATCGAGAATAGGCAAATGCAAAGAAAATACAAGTTTCAAGTCTCTAGCTTGAAGGGTGTGGAAAAAACTAGCAACCATACGGACGGACAGACGGACAGACACCATGACGGAAATTGCACAAAACCAATATACTCTTTACCTTCGGTATCGAGTATAAAAACCATGAGTATGAGTGATTTTTCATAAATATACAATTTTCAAACTTCGGAGTGCGGCCGTTAAATATTATTCGATCAGCCCCAAGTTTTTTTGGGTTTGTTTCATCATCACATATCTTGGCACTAAATTTGGTGGCTATAGCTCAAAAACTGTGGGAGATATAGGTATTTTTGACTTTAAAATGCGGGGTGTCTGGGGGCGGAATGGGTGGGCGTGGCATCCAAATTTTTGATGCAGATCTATGTGGAATGTCAATTGCTACCTTCATACCAAATTTGGTGACTCTAGCTCAAAGTTTGTATAAAGTGGGGAAAAGGGGGCAGAATGGTTGAGTGTGGCTCCAAAACTTTGATGCAGATTGTTGGGGGTCGTTGCCAGCTATCTTCCTACCAAATTTGGTGGCTCTAGCTCCACTACTCTGGAAGATACACGCATTCCCGTTTTTGACGAAGCGTTAGGGCAGATGGGGAAGGCTAGGGCGGTATTGGTGGGCGTGGCATCCAAACTTTTCATGCAGTTTTTGGGTGGTCATCTTCACCTATTTTGGCACCAAATTTGGTGGCTCTAGCTCAAAAACTGTGGGAGATATAGGTATTTTAGACTTTAAAATGCGGGGGGGAGGGGCTGGGGACGTAATGGGTGGGCGCGGCTCCAAAACTTTGATGCAGTTTTTTGGGGGTCGTTACCAGCTATCTTCCCACCAAATTTGGAGGCTCTAGCTCCACAACTCTGGAAGATACACGCATTCCCGTTTTTGACGAAGCGTTGGGGCGGATGGGGGCGGCTAGGGCAGTATTGGTGGGCGTGGCATCCAAACTTTTGATGCAGTTTTTGAGGGGTCATCATCACCTATCTTGGAACCAAATTTGGTGGCTATAGCTCAAAAACTGTGGAAGATAAAGGCTTTTTTTCTTTAAATTGCTGGGGTGCTGGGGCGGAATGGGGGGATGTGGCTCCAAAATTGTTGATGCAGTTTTTTCGAAGTTGCTAGTAGCTATCTTCTAACCAAATTTGGTAGTTCTAGCTGTAAGGATGTGCGAAATATGTGGATTTATCGGTTTTGAGTTATCGAATTTATCGATTTGCCAGCCCCCCAGTTATCGTAGAACCCCCATCTTGACACTTTAATTTACTATCCCATAGATAAAGAGAATTGGAAAGTTTCAAGTCTCTAGCTTGAAGGGTGTGGAAAAAACTAGCAACCATACGGACGGACAGACGGACAGACACCATGACGGACATTGCACAAAACCAATATACTCTTTACCTTCGGTATCGAGTATAAAAACCATACGTATGAGTGATTTTTCAGAAATATACAATTTTCAAACTTCGGAGTGCGGCCGTTAAAAATTATTCGATCAGCCCCAAGTTTTTTTGGGTTTGTTTTGGGCCTAAGGAGAACTCATTTCTGCCCGGCGGTTTGATTTTCATTGTTAAGAGCCACCCTAATATGTATGTATTTATCAATATCTATATATATCTATATATATAAAAGAGTTTGTCCTAAGTGATTGTTGACATTGCCACAGCCTAAACGAAAAGAGCTACAAGGCTGAAATTTTCACACAATATTTTATGCAGGTTGAAAGTGAGCACTAAGAAAGGAATTTTTATTTGGACAACTCCTTCAAGTACCTCCCATACGATTTTGAGCACTTTTTACCCATTTTAAAAATCAAATTACAATTACAACAATTA
>JAEIGR010000224.1:0-53410 GCA_018904305.1 Scaptomyza montana | reverse complement strand
AAATCCGAAAAATTCTGAAAAAAATTTTTCTGTATTTTTTATGTACCCCGATATGTTTCCGAATTTTTCTAGACAATTTTCGGATTTTCGAAAAAAATAAAAAAATCCGAAGAATTCGAAAAATTCATCCGAAAATTCGGAAAAATTTTTCTGTATTTTTTTATGTACCCCGATATGTTTCCGAATTTTTCTAGACAATTTCCGGATTGTCAAAAAAAAAATCCGAAAAATTCCAAAAAGAAAATTCGCAAAAATTCCGAAAATTGAATTCCGAAAAATCGGAAAAATTTTTTTTCTGTATTTTTTTATGTACCCCCGATATGTTTCCGAATTTTTTTAGACAATTTTCGGATTTTCGAAAAAAAAAAATCCGAAAAATTCCGAAAAAATCCGAAAAATTCGGAAAAATTTTTTCTGTATTTTTTTATGTACCCCGATATGTTTCCGAATTTTTCTAGACAATTTTCGGATTTTCGAAAAAAAAAAATCCCAAAAATTCCGAAAAAAAATCCGAAAAATTCGGAAAATTTTTCTGTATTTTTTTATGTACCCCGATATGTTTCCGAATTTTTCTAGACAATTTTCGGATTTTCGAAAAAAAAAAATTCCGAAAAAATCCGAAAAATTCCGCAAAAATCCGAAAAATTCGGAAAATTTTTTCTGTATTTTTTTATGTACCCCGATATGTTTCCGAATTTTTCTAGACAATTTTCGGATTTTCGAAAAAAAAAAATCCGAAAAAATTCGGAAAAATTCCGAAAAATCCGAAAAATTCGGAAAATTTTTTTCTGTATTTTTTTATGTACCCCGATATGTTTCCGAATTTTTCTAGACAATTTTCGGATAAAAAAAAAAAAAAAATCCGAAAAATTCGGAAAAAATCCGAAAAATTCGGAAAAATTTTTTCTGTATTTTTTTATGTACCCCGATATGTTTCCGAATTTTTCTAGACAATTTTCGGATTTTCGAAAAAAAAAAATCCGAAAAATTCGGAAAAATTCCGAAAAAATCCGAAAAATTCGGAAAATTTTTTTCTGTATATTTTTATGTACCCCGATATGTTTCCGAATTTTTCTAGACAATTTTCGGATTTTCGAAAAAAAAAAAAAATCCGAAAAATTCGGAAAAATTCCGAAAAAATCCGAAAAATTCGGAAAATTTTTTTCTGTATTTTTTTATGTACCCCGATATGTTTCCGAATTTTTCTAGACAATTTTCGAATTTTCGAAAAAAAAAAATACGAAAAATTCGGAAAAATTCCGAAAAAATCCGAAAAATTCGGAAATTTTTTTTGCTGTATATTTTTATGTACCCCGATATGTTTCCGATTTTTTCTAGACAATTTTCGGATTTTCGAAAAAAAAAAAAAAAAAAAAAAAATTCCGAAAAAATCCGAAAAATTCGGAAAAATTTTTTCTGTATTTTTTATGTACCCCGATATGTTTCCGAATTTTTCTAGACAATTTTCGGATTTTCGAAAAAAAAAACAAAAAAATCCGAAAAATTCGGAAAAATTCCGAAAAAAATCCGAAAAATGTTTTCTGTATTTTTTTATGTACCCCGATATGTTTCGAATTTTTCTAGACAATTTTCGGATTTTCGAAAAAAAAAATAAATCCGAAAAATTCGGAAAAATTCCGAAAAAATCCGAAAAATTCGGAAAAATTTTTCTGTATTTTTTATGTACCCCCGATATGTTTCCGAATTTTCTAGACAATTTTCCGGATTTTCGAAAAAAAAAAAAAATCCGAAAAATTCGGAAAAATTCCGAAAAACACGAAAAAATTTTCTGTATTTTTGTATGTACCCCGATATGTTTCCGAATTTTTCTAGACAATTTCCGGATTTACAAAAAAAAAAAAAAAAAATCCGAAAAATTCGGAAAAATTTCGAAAAATTCCGAAAAATTCGGAAAAATTTTTTCTGTATTTTTATATATACCCCGATATGTTTCGAATTTTTTTAGACAATTTTCGGATTTTCGAAAAAAAAAAAAATCAAAAGTTCGGAAAAATTCAGAAATAATCAGAAAAAATTCGGAAAAATTTTTTCTGTATTTTTTTATGTACTTTGATATGTTTCCGAATTTTTCTAGAGGCAATTTTCGGATTTTCGAAAAAAAAAAATCCGAAAAATCGAAAATTCCGAAAAATCCGAAAAATTCGGAAAAATTTTTTCTATATTATTTTATGTACCCCGATATGTTTCCGATTTTTTCTAAACAATTTTCGGATTTTCGAAAAAAAAAAATTCCAAAAATTCGAAAAAATCCGAAAAATTCGGAAAAATTTTTTATGTATTTTTGTATGTACCCCCGATATGTTTCCGAATTTTTCTAGACAATTTTCGGATTTTCGAAAAAAAAAAAAAAAAAAAAAAAATTCGGGAAAATTCCGAAAAAAAAATCCGAAAAATTCGGAAAAAATTTTTCTGTATATTTTTATGTACCCCGATATGTTTCGGAATTTTTCTAGACAATTTTCGGATTTTCGAAAAAAAAAAAAAAAAAATCCGAAAAATTCGGAAAATTCCGAAAAAATCCAAAAATTCGGAAAAATTTTTCTCTGTATTTTTTTATGTACCCCGATATGTTTCGAATTTTTCTAGACAATTTTCGGATTTTCAAAAAAAATAAAAAAATATCCGAAAAATTTGGAAAAATTCCGAAAAAAAATCCGAAAAATTCGGAAAAATTTTTCTGTATTTTTTTATGTACTCGATATGTTTCCGAATTTTTCTAGACAATTTTCGGATTTTCGAAAAAAAAAAATCCGAAAAATTCGGAAAAAATTCCGCAAAAATCCGAAAAAATTCGGAAAATTTTTTTCTGTATTATTATATGTACCCCGATATGTTTCCGAATTTTTCTAGACAATTTTCGGATTTTCGAAAAAAAAAAGCAATCCGAAAAATTCGGAAAAATTCCGAAAAAAACCGAAAAATTCCGAAAAATTTTTCTGTATTTTTTTATGTACCCCGATATGTTTCGAATTTTTCTAGACAATTTCCGGATTGTCAAAAAAAAAAAAATAAATCCGAAAAATTCGAAAAATTTCGAAAAATTCCGAAAAATTCGGAAAAATTTTTTCTGTATTTTTTATGTACCCCGATATGTTTCCGAATTTTTCTAGACAATTTTCGGATTTTCGAAAAAAAAAAAATTCAAAAAAATTCGGGAAATTCCGAAATAATCAGAAAAATTCGGAAAAGATTTTTCTGTATTTTTTTATGTACCCCGATATGTTTCCCGAATTTTTCAAGAGCAATTTTCGGATTTTCGAAAAAAAAAAAAATCCGAAAAAATCCGAAAAATTCCGAAAAAATCCGAAAAATTCGGAAAAAATTTTTCTGTATTATTTTATGTACCCCGATATGTTTCCGAATTTTTCTAAACAATTTTCGGATTTTCGAAAAAAAAAAAAAAAATCCGAAAAATTCGGAAAAATTTTTTCTGTATTTTTTTATGTACCCCGATATGTTTCCGAATTTTTCTAGACAATTTTCGAATTTTCGAAAAAAAAAACCCGAAAAATTCGGAAAAATTCCGAAAAAAATCCGAAAAATTCGGAAAAAATTTTTCTGTATATTTTTATGTACCCCGATATGTTTCCTGAATTTTTCTAGACAATTTTCGGATTTTCGAAAAAAAAAAAAAAAAAGGCCAAAAATTCGAAAAATTCCGAAAAATCCGAAAAATTCGGAAAAAATTATCCTGTATTTTTTTATGTACCCCGATATGTTTCCGAATTTTTCTAGACAATTTTCGGATTTTCAAAAAAAAAAAAAAAATATCGAAAAATTCGGAAAAATTCCGAAAAAATCGAAAAATTCGGAAAAATTTTTTCTGTATTTTTTTATGTACCCCGATATGTTTCCGAATTTTTTCTAGACAATTTTCGGATTTTCAAAAAAAAAAAAAATTTTAAAATTATCCGAAAAATTCGGAAAAATTCCGAAAAAATCCGAAAAATTCGGAAAAATTTTTTCTGTATTTTTTTATGTACCCCGATATGTTTCCGAATTTTTCTAGACAATTTTCGGATTTTCGAAAAAAAAAAAAAAAAAATCCGAAAAATTCGGAAAAATTCCGAAAAAATCCGAAAAATTCGGAAACATTTTTCTGTATTTTTGTATGTACCCCGATATGTTTCCGAATTTTCTAGACAATTTTCGGATTTTCGAAAAAAATCCGCCCGAAAAATTCCGAAAAAATCCCGAAAAATTCGGAAAATTTTTTCTGTAATTTTTATGTACCCCGATATATTTCCGAATTTTTCTAGACAATTTTCGGATTTTCGAAAAAAAATAAAAAAAAATCCGAAAAATTCGGAAAAATTCCGAAAAAATCCGAAAAATTCGGAAAAATTGTTTCTGTATATTTTTATGTACCCCGATATGTTTCCGAATTTTTCTAGACAATTTTCGGGATTTTCGAAAAAAAAAAAAAAAAAAAATTTGGAAAAAATTCCGCCAAAATCCGAAAAATTCGTAAAATTTTTTCTGTAATTTTATGTACCCAGATATGTTTCGAATTTTTCTAGACAATTTTCAGATTTTCGAAAAAAAAAAAAAAAATCCGAAAATTCGAAAAATTCCGAAAAATTCGAAAAATTTTTTTCTGTATTTTTTATGTACCCCGATATGTTTCCGAATTTTTCTAGACAATTTTCGGATTTTCGAAAAAAAAAATAAAATCCGAAAAATTCGGAAAAATTCCAAAAAAATCCGAAAAATTCGGAAAAATAAATTTTCTGTATTTTTTTATGTACCCCTGATATGTTTCCGAATTTTTCTAGACAAATTTCGGATTTTCGAAAAAAAAAAAAAAAATCCGAAAAATTCGGAAAAATTCCGAAAAAAATCCGAAAAATTGAAAATTTTTCTGTATTTTTTATGTACCCCGATATGTTTCCGAATTTTTCTAGACAATTTCCGGATTGTCAAAAAAAAAAAAATAAAACCCCGAAAAATTCGGGAAAATTCCGAAAAATTCCGAAAAATTCGGAAAAATTTTTTCTGTATTTTTTTATGTACCCCGATATGTTTCCGAATTTTTCTAGACAATTTTCGGATTTTCGAAAAAAAAAAAACAAAAAATTCGGAAAAATTCGGAAAAAATCGGAAAAATTCGGAAAAATTTTTCTGTATTTTTTTATGTACCCCGATATGTTTCCGAATTTTTCGAGGCAATTTTCGGATTTTCGAAAAAAAAAAAATATCCGAAAAATTCGAAAAATCGAAAAATTCGGAAAAATTTTTCTGTATTTTTTTATGTACCCCGATATGTTTCCGAATTTTTCTAGACAATTTTCGGATTTTCGAAAAAAAACAAAAATCCGAAAAAAATTCCGAAAAAAATCCGAAAAATTCGGAAAAATTTTTCTGTATTTTTTTATGTACCCCGATATGTTTCCGAATTTTTCTAGACAATTTTCGGATTTTCGAAAAAAAAAAATGTCGAAAAATTCGGAAAATTCCGAAAAAAAATCCGAAAAATTCGGAAAAAATTTTTCTCTGTATTTTTTATGTACCCCGATATGTTACCGAATTTTTCTAGACAATTTTCGGATTTTCGAAAAAAAAAAAAAAATCCGAAAAATTCCGAAAAATTCCGAAAAAATCCGAAAAATTCGGAAAAATTTTTCTGTATTTTTTTATGTACTCCGATATGTTTCCGAATTTTTCTAGACAATTTTCGGATTTTCAAAAAAAAAAAAAAAAAAAATTACCCAAAAAATTCGGAAAAATTCGAAAAATTCACCGAAAAATTCGGAAAATTTTTTCTGTATTTTTATATGTACCCCGATATGTTTCCGAATTTTTCTAGACAATTTTCGGATTTTCGAAAAAAAAAAATCCGAAAAATTCGAAAAATTCGGAAAAATTCGAAAAATCCGAAAAATTCGGAAAAATTTTTTCTGTATTATTTTATGTACCCCGATATGTTTCCGAATTTTTCTAGACAATTTTCGGATTTACGAAAAAAAAAAAAAAAAAATCCGAAAAATTCGGAAAAAATCCCGAAAAATTCGGAAAAATTTTTCTGTATTTTTTTATGTACCCCGATATGTTTCCGAATTTTTCTAGACAATTTTCGGATTTTCGAAAAAAAAAAAAAAATCGAAAAATTCGGAAAAATTCCGAAAAAATCCGAAAAATTCGGAAAATTTTTTCTGTATTTTTTTATGTACCCCGATATGTTTCCGAATTTTTCTAGACAATTTTCGGATTTTCGAAAAAAAAAAAAAAAAATCCGAAAAATTCGGAAAAATTCCGAAAAAATCCGAAAATTCGGAAAAATTTTTTTCTGTATTTTTTATGTACCCCGATATGTTTCCGAATTTTTCTAGACAATTTTCGGATTTTCAAAAAAATTTAAAAAAATCCGAAAAATTCGGAAAAATTCCGAAAAAATCCAAAAATTCGGAAAAATTTTTCTGTATATTTTTATGTACCCCGATATGTTTCCGAATTTTTCTAGACAATTTTCGGATTTTCGAAAAAAAAAAAAAAAAAAATTTGGAAAAATTCCGAAAAATCCGAAAAATTCGGAAAAATTTTTCTGTATTTTTTTATGTACCCCGATATGTTTCCGAATTTTTCTAGACAATTTTCGGATTTTCGAAAAAAAAAAAAAAATCCGAAAAATTCGAAAAATTCGAAAAAATTCCGAAAAATTCGAAAAATTTTTTCTGTATTTTTTTATGTACCCCGATATGTTTCCGAATTTTTCTAGACAATTTTCGGATTTTCGAAAAAAAAAAAAAAAATCCGAAAAATTCGGAAAAATTCCGAAAAAAATCCGAAAAATTCGAAAAAATTTTTCTGTATTTTTTTATGTACCCCGATATGTTTCCGAATTTTTCTAGACAATTTTCGGATTTTCGAAAAAAAAAAAAAAATCCGAAAAATTCGGAAAAATTCCGAAAAAATCCGAAAAATTTTTTCTGTATTTTTTTATGTACCCCGATATGTTTCCGAATTTTTCTAAACAATTTTCGGAATTTTCGAAAAAAAAAAATCCGAAAAATTCGAAAAATGAAAAAATCCGAAAAATTCGGAAAATTTTTTCTGTAATTTTTTTTTTATGTACCCCGATATGTTTCCGAATTTTTCTAGACAATTTTCGGATTTTCAAAAAAAAAATTTAAAAATCCGAAAAATTCGGAAAAATTCCGAAAAATCCGAAAAATTCGGAAAAATTTTCTGTATTTTTTTTATGTACCCCGATATGTTTCCGAATTTTTCTAGACAATTTTCGGATTTTCGAAAAAAAAAAAAAAATCCAAAAAATTCGGAAAAATTCCGAAATAATCCGAAAAATTCGGAAAAATTTTTTCTGTATTTTTTTATGTACCCCGATATGTTTCCGAATTTTTCTAGACAATTTTCGGATTTTCGAAAAAAAAAAAATCCGAAAAATTCGGAAAAATTTTTTCTGTATTTTTTTATGTACCCCGATATGTTTCCGATTTTTTCTAGACAATTTTCGGAATTTCGAAAAAAAAAAATCCCAAAAATTCCGAAAAAAATCCGAAAAATTCGGAAAAATTTTTTCTGTATTTTTTTATGTACCCCGATATGTTTCCGAATTTTTCTAGACAATTTTCGGATTTTCGAAAAAAAAAAAATCCGAAAAATTCGGAAAAATTCCGAAAAAAAAATCCGAAAAATTCGGAAAAATTTTTTCTGTATATTTTTATGTACCCCGATATGTTTCCGAATTTTTCTAGACAATTTTCGGATTTTCAAAAAAAAAAAATAAAAATATCCGAAAAATTCGGAAAAAATTCGAAAAATCCGAAAAATTCGGAAAATTTTTTCTGTATTTTTTTATGTACCCCGATATGTTTCCGAATTTTTCTAGACAATTTTCGGATTTTCGAAAAATAAAATAAAAAAAATCCGAAAAATTCGGAAAAATTCCGCAAAAATCCGAAAAATTCGGAAAATTTTTTTCTGTATATTTTTATGTACCCCGATATGTTTCCGAATTTTTCTAGACAATTTTCGGATTTAACAAAAAAAAAAAAAAACGAAAAATCCGAAAATCGAAAATCCGAAAAATTCGGAAAAATTTTTTCTGTATTTTTTATGTACCCCGATATGTTTCCGAATTTTTCTAGACAATTTTCGGATTTTCGAAAAAAAAAATCCGAAAAATTCGGAAAAATTCCGCAAAAATCCGAAAAATTCGGAAAAATTTTTTCTGTATTTTTTATGTACCCCGATATGTTTCCGAATTTTTCTAGACAATTTTCGGATTTTCGAAAAAAAAAAAAATCCGAAAAATTCGGAAAAAATCGAAAATTCGGAAAATTTTTTTCTGTAATTTTTATGTACTCCGATATGTTTCCGAATTTTTCTAGACAATTTTCGGATTTTCAAAAAAAAAAAATT
The DNA here is from genome assembly GCA_018904305.1 of Scaptomyza montana. Lineage (NCBI taxonomy): Eukaryota > Metazoa > Arthropoda > Insecta > Diptera > Drosophilidae > Scaptomyza > Scaptomyza montana. The sequence continues at coordinate 45,010 of JAEIGR010000224.1, read as the reverse complement.
AAAAAAATAAATTCGGAAAAATTCCGAAAAAATCCGAAAAATTCGGAAAAATTGTTTCTGTATTTTTTATGTACCCCGATATGTTTCCGAATTTTTCTAGACAATTTTCGGATTTTCGAAAAAAAAAAAAAAAAAAATTATAAAAATTTGGAAAAATTCCGAAAAAATCCGAAAAATTCGTAAAATTTTTTCTGTATTTTTTTATGTACCCCGATATGTTTCCGAATTTTTCTAGACAATTTTCGGATTTTCGAAAAAAAAAAAAAAATCCGAAAAATTCGGAAAAATTCCGAAAAAATCCGAAAAATTCGAAAAATTTTTCTGTATTTTTTTATGTACCCCGATATGTTTCCGAATTTTTCTAGACAATTTTCGGATTTTCGAAAAAAAAAAAAAAATCCGAAAAATTCGGAAAAATTCCGAAAAAATCCGAAAAATTCGGAAAAATTTTTCTGTATTTTTTTATGTACCCCGATATGTTTCCGAATTTTCTAGACAAATTTCGGATTTTCGAAAAAAAAAAAAAAAAAAATCCGAAAAATTCGGAAAAATTCCGAAAAACGAAAATTCGAAAAATTTTTTCTGTATTTTTTTATGTACCCCGATATGTTTCAGAATTTTTCTAGACAATTTCCGGATTGTCAAAAAAAAAAAAAAAAATCAAAAAAATTCGGAAAAATTTCGAAAAAATCCGAAAAATTCGGAAAAATTTTTCTGTATTTTTTTATGTACCCCGATATGTTTCCGAATTTTTTTAGACAATTTTCGGATTTTCGAAAAAAAAAAAAATCCAAAAAATTCGGAAAAATTCCGAAATAATCCGAAAAATTCGGAAAAATTTTTCTGTATTTTTTTATGTACCCCGATATGTTTCCGAATTTTTCTAGGCAATTTTCGGATTTTCGAAAAAAAAAAATCCGAAAAATTCCGAAAAAATCCGAAAAATTCGGAAAAATTTTTTCTGTATTATTTTATGTACCCCGATATGTTTCCGATTTTTTCTAAACAATTTTCGGAATTTCGAAAAAAAATCCCAAAAAATCGAAAAAAATTCCGAAAAATCCGAAAAATTCGGAAAAATTTTTCTGTATTTTTTTATGTACCCCGATATGTTTCCGAATTTTTCTAGACAATTTTCGGATTTTCGAAAAAAAAAAAATCCGAAAAATTCGGAAAAATTCCGAAAAAAATCCGAAAAATTCGGAAAAAATTTTTCTGTATTTTTTTTATGTACCCCGATATGTTTCCGAATTTTTCTAGACAATTTTCGGATTTTCGAAAAAAAAAAAAAAATCCGAAAAATTCCGAAAAATTCCGAAAAATCCGAAAAATTCGGAAAAATTTTTCTGTATTTTTTTATGTACCCCGATATGTTTCCGAATTTTTCTAGACAATTTTCGGATTTTCAAAAAAAAAAAAAAAAATATCCGAAAAATTCGGAAAAATTCCGAAAAAATCCGAAAAATTCGGAAAAATTTTTTCTGTATTTTTTTATGTACCCCGATATGTTTCCGAATTTTTCTAGACAATTTTCGGATTTTCGAAAAAAAAAAAAAAAATTCGGAAAAGTCCAAAATTCCGAAAATCCCAAAAAAATTCGGAAAATTTTTTCTGTATTTTTTTATGTACCCCGATATGTTTCCGAATTTTCTAGACAAATTTCGGATTTTAAGAAAAAAAAATCAGAAAAATCCGGAAAATTCGGAAAAATTCCGAAAATATCCGAAAAATTTTTCTGTATATTTTTATGTACCCCGATATGTTTCCGAATTTTTCTAGACAATTTCCGGATTGTCCTAAAAAAAAAAAAAAAATTCAAAAAATTCGGAAAAATTCCGAAATAATCAGAAAAATTCGGAAAAATTATCTCTGTATTTTTTTATGTACCCCGATATGTTTCCGAATTTTTCTAGACAATTTTCGGACTTTCGAAAAAAATTCGAAAAATTCGAAAAAATTCCGAAGAATCCGAAAAATTCGGAAAAATTATCTCTGTATTTTTTTATGTACCCCGATATGTTTCCGAATTTTTCTAGACAAATTTCGGATTTTCAAAAAAAAAAAAAAAAAATCCGAAAAATTCGGAAAAATTCGAAAAAATCCAAAAATTTTTCTGTATTTTTTTATGTACCCCGATATGTTTCCGAATTTTTCTAGACAATTTCCGGATTTTCAAAAAAAAAAAAAAATAAATCCGAAAAATTCGGAAAAATTTCGAAAAATTCCGAAAAATTCGGAAAAATTTTTTCTGTATTTTTTTATGTACCCCGATATGTTTCCGAATTTTTCTAGACAATTTTCGGATTTTCGAAAAAAAAAAAAAATCCGAAAAATTCGGAAAAATTCCGAAATAATCAGAAAAAGTCGGAAAAAATTTTTTCTGTATTTTTATGTACCCCGATATGTTTCCGAATTTTTCGAGGCAATTTTCGGATTTTCGAAAAAAAAAAAAAATCCGAAAAATTCCGAAAAAAATCCGAAAAAAAAATTCGGAAAAATTTTTCTGTATTTTTTTATGTACCCCGATATGTTTCCGAATTTTTCTAGACAATTTTCGGATTTTCGAAAAAAAAAAAAAAAAAATCCGAAAAATTCGGAAAAATTCCGAAATAATCCGAAAAATTCGGAAAAAATTTTTCTGTATTTTTTTATGTACCCCGATATGTTTCCGAATTTTTCTAGACAATTTTCGGATTTAAGAAAAAAAAAAAAAAATCCGGAAAATTCGGAAAAATTCCGAAAAATCCGAAAAATTTTTTCTGTATTTTTTTATGTACCCCGATATGTTTCCGAATTTTTCTAGACAATTTCCGGATTTTCAAAAAAAAAAAAAAAAATAAATCCGAAAAATTCGGAAAAATTTCGAAAAATTCCGAAAAATTCGGAAAAATTTTTTCTGTATTTTTTTATGTACCCCGATATGTTTCCGAATTTTTTTAGACAATTTTCGGATTTTCGAAAAAAAAAAAAAAAACCACGAAAAATTCGGAAAAATTCCGAAATAATCCGAAAAATTCGGAAAAATTTTTTCTGTATTTTTTATGTACCCCGATATGTTTCCGAATTTTTCGAGGCAATTTTCGGATTTTCGAAAAAAAAAAAAAAATTCCGAAAAATTCCGAAAAAATCCGAAAAATTCGGAAAAATTATTTCTGTATTTTTTATGTACCCCGATATGTTTCCGAATTTTTCTAGACAATTTTCGGATTTTCGAAAAAAAAAATAAAATCCGAAAAATTCGGAAAAATTCCGAAAAAATCCGAAAAATTCGGAAAAATTTTTCTGTATTTTTTTATGTACCCCGATATGTTTCCGAATTTTTCTAGACAAATTTTCGGATTTAAGAAAAAAAAAAAAAAAAATCCGAAAAATTCGGAAAAATTCCGAAAATATCCGAAAAATTTTTCTGTATATTTTTATGTACCCCGATATGTTTCCGAATTTTTCTAGACAATTTCGGATTGTCAAAAAAAAAAAAAAAAAAATTCAAAAAATTCGGAAAAATTCCGAAATAATCAGAAAAATTCGGAAAAATTATTTCTGTATTTTTTTATGTACCCCGATATCTTTCCGAATTTTTCTAGACAATTTTCGGATTTTCGAAAAAAAAAAAAAAAAATCCGAAAAATTCGGAAAAAATCCGAAAAAATCCGAAAAATTCGGAAAAATTATATCTGTATTTTTTTATGTACCCCGATATGTTTCCGAATTTTTCTAGACAAATTTCGGATTTTTCAAAAAAAAAAAAAAAAAATCCGAAAAATTCGGAAAAATTCCGAAAAAAATCCGAAAAATTGTTTTTTCTGTATTTTTTTATGTACCCCGATATGTTTCTGAATTTTTCTAGACAATTTCCGGATTTTCAAAAAAAAAAAAAAAAAAAATTCGGAAAAATTTCGAAAAATTTCGAAAAATTCCGAAAAATTCGGAAAAATTTTTTCTGTATTTTTTTATGTACCCCGATATGTTTCCGAATTTTTTTAGACAATTTTCGGATTTTCGAAAAAAAAAAAAAAAATCCGAAAAATTCGGAAAAATTCCGAAATAATCCGAAAAATTCGGAAAAATTTTTTCTGTATTTTTTATGTACCCCGATATGTTTCCGAATTTTTCTAGACAATTTTCGGAATTTCGAAAAAAAAAATCCCAAAAATTCCGAAAAAAATCCGAAAAATTCGGAAAAATTTTTTCTGTATTTTTTTATGTACCCCGATATGTTTCCGAATTTTTCTAGACAATTTTCGGATTTTCGAAAAAAAAAAAAAATCCGAAAAATTCGGAAAATTCGAAAAATTCCGAAAAAAACAAAATTCGGAAAAATTTTTCTGTATTTTTTATGTACCCCGATATGTTTCCGAATTTTTCTAGACAATTTTCGGATTTTCGAAAAAAAAAAAATCCGAAAAATTCCGAAAAATTCCGAAAAAATCCGAAAAATTCGGAAAATTTTTTCTGTATTTTTTATGTACCCCGATATGTTTCCGAATTTTCTAGACAATTTTCGGATTTTCAAAAAAAAAAAATAAATAAATCCGAAAAATTCGGTAAAATTCCGAAATAATCCGAAAAATTCGGAAAAAAATTTTTCTGTATTTTTTATGTACCCCGATATGTTTCCGAATTTTTCTAGACAATTTTCGAATTTTCGAAAAAAAAAAAAAAAAATCCGAAAAATTCGGAAAAATTCCGCAAAAATTCGGAAAATTTTTTCTGTATTTTTTTATGTACCCCGATATGTTTCCGAATTTTTCTAGACAAATTTCGGATTTAAGAAAAAAAAAAAAAAAAATCCGAAAAATTCGGAAAAATTCCGTAAATATCCGAAAAATTTTTTCTGTATATTTTTATGTACCCTGATATGTTTCCGAATTTTTCTAGACAATTTCCGGATTGTCAAAAAAAAAAAAAAAAAATCCAAAAAATTCGGAAAAATTCCGAAATAATCAGAAAAATTCGGAAAAATTATTTCTGTATTTTTATGTACCCCGATATGTTTCCGAATTTTTCGAGGCAATTTTCGGATTTTCAAAAAAAAAAAAAATCCGAAAATTCGAAAAATCGAAAAAATCCGAAAAATTCGGAAAAATTTTTCTGTATTTTTTTATGTACCCCGATATGTTTCCGAATTTTTCGAGGCAATTTTCGGATTTTCGAAAAAAAAAAAAAAAAAATCCGAAAAAATCCGAAAAATTCGAAAAATCCGAAAAATTCGGAAAAATTTTTCTGTATTTTTTTCTGTATTTTTTTATGTACCCCAATATGTTTCCGAATTTTTCTAGACAATTTTCAGATATTCGAAAAAAAAAAAAAAAATTCGGAAAAATTCCGAAAAAATCCGAAAAATTCGGAAAAATTGTTTCTGTATTTTTTTATGTACCCCGATATGTTTCCGAATTTTTCTAGACAATTTTCGGATTTTCGAAAAAAAAAAATCCGAAAAATTCGAAAAATCCGAAAATTCGAAAAATTTTTCTGTATGTTTTTATGTACCCCGATATGTTTCCGAATTTTTCTAGACAATTTTCGAATTTTCGATAAAAAAAAAATCCGAAAAATTCCGAAAAAATCCGAAAAATTGGGAAAAAAATTTTTCTGTATTTTTTTATGTATACCCGATATGTTTCCGAATTTTTCTAGACAACTTTCGGATTTTCAAAAAAAAATTTTAAAAAAAATCCGAAAAATTCGGAAAAATTCCGAAAAAATCCGAAAAATTCGGAAAAAATTTTTCTGTATATTTTTATGTACCCCGATATGTTTCCGAATTTTTCAGACAATTTTCGGATTTTCGAAAAAAAAAAAAATAAATCGAATAATTCCGAAAAATTCGGAAATTCGAAAATGTTTCTGTATTTTTTTATGTACCCCGATATGTTTCCGAATTTTTCTAGACAATTTTCGGATTTTCGAAAAAAAAAAAAAAAAAAAAATCGGAAAATTCGGAAAAATCGAAAAATTCGGAAAAAATCCGAAAAATTCGGAAAAATTTTTTCTGTATTTTTTTATGTACACTAATATGTTTCCGAATTTTTCTAGACATTTTTCGGATTTTCGAAAAGAAAAAAATAAATTCGGAAAAATTCCGAAAAAAAAATCCGAAAAATTCGGAAAAATTGTTTCTGTATTTTTTTATGTACCCCGATATGTTTCCGAATTTTTCTAGACAATTTTCGGATTTCCGAAAAAAAAAAAATCCGAAAAAATCGGAAAAATTTTTCTGTATTTTTTATGTACCCCGATATGTTTCCGAATTTTTCTAGACAATTTTCGGATTTTCGAAAATAAAAAAAAAAATCCGAAAAATTCGGAAAAATTCCGAAATAATCCGAAAAATTCTGAAAAATTTTTTCTGTAAGTTTTATGTACCCCGATATGTTTCCGAATTTTTCTAGACAATTTTCGGATTTTCGAAATAAAAAAAAATAATTCCGAAAAATTCGGAAAAATTTCGAAAAAATCCGAAAAATTCGGAAAAATTGTTTCTGTATTTTTTTATGTACCCCGATATGTTTCCGAATTTTTCTAGACAATTTTCGGATTTTCGAAAAAAAAAAAAAAAATCCGAAAAATTCGGAAAAATTCCGAAAAAAATCGAAAAATCCGAAAAATTCGGAAAAATGTTTTCTGTATTTTTTATGTACTCCGATATGTTTCCGAATTTTTCTAGACAATTTTCGGATTTTCGAAAAAAAAAAAAATTCGGAAAAATTTCAAAAAAATCCGAAAAATTCGGAAAAATTTTTTCTGTATTTTTTATGTACTCAGATATGTTTCGAATTTTTCTAGACAATTTTCGGATTTTCGAAAAAAAAAAAAAAAATTCGGAAAAATTCGAAAAATCCAAAAAACCGAAAAATTCGGAAAAATGTTTTCTGTATTTTTTATGTACCCCGATATGTTTCCGAATTTTTTTAGACAATTTTCGGATTTTCCAAAAAAAAAACAAAAATCAAAATCAAAATCCGAAAAATTCGGAAAAATCCGAAATAATCCGGAAAATTCGGAAAAAAGTTTTCTGTATTTTTATTTTTTTAATGTACCCCCCGATATGTTTCTGAATTTTTCTAGAAAATTTCCGGATTTTCAAAAAAAAAATTAAAAATCCGAAAAATCGGAAAAAATTCGAAAAATCAAAATCCGAAAAATTCGAAAAAAAATTTTTCTGTATTTTTTTATGTACCCCGATATGTTTCCGAATTTTTCTAGACAATTTCCGGATTTTCAAAACAAAAAAAAAAAATCCGAAAATTCGAAAGAATTTCAAAAAATTCCGAAAAATTCGAAAAAAAAAAAAAAAAAATTCTATATATTTTTATGTACCCCGATATGTTTCCGAATTTTTTTAAAACAATTTTCGGATTTTCGAAAAAAAAATCATCCAAAAATTCGGAAAAATTCCGATAAATAATCCGAAAAATTCGGAAAAATTTTTCTGTATTTTTTTATGTACCCCGATATGTTTCCGAATTTTTCTAGACAATTTTCGGATTTTCGAAAAAAAAAAAAAAAAAATCGAAAAAAATCCCAAAAAAAAATTGTCCGAAAAATTCGGAAAAATTTTCGTATTTTTTTTTATAATTATTTCGAAAAAAATGAAAAAAAAACATTCGGAAAAAATTTTTTCTGTATAAATATATGTACCCCGATATGTTTCCGAATTTTCCTAGACAATTTTCGGATTTTCGAAAAAAAACAAAAAATCCGAAAAAACCAACGTGAAAAAATTTTTCTTCTTTTATGTACCCCGATATGTTTTCAATTTTTTCTAATTGGTTTTCGGATCGTCGAAAAAATAAAAATCGAAAAATTCGGAAAAAATTCGCGAAACAAAATCCGAAAAATTCGGAAAAATTTTTCTGTATTTTTTTATGTACCCCGATATGTTTCCGAATTTTTCTAGACAATTTTCGGATTTTCGAAAAAAAAAAAAAAATAAAAATAAAAAAAACAAAAATTCAATTTTTATATTTTTTCTCACTTCGATATGTTTCAGAATTTTTTCTAGAACAATTGCAGGATTTTCAAAAAAAAATCGAAAAATTCGGAAAAAATCCGAAAATTTCGAAAAATCCGAAAGAATCGGGTTGATATAAAACCCGATTTTTCAACAATTTCGGAATTTCAAAAAAAAATTCCAAAAATTCGAAAAATCCGAAAAATTCGGAAAAATTTAATCTGTAGATTACATATGTACACCGATATGTTTCGGAATTTTTCTAGACAATTTTCGGTTTTCGAAAAAAAAAAAAAAAAAAAAAATTTGGAAAAATTGCAAAAATCCGAAAAATTCGTAAAAAATTTTTATTTTTCTGTATTTTTTATGTACCCGAATTTTTCCGAATTTTCTAGACAATTTTCGGATTTTCGAAAAAAAAAAAAATGTCTAGAAAAAATTCGGAAACATATCGGGGTACAATAAAAAATACAGAAAAAATTTTTTTTCGGATTTTTTATGTAATTTTCATGTTTTTCGAATTTTTTAGACTTTTTTTTTTCGAAAATCCGAAAATTGTCTAGAGAAAAATTCGAAACATATCGGGGTACATAAAAAATACAGAAAAATTTTTCCGAATTTTTCGGATTTTTTAATTTTTCCGAATTTTTCGAATTTTTTTTTTTTTCGAAAAATCCGAAAATTGCCTAGAAAAATTCGGAAACATATCGGGGTACATAAAAAAATACAGAAAAAATTTTTCCGAATTTTTCGGATTTTTCGGAATTTTTGGATTTTTTTTTTATTTTTTTTCGAAAATCCGAAAATTGTCTAGAAAAATTCGGAAACATATCGGGGTACATAAAAATACAGAAAAATTTTTCCGAATTTTTCGGAATTTTTTCGAATTTTCGAATTTTTCGGATTTTTTTTTTTTTTTTTCGAAAATCCGAAAATTGTCTAGAAAAAATTCGAAACATATCGGGGTACATAAAAAAATACAGAAAAAATTTTTCCGAATTTTTCGGATTTTTTCGGAATTTTTCCGAATTTTTTCGGATTTTTTTTTTTTTTTCGAAAATCCGAAAATTGTCTAGAAAAATTCGGAAACATATCGGGGTACATAAAAAAATACAGAAAAATTTTTCCGAATTTTTCGGAATTTTTCGAAATTTTTCCGAATTTTTCGGATTTTTTTTTTTTTTCGAAAATCCGAAAATTGTCTAGAAAAATTCGAAACATATCGGGGTACAAAAAAATACAGAAAAATTTTTTCCGAATTTTTCGGATTTTCGGAATTTTTCCGAATTTTTCGGATTTTTTTTTTTTTTTCGAAAATCCGAAAATTGTCTAGAAAAATTCGGAAACATATCGGGGTACATAAAAATACAGAAAAAATTTTTCCGAATTTTTCGGATTTTTTCGGAATTTTTCCGAATTTTTCGGATTTTTTTTTTTTTTTTGAAAATCCGAAAATTGTCTAGAAAAATTCGAAACATATCGGGGTACATAAAAAAATAGAAAAATTTGAAAATTTTTTTCCGAATTTTTCGGAATTTTTAAACAGAATTTTTCCGAATTTTTTGTTTTTTTTTTTTTTTTTTTCGAAAATCCGAAAATTGTCTAGAAAAATTCGGAAACATATCGGGGTACATAAAAAATAACAGAAAAATTTTTCCGAATTTTTCGGATTTTTCGGAATTTTTCCGAATTTTTCGGATTTTTTTGTTTTTTTTTTTTGAAAATCCGAAATTGTCTAGAAAAATTCGAAACATATCGGGGTACATAAAAAATACAGAAAAATTTTTCCGAATTTTTCGAATTTTTCGGAATTTTTCCGAATTTTTCGGATTTTCTTTTTTCTTTTTTTCGAAAATCCGAAAATTGTCTAGAAAAATTCGAAACATATCGGGGTACATAAAAATACAGAAAAATTTTTCCGAATTTTTCGGATTTTTTCGGAATTTTTCCGAATTTTTCGGATTTTTTTTTTTTTTTTTTCGAAAATCTGAAAATTGTCTAGAAAAATTCGGAAACATATCGGGGTACATAAAAAAATACAGAAAAAATTTTCCGAATTTTTCGGATTTTTTCGGGATTTTTCCGAATTTTTCGGAATTTTTTTTTTTTTTTATTTTTCGAAAATCCGAAAATTGTCTAGAAAAATTCGGAAACATATCGGGGTACATAAAAAATACAGAAAAATTTTTCCGAATTTTTCGAATTTTTTTCGAATTTTCGGAATTTTTCCGAATTTTTCGGATTTTTTTTTTTTTTTTTCGAAAATCCGAAAATTGTCTAGAAAAATTCGAAACATATCGGGTACATAAAAATACAGAAAAATTTTATTTTCCGAATTTTTTCGGATTTTCCGAATTTTTCGGACTTTTTTTTTTTTTTTCGAAAATCCGAAAATTGTCTAGAAAAATTCGAAACATATCAGGGTACATAAAAAAATACAGAAAAAATTTTTTCCGAATTTTTCGAATTTTTTCGAAATTTTTCGGAATTTTCTTTTTTTTTTTTTTTTTCGAAAATCCGAAAATTGTCTAGAAAAATTCGGAAACATATCGGGGTACATAAAAAATACAGAAAAATTTTTCCGAATTTTTCGGAATTTTTCGAATTTTTCGAATTTTTCGATTTTTTTTTTTTTTTTTTTCGAAAATCCGAAAATTGTCTAGAAAAAATTCGGAAACATATCGGGGTACATAAAAAAATACAGAAAAAATTTTTCCGAATTTTTCGGAATTTTTCGAATTTTTCCGAATTTTTCGGATTTTTTTTTTTTTTTTCGAAAATCCGAAAATTGTCTAGAAAAATTCGAAACATATCGGGGTACATAAAAATACAGAAAAAATTTTTTCCGAATTTTTCGGATTTTTTCGAAATTTTTCCGAATTTTTCGGATTTTTTTTTTTTTTTCGAAAATCCGAAAATTGTCTAGAAAAATTCGGAAACATATCGGGGTACATAAAAAATACAGAAAAAATTTTTCCGAATTTTTCGGATTTTTTCGGAATTTTTCCGAATTTTTCGGATTTTTTTTTTTTTTTTTCGAAAATCCGAAAATTGTCTAGAAAAATTCGGAAACATATCGGGGTACATAAAAAAATACAGAAAAATTTTTCCGAATTTTTCGGAATTTTTCGAAATTTTTCCGAATTTTTCGATTTTTTTTTTTTTTTTTTCGAAAATCCGAAAATTGTCTAGAAAAATTCGGAAACATATCGGGGTACATAAAAAAATACAGAAAAAATTTTTTCCGAATTTTCGGATTTTTTCGAATTTTTCGGAATTTTCGGTTTTTTTTTTTTTTTTCGAAAATCCGAAAATTGTCTAGAAAAATTCGGAAACATATCGGGGTACATAAAAAAATACAGAGATATTTTTCCGAATTTTTCGGATTTTTTCAGAATTTTTCCGAATTTTCCGGATTTTTTTTTTTTTTTTCGAAAATCCGAAAATTGTCTAGAAAAATTCGAAACATATCAGGGTACATAAAAAAATACAGAAAAATTTTTTCCGAATTTTTCGGAATTTTTCCGAATTTTTCCGAATTTTTCGGATTTTTTTTTTTTTTCGAAAATCCGAAAATTGTCTAGAAAAATTCGGAAACATATCGGGGTACATAAAAATACAGAAAAAATTTTTCCGAATTTTTCGGATTTTTTTCGGAATTTTTCGAATTTTTCGGATTTATTTTTTTTTTTCGAAAATCCGAAAATTGTCTAGAAAAATTCGGAAACATATCGGGGTACATAAAAAATACAGAAAAAAATTTTCCGAATTTTTCGGATTTTTTCGGAATTTTTCCGAATTTTTCGGATTTTTTATTTTTTTCTTTTTTTTCCGAAAATTGTCTAGAAAAATTCGGAAACATATCGGGGTACATAAAAAATACAGAAAAATTTTTCCGAATTTTTTCGGAATTTTTTTTTTTCGAATTTTTCCGAAATTTTCGGATTTTTTTTTATTTTTTTTCGAAAATCCGAAAATTGTCTAGAAAAATTCGAAACATATCGGGGTACATAAAAAATACAGAAAAATTTTTTCCGAATTTTTCGGATTATTTCGAAATTTCTTCCGAATTTTTCGGATTTTTTTCTTTTTTTCGAAAATCCGAAAATTGTCTAGAAAAATTCGGAAACATATCGGGGTACATAAAAATACAGAAAAATTTTTTCCGAATTTTTCGGATTTTTCGGAATTTTTCCGGAATTTTTCGGATTTTTTTTTTTTTTTCGAAAATCCGAAAATTGTCTAGAAAAATTCGGAAACATATCAGGGTACATAAAAAATAACAGAAAAAAATTTTTCCGAATTTTTCGGATTTTTCGAAATTTTTTCCGAATTTTTCGGATTTTTTTTTTTTTTTTTTTTCGAAAATCCGAAAATTGTCTAGAAAAACTCGAAACATATCGGGGTACATAAAAATACAGAAAAATTTTTCCGAATTTTTCGGATTTTTCGAATTTTTTCCGAATTTTTCGGATTTTTTTTCAATTTTTTTCGAAAATCCGAAAATTGTCTAGAAAAATTCGGAAACATATCGGGGTACATAAAAAAATACAGAAAAAATTTTTCCGAATTTTTCGGGATTTTTTCGAAATTTTTCCGAATTTTTCGGATTTATTTTTTTTTTGGTGAAAATCCGAAAATTGTCTAGAAAAATTCGAAACATATCGGGGTACATAAAAAATACAGAAAAATTTTTCCGAATTTTTCGGATTATTTCGGAATTTTTCCGAATTTTCGGATTTTTTTTTTTTTTTTCTTCGAAAATCCGAAAATTGTCTAGAAAAATTTGGAAACACATCGGGGTACATAAAAAAATACAGAAAAAATTTTCCGAATTTTTCGGAACAGTTTTTTTCGGAATTTTCGGAGTATTTTTTTTGAAAATCCGAAAATTGTCTAGAAAAATTCGAAACATATCGGGGTACATAAAAAAATACAGAAAAATTTTTCCGAATTTTTCGTTTTTTGGAATTTTTCCGAATTTTTCGGATTTTTTTATTTTGTTTTTGAAAATCCGAAAATTGTCTAGAAAAATTCGGAAACATATCGGGGTACATAAAAAATACAGAAAAATTTTTCCGAATTTTTCGGATTTTTTTTTTCGAATTTTTCCGAATTTTTCGGATTTTTTTTTATTTTTTCAGAAAATCCGAAAATTGTCTAGAAAAATTCGGAAACATATCGGGGTACATAAAAAATTAACAGAAAAAATGTTTCCGAATTTTTCGAAGTTTTTCCGAATTTTTTCGGACCTTTTTTTTTTTTCGAAAATCCGAAAATTGTCTAGAAAATTCGAAACATATCGGGGTACATAAAAAAATACAGAAAACATTTTTCCGAATTTTTCGGATTTTTTCGAAATTTTTCCGAATTTTTCGGAATTTTTCAATTTTTGAATTTCACGAAAATCCGAAAATTGCCTAGAAAATTTAAAACATATCGGGGTAAATAAAAAAATACAGAAAAAATTTTCCGAATTTTTCGGATTATTTCGGAATTTTCCGAATTTCCGGATTTTTTTTTTCTTTTTATCGAAAATCCGAAAATTGTCTAAAAAATTCGAAACATATCGAGGTACATAAAAATACAGAAAAATTTTTCCGAATTTTTCGGAATTTTTCGAATGTTAAAATTTTTCCGAATTTTTCGGATTTTTTTTTTTTTGTTTTTGAAAATCCGGAAATTGTCTAGAAAAATTCGAAACATATCGGGGTACATAAAAATACAGAAAAAATTTTTCCGAATTTTCGGTTTTGTTGCAATTTTCCGAATTTTTCGAATTTTTTTTTTTCTTCGAAAATCCGAAAATTGTCTAGAAAAATTCGAAACACATCGGGGTACATAAAAATACAGAAAAATTTTTCCGAATTTTCCGGATTTTTTTGAAATTTTTCCGAATTTTTCGGATTTTTTATTTTTTTTTTTTTCGAAAATCCGAAAATTGTCTAGAAAAATTCGAAACATATCGGGGTACATAAAAAAATATAGAAAAATTTTTCCGAATTTTTCCGAGTTTTTCGGATTTTTCGAAATTTTTCCGAATTTTTCGGATTTTTTTTTTTTTTTTTTTGGAAAATCCGAAAATTGTCTAGAAAAATTCGGAAACATATCGGGGTACATAAAAATACAGAAAAATTTTTCCGAATTTTTCGGATTTTTCGAATTTTTCCGAATTTTCCGGATTTTTTTTATTTTTTTTTGCGAAAATCCGAAAATTGTCTAGAAAAATTCGAAACATATCGGGGTACATAAAATACAGAAAAAATTTTTCCGAATTTTTCGGATTTTTCGAATTGTCGAATTTTGGGGATTTTTTTTTTTTTTTTTTTTGAAAATCCGAAAATTGTCTAGAAAATTCGAAACATATCGGGGTACATAAAAATACAGAAAAAATTTTCCGAATTTTCGGATTTTTCGGAATTTTTCCGAATTTTTCGGATTTTTTTTCTTCGAAAATCCGAAAATTGTCTAAAAAAATTCGGAAACATATCGGGGTACATAAAAACACAGAAAAATATTTTCCGAATTTTTCGGATTTTTTCGGAATTTTTCCGAATTTTTCGGATTTTTTTTTGAACAGGGGCGGGGGGAAACAGGGGGACGGTTTTTTGGTTTCGAAAATCTGAATATTGTCTAGAAAAATTCGAAACACATCGGGGTACATAAAAAAATACAGAAAAAATTTTCCCGAATTTTTCGGAATTTTTCGAAATTTCCCGAATTTTCCGGATTTTTTTTTGTTTTTGAAAATCCGAAAATGTCTAGAAAAATTGGAAACATATCGGAGTACATAAGGAAGGGCCGGCCACCGGATTTTTTTTTAATCGGAAATTGTCTAGAAAAATTCGGAAACATATAGGTAAAAAAAAAAATACAGAAAAAATTTTCGAATTTTTCGGATTTTTTCGAAATTTTTCCGAATTTTCGTCGGAACTATTTTTTTTTTTTTTTTTTCGAAAATCCGAAAATTGTCTAGAAAAATTCGGAAACATATCGGGGTACATAAAAAAATACAGAAAATTTTTTTCCGAATTTTTCGGATTATTTCGGAATTTTTCCGAATTTTTCGATTTATTTCTTTTTTATCGAAAACCCGAAAAATTGTCTAAAAAAATTCGAAACATATCGGGGTACATAAAAAAATACAGAAAAAATTTTTCCGAATTTTCCGAATTTTTCGAAATATTTCCGAATTTTTTTTTCGGATTTTTTGTTTTGAAAATCCGGGGCTGTCTAGAAAAATTCGGAAACATATCGGGGTACATAAAAAAAATACAGAAAAATTTTTTCCGAATTTGCGGATTATTCCGAAATTTTCCGAATTTTTCGGTTTTTTTTTTTTTTTTCGAAAATCCGAAAATTGTCTAGAAAAATTCGGAACATATCGGGGTACAAAAAAAATACAGAAGAAGAATTCCGAATTTTCGGAATTTTTTCGGATTTTTTCCGAATTTTCGTTATTATATTTTTTTTTTTTTCTTCGAAAATCCGAAAATTGTCTAGAAAAAATTCGGAAACACATCGGGGTACACTAAAAATACAGAAAAATTTTTTTCCGAATTTTTGAATTTTTCCGAATTTTGAATTTTTTTTTTTTTTTTTGAAAATCCGAAAAATTGCCTAAAATCGGAAACATATCGGGGTTCAAACAACGGGTACGTAAAAAAAGACAGAAAAAATTTTTCCGAATTTCCTTGGTTTTTCCCGGATTTTGAATTTTTCCGAATTTCTCGGATTAGTATTTATATTATTTGTTTTTGAATATCAGAAAATTGTCTAGAAAAATTCGGAAACATATCGGGGTACATAAAAAATACAAGGAAAAATTTTTCCTGAATATTTCGATTTTTTTCCAATTTTTCGGAATTTTTAGTTTTCGGAATTTTAAGAATTTTTCCGTTTTTATTTATTTTTTCGAAAATCCGAAAATTGTCTAGAAAAATTCGGAAACATATCGGGGTACATAAAAAAATACAGAAAAAATTTTTCCGAATTTTTCGGATTATTTCGGAATTTTTCCGAATTTTTCGGATTTATTTCTTTTTTTGTCGAAAATCCGAAAATTGTCTAAAAAATTCGGAAACATATCGGGGTACATAAAAAAATACAGAAAAATTTTTTCCGAATTTTTCTGAATGTTCCGAAATATTTCCGAATTTTTCGGATTTTTTTATTTTTGAAAATCCGAAAATTGTCTAGAAAAATTCGGAAACATATCAGGGTACATAAAAAATACAGAAAAAATTTTTCCGAATTTTTTCGGATTTTTTCGGAATTTTTCCGAATTTTTCGGATTTTTTTTTTTTTTTTTCGAATCCGAAAATTGTCTAGAAAAATTCGGAAACATATCGGCGTACATAAAAATACGGAAAATTTTTTCCGAATTTTTCGGATTTTTCGGAATTTTTCCGAATTTTTCGGTATTTCTTTTTTTGTCGAAAATCCGAAAATTGTCTAGAAAAATTCGAAACATATCGGGGTACATAAAAAAAATACAGAAAAAAATTTTTTTCCGAATTTTTCGGAATTTTTCGAATTTTTCCGAATTTTTCGGATTTTTTTTTTTTTTTCGAAAATCCGAAAATGTCTAGAAAAATTCGAAACATATCGGGGTACATAAAAAAATACAGAAAAAAATTTTTCCGAATTTTTCGGATTATTTCGGAATTTTTCGGAATTTTTTTTTTTCACACAAAAATCGGATTTTTGTTTTTTTTTTTTTGAAAATCCGAAAATTGTCTAGAAAAATTCGAAACATATCGGGGTACATAAAAAAATACAGAAAAAGAATTTACCGAATTTTTCGGATTTTTTCCGATTTTTTTCCGAAATTTTCGGATTTTTTCTTTTTTTTCGTGAAAATCCGAAAATTGTCTAAAAAAATTCGAAACATATCGGGGTACATAAAAAAATACAGAAAAAATTTTTCCAATTTTTCGAATTTTCCGGAAATTTTTCGGAATTTTTCGAATTTTTCTTTTTGTTTTTAAAAAAATCCGAAAATTGTCTAGAAAAATTCGGAAACATATCGGGGTACATAAAAATACAGAAAAAATTTTTCCGAATTTTTCGGATTTTTTCGGAATTTTTCGGAATTTTTCGGAATTTTTCGGATTTTTTTTTTTTTCGAAAATCCGAAAATTGTCTAAAAAAAATTCGGAAACATATCGGGGTACAAAAAAATACAGAAAAAATTTCCCGAATTTTTCGGATTTTTTCCGAATTTTTTCCGAATTTTATTTTTTTTCTTTTTTTTCGAAAATCCGAAAATTGTCTAGAAAATTCGGAAACATACATCGGGGTACTAAAAAATACAGAAAAATTTTTTCCGAATTTTCGGATTTTTTTCGAATTTTTCGAATATTTTTTTTTTTTCGGAAATCCGAAAATTGTCTAGAAAAATTCGGAAACATATCGGGGTACATAAAAAAATACAGAAAAAATTTTTCCGAATTTTTCGGATTTTTTCTGAAATATTTTCGAATTTTTCGGATTTTTTTTTTTTTAAAAAAAAAAAAAATTATTATTTAAATTTTCCCTAATTTGGTTTTTTTTTTTTTTTTTCGAAAACCGAAAATTGTCTAGAAAAATTCGGAAACATATCGGGGTACATAAAAATACAGAAAAATTTTTCCGAATTTTTCGGATTTTTCTGTTGTTTTTTTTTTTTCGAAAATCCGAAAATTGTCTAGAAAAATTCGGAAACATATCGGGGTACATAAAAATACAGAAAAAATTTTTCCGAATTTTTCGGATTATTTCGAAATTTTCCGAATTTTTCGAATTTTTAGTTTTTTTTTTTCGAAAATCCGAAAATTGTCTAGAAAAAATTCGGAAACATATCGGGGTACATAAAAAAATACAGAAAAAATTTTTCCGAATTTTCCGGAATTTTTCGGAATTTTTCCGAATTTTTCGGATTTTTTTTTTTTTTTTTAAAAATCCGAAAATTGTCTAGAAAAATTCGGAAACATATCGGGGTACATAAAAAAATACAGAAAAATTTTTCCGAATTTTTCTGATTTTTTCGGATTTTTCCGAATTTTTCGGATTTATTTTTTTTTTTTTTTTTTCGAAAATCCGAAAATTGTCTAGAAAAATTCGGAAACATATCGGGGTACATAAAAATACAGAAAAATTTTTTCCGAATTTTTCGGATTTTTATTTTCGAAATTTTTCCGAATTTTTCGGATTTTTTTTTTTTTTTCGAAAAATCCGAAAATTGTCTAGAAAAATTCAGAAACATATCGGGGTACATAAAAATACAGAAAAAATTTTCCCGAATTTTTCGGAATTTTTCGGAATTTTTCCGAATTTTTCGATTTTTTTTTTTTTTCTTCGAAACTATCCGAAAATTGTCTAGAAAAATTCGAAACATATCGGGGTACATAAAAAAATACAGAAAAAATTTTTCCGAATTTTTCGGAATTTTTCGAATTTTTCCGAATTTTTCGGATTTTTTTTTTTTTAAAAAAAATTCATTTTTTTTTTCGAAAATCCGAAAATTGTCTAGAAAAAATTCGAAACATATCGGGGTACATAAAAAAAATACAGAAAAAATTTTTCCGAATTTTTCGGATTTTTTCGAAATTTTTCCGAATTTTTCGGATTTTTTTTTTTTTTTTCGAAAATCCGAAAATTGTCTAGAAAAATTCGGAAACATATCGGGGTACATAAAAATACAGAAAAATTTTTTCCGAATTTTTCGAATTTTTTTTTTTTCGAAATTTTTCCGAATTTTTAGTTTTTTTTTTTTTTTTCGAAAATCCGAAAATTGTCTAGAAAAAATTCGAAACATATCGGGGTACATAAAAAAATACAGAAAAAATTTTTCCGAATTTTTCGGATTATTTCAGAATTTTTCCGAATTTTTCGGATTTTTATTTTTATTTTTTTTTGAAAATCCGGAAATTGTCTAGAAAAATTCGGAAACATATCGGGGTACATAAAAAATACAGAAAAAATTTTTCCGAATTTTTCGAAATTTTTCCGAATTTTTCGGATTTTTTATTTTTTTTTTTCGAAAATCCGAAAATTGTCTAGAAAAATTCGGAAACATATCGGGGTACATAAAAAAATACAGAAAAATTTTTCCGAATTTTTCCGGATTTTTTCGAAAAAAAATTTTTCCGAATTTTTCGATTTTTTTTTTTTATTTTATTTTTTTTTTTTCGAAAATCCGAAAATTGTCTAGAAAAATTCGAAACAATATCGGGGTACATAAAAATACAGAAAATCTTTTTTCCGAATTTTTCGGATTTTTTCGAATTTTTCCGAATTTTTCGGATTTTTTTTTTTTTTTTTTCGAATAATCCGAAAATTGTCTAGAAAAATTCGAAACATATCGGGGTACATAAAAATACAGAAAAATTTTTCCGAATTTTTCGGATTTTTTCGGAATTTTTCCGAATTTTTCGGATTTTTTTTTTTTTTTTTCGAAAATCCGAAAATTGTCTAGAAAAATTCGGAAACATATCGGGGTACATAAAAAAATACAGAAAAAATTTTTCCGAATTTTTCGGATTTTTTCGAATTTTTCGGAATTTTTCGTTTTTTTTTTTTTTTTCGAAAATCCGAAAATTGTCTAGGAAAAATTCGGAAACATATCAAGTACATAAAAAATACAGAAAAATTTTTTTTCGGAATTTTTCGGATTTTTCCGAATTTTTCGGATTTATTTTTTTTTTTTTTTTCGAAAATCCGAAAATTGTCTAGAAAAATTCGAAACATATCGGGGTACATAAAATATACAGAAAAATTTTTCCGAATTTTTCGGATTTTTCGAATTTTTTCCGAATTTTTCGGATTTTTTTTTTTTTTTTTTCGAAAATCCGAAAATTGTCTAGAAAAATTCGAAACATATCGGGGTACATAAAAAATACAGAAAAATTTTTTTTCGGATTTTTATTTTTGGGTTTTTATCCGAAAATCCGAAAATTTACAAAAAAATTTTTTCGGAAACATTTCGGGGTCCAAAAAAAATCAGAAAAATTTTTCCGAATTTTTTCCGAATTTTCCGATCCTTTTTGGGTTTTTTTCGAAAATCCGAAAATTGTCTAGAAAAATTCGGAAACATATCGGGGTACATAAAAAATACAGAAAAAATTTTTCCGAATTTTTCGGATTTTTTAATTTTTCCGAATTTTTCGGATTTTTTTTTTTTTTTTTTCGAAAATCCGAAAATTGTCTAGAAAAATTCGGAAACATATCGGGGTACATAAAAATACAGAAAAATATTTTCCGAATTTTTCGGATTCTTTCGAAATTTTTCCGAATTTTTCGGATTTATTTTTTTTTTTTTCGAAAATCCGAAAATTGTCTAGAAAAATTCGAAACATATCGGGGTACATAAAAATACAGAAAAAAATTTTTCCGAATTTTTCGGAATTTTTCGACTTTTTTCCGAATTTTTCGGATTTTTTTTTTTTTCGAAAATCCGAAAATTGTCTAGAAAAATTCGGAAACATATCGGGGTATATAAAAATACAGAAAAAAATTTATCGAATTTTTCGGAATTTTTCGAAATTTTTCCGAATTTTTCGGATTTTTTTTTTCTATTTATTTTTTTTTCGAAAATCCGAAAATTGTCTAGAAAAATTCGAAACATATCGGGGTACATAAAAAATACAGAAAAATTTTTCCGAATTTTTCGTTTTTCGAATTTTTCGGAATTTTTCCGATTTTTATTTTTTATATTTTCGAAAATCCGAAAATTGTCTAGAAAAATTCGGAAACATATCGGGGTACATAAAAAATACAGAAAAATTTTCCGAATTTTTCGAATTTTTCGAATTTTTCCGAATTTTTCGGATTTTTTTCTTTTTTTTCGAAAATCCGAAAATTGTCTAGAAAAATTCGGAAACATATCGGGGTATATAAAAATACAGAAAAATTTTTTTCCGAATTTTTCGGATTTTTTCGGAATTTTTCCGAATTTTTCGGAATTTTTTTTTTCGAAAATCCGAAAATTGTCTAGAAAAATTCGGAAACATATCGGGGTACATAAAAAAAATACAGAAAAAATTTTTCCGAATTTTTCGGATTTTTTCGAAATTTTTCCGAATTTTTCGGATTTTTTTTTTTTTTCGAAAATCCGAAAATTGTCTAGAAAAATTCGGAAACATATCGGGGTACATAAAAAATACAGAAAAAAATTTTTCCGAATTTTTCGGATTTTTTCGGGAATTTTTCCGAATTTTTCGGATTTTTTTTTTTTTTTTCGAAAATCCGAAAATTGTCTAGAAAAATTCGGAAACATATCGGGGTACATAAAAAATACAGAAAAAATTTTTCCGAATTTTTCGGATTTTTTCGAAATTTTTCCGAATTTTTCGGATTTTTTTTTTTTTTTTTCGAAAATCCGAAAATTGTCTAGAAAAATTCGGAAACATATCGGGGTACATAAAAAAATACAGAAAAATTTTCTTTCCGAATTTTTCGAATTTTTCGAAATTTTTCCGAATTTTTCGGATTTTTTTTTTTTTTTTGAAAATCCGAAAATTGTCTAGAAAAATTCGAAACATATCGGGGTACATAAAAAAATACAGAAAAATTTTTTCCGAATTTTTCGGATTTTTTCGAAATTTTTCCGAATTTTTCTTCGAATATATTTTTTTTTTTTTCGAAAATCCGAAAATTGTCTAGAAAAATTCGGAAACATATCGGGTACATAAAAAATACAGAAAAATTTTTCCGAATTTTTCGGATTTTTTTCGGAATTTTTCCGAATTTTTCGGATTTTTTTTTTATTTTTTTCGAAAATCCGAAAATTGTCTAGAAAAATTCGGAAACATATCGGGGTACATAAAAAAATACAGAAAAATTTTTCGAATTTTTCGGATTTTTTCGAAATTTTTCCGAATTTTTCGGATTTTTTTTTTTTTTTTTCGAAAATCCGAAAATTGTCTAGAAAAAATTCGAAACATATCGGGGTACATAAAAATACAGAAAAATTTTTTTCGAATTTTTCGGATTTTTCCGAATTTTTCGGAATTTTTAATTTATTTTTTTTTTTCGAAAATCCGAAAATTGTCTAGAAAAATTCGGAAACATATCGGGGTACATAAAAAATACAGAAAAATTTTTCCGAATTTTTCGAATATTTTTCGAAATTTTTCCGAATTTTTCGGATTTTTTTTTTTTTTTTTTTCGAAAATCCGAAAAATTGTCTAGAAAAATTCGAAACATATCGGGGTACATAAAAAAATACAGAAAAATTTTTCCGAATTTTTTCGGATTTTTTTCGAATTTTTCCGAATTTTTCGGATTTTTTTTTTTCGAAAATCCGAAAATTGTCTAGAAAAATTCGGAAACATATCGGGGTACATAAAAAATACAGAAAAAATTTTCCGAATTTTTCGGATTTTTTTTCCGAATTTTTCGGATTTTTTTTTTTTTTCGAAAATCCGAAAATTGTCTAGAAAAATTCGGAAACATATCGGGGTACATAAAAATACAGAAAAAATTTTTCCGAATTTTTCGAATTTTTTTTTTTTCGGAATTTTTCCGAATTTTTCGGATTTTTTTTTTTTATTATTTTTTTCGAAAAGCCGAAAATTGTCTAGAAAAATTCGAAACATATCGGGGTACATAAAAAAATACAGAAAAATTTTTCCGAATTTTTCGGATTTTTTCGGAATTTTTCCGAATTTTTCGGATTTTTTTTTTTTTTTTCGAAAATCGGAAAATTGTCTAGAAAAAATTCGGAAACATATCGGGGTACATAAAAAAATACAGAAACAATTTTTGCGAATTTTGCGAAATTTTTCGAAATTTTTCCGAATTTTTTGGATTTTTTGTTTTTGTTTTTTCGAAAATCCGAAAATTGTCTAGAAAAATTCGGAAACATATCGGGGTACATAAAAAAAATACAGAAAAATTTTTCCGAATTTTTCGGATTTTTCGAAATTTTTCCGAATTTTTCGGATTTATTTTTTTTTTTTTCGAAAATCCGAAAATTGTCTAGAAAAATTCGGAAACATATCGGGGTACATAAAAAAATACAGAAAAATTTTTCCGAATTTTTCGGATTTTTTCGAAATTTTTCCGAATTTTTCGGATTTTTTTTTTTTTTTTTTTTGAAAATCCGAAAATTGTCTAGAAAAATTCGGAAACATATCGGGGTACATAAAAAAATACAGAAAAATTTTTTCCGAATTTTTCGGATTTTTTCGAAATTTTTCCGAATTTTTCGGATTTTTTTTTTTTTTTTTCGAAAATCCGAAAATTGTCTAGAAAAATTCGGAAACATATCGGGGTACATAAAAAATACAGAAAAATTTTTCCGAATTTTTCGGATTTTTCTCGGAATTTTTCCGAATTTTTCGGATTTTTTTTTTTTTTTTCGAAAATCCGAAAATTGTCTAGAAAAATTCGGAAACATATCGGGGTACATAAAAAAATACAGAAAAATTTTTCCGAATTTTTCGGATTTTTTCGAAATTTTTCCGAATTTTTCGGATTTTTTTTTTTTTTTTTTTTTGAAAATCCGAAAATTGTCTAGAAAAATTCGGAAACATATCGGGGTACATAAAAAATACAGAAAAAATTTTTCCGAATTTTTCGGAATTTTTCCGAATTTTTCCGAATTTTTCGGATTTTTTTTTTTCGAAAATCCGAAAATTGTCTAGAAAAATTCGGAAACATATCGGGGTACATAAAAAAATACAGAAAAATTCTTCAGAATTTTTCGGATTTTTTTTCGGAATTTTTCCGAATTCCGGATTTTTTTTTTTTTTTTCGAATATCCGAAAATTGTCTAGAAAAATTTGGAAATATATCGGGGTACATAAAAATACAGAAAAAATTTTTCCGAATTTTCCGAACAATTTTTCCGAATTTTTCGGATTTTATTTTTTTCGAAAATCCGAAAATTGTCTAGAAAAATTCGAAACATATCGGGGTACATAAAAAAATACAGAAAAATTTTTCCGAATTTTTCGGATTTTTCGAAATTTTTCCGAATTTTTCGGATTTTTTTTTTTTTTTTCGAAAATCCGAAAATTGTCTAGAAAAATTCGGAAACATATCGAGGGTACATAAAAAATACAGAAAAATTTTTCCGAATTTTTCGGATTTTTTCGGATTTTTTCCGAATTTTTCGGATTTTTTTTTTTTTTTTTTCGAAAATCCGAAAATTGTCTAGAAAAATTCGGAAACATATCGGGGTACATAAAAAATTACAGAAAAATTTTTTTCCGAATTTTTCGAAATTTTTCCGAATTTTTCGGATTTTTTTTTTTTTTTTTTTTTTTAAATCCGAAAATTGTCTAGAAAATTTCGGAAACATATGGGGGTACATAAAAAATACAGAAACAATTTTTCCGAATTTTTCGGATTTTTTCGGAATTTTTCCGAATTTTTCGGATTTTTTTTTTTTTTCCGAAAATCCGAAAATTGTCTAGAAAAATTCGGAAACATATCGGGGTACATAAAAAATACAGAAAAATTTTTTCCGAATTTTTCGAAATTTTTCCGAATTTTTCGGATATTTTTATTTTTTTTTTTCGAAAATCCGAAAATTGTCTAGAAAAATTCGGAAACATATCGGGGTACATAAAAATACAGAAAAAATTTTTCCGAATTTTTCGGAATTTTTTTTCCGAATTTTTCGGATTTTTTTTTTTTTTTTTCGAAAATCCGAAAATTGTCTAGAAAAATTCGGAAACATATCGGGGTACATAAAAAATACAGAAAAATTTTTCCGAATTTTTCGGATTTTTTCGGAATTTTTCGGATTTTTTTTTTTTTTTTCGAAAATCCGAAAATTGTCTAGAAAAATTCGGAAACATATCGGGGTACATAAAAAAATACAGAAAAATTTTTCCGAATTTTTCGGATTTTTTCGAATTTTTTCGGAATTTTTTTTTTTTTTTTCGAAAATCCGAAAATTGTCTAGAAAAATTCGGAAACATATCGGGGTACATAAAAAAATACAGAAAAATTTTTTCCGAATTTTTCGGATTTTTCGAAATTTTTCCGAATTTTTCGGATTTTTTTTTTTTTTTTCGAAAATCCGAAAATTGTCTAGAAAAATTCGGAAACATATCGGGGTACATAAAAAAATACAGAAAAATTTTTTCCGAATTTTTCGGATTTTTTCGAAATTTTTCCGAATTTTTCGGATTTTTTTTTTTTTTTCGAAAATCCGAAAATTGTCTAGAAAAATTCGGAAACATATCGGGGTACATAAAAAAATACAGAAAAATTTTTCCGAATTTTTCGGATTTTTCGGAATTTTTGATTTATATTTTTTTTTTTCGAAAATCCGAAAATTGTCTAGAAAAATTCGGAAACATATCGGGGTACATAAAAAAATACAGAAAAATTTTTCATTTTCGAATTTTTTCGAATTTTTTCGGAATTTTTTTAATTTTTTTTTTTTCGAAAATCCGAAAATTGTCTAGAAAAATTCGAAACATATCGGGGTACATAAAAAATACAGAAAAATTTTTCCGAATTTTTCGGATTTTTTCGGAATTTTTCCGAATTTTTCGGATTTTTTTTTTTTCGAAAATCCGAAAATTGTCTAGAAAAATTCGGAAACATATCGGGGTACATAAAAAATACAGAAAAATTTTTCCGAATTTTTCGGATTTTTTTCGGAATTTTTCCGAATTTTTCGGATTTTTTTTTTTCGAAAATCCGAAAATTGTCTAGAAAAATTCGGAAACATATCGGGGTACATAAAAAAATACAGAAAAATTTTTCCGAATTTTTCGAAATTTTTCCGAATTTTTCGGATTTTTTTTTTTTTTTTTTTTTTTCGAAAATCCGAAAATTGTCTAGAAAAATTCGGAAACATATCGGGGTACATAAAAAAATACAGAAAAATTTTTCCGAATTTTTCGGATTTTTCGGAATTTTTCCGAATTTTTGGGATTTTTTTTTTTTTTTTCGAAAATCCGAAAATTGTCTAGAAAAATTCGGAAACATATCGGGGTACATAAAAAATACAGAAAAATTTTTCCGAATTTTTCGGATTTTTCGAATTTTTCGAATTTTTCGGATTTTTTTTTTTTTTTTTTTTGAAAATCCGAAAATTGTCTAGAAAAATTCGGAAACATATCGGGGTACATAAAAAAATACAGAAAAAATTTTTCCGAATTTTTCGGATTTTTTCGGAATTTTTCCGAATTTTTCGGATTTTTTTTTTTCGAAAATCCGAAAATTGTCTAGAAAAATTCGGAAACATATCGGGGTACATAAAAAAATACAGAAAAATTTTTTCCGAATTTTTCGGAATTTTTCGAATTTTTCCGAATTTTTCGGATTTTTTTTTTTTTTTTTTTGAAAATCCGAAAATTGTCTAGAAAAATTCGGAAACATATCGGGGTACATAAAAAAATACAGAAAAATTTTTCCGAATTTTTCGGATTTTTTCGGAATTTTTCCGAATTTTTCGGATTTTTTATTTTTTTTTTTCGAAAATCCGAAAATTGTCTAGAAAAATTCGGAAACATATCGGGGTACATAAAAATACAGAAAAAATTTTTCCGAATTTTTCGGATTTTTTCGAAATTTTTCCGAATTTTTCGGATTTTTTTTTTTTTCGAAAATCCGAAAATTGTCTAGAAAAATTCGGAAACATATCGGGGTACATAAAAAAATACAGAAAAATTTTTTCCGAATTTTTCGGATTTTTTCGAATTTTTCCGAATTTTTCGGATTTTTTTTTTTTTTTTTGAAAATCCGAAAATTGTCTAGAAAAATTCGGAAACATATCGGGGTACATAAAAAAATACAGAAAAATTTTTCCGAATTTTTCGGATTTTTTCGGAATTTTTCCGAATTTTTCGGATTTTTTTTTTTTTTTTTTTTTTTTGAAAATCCGAAAATTGTCTAGAAAAATTCGGAAACATATCGGGGTACATAAAAAATACAGAAAAATTTTTCCGAATTTTTCGGATTTTTTCGGAATTTTTCCGAATTTTTCGGATTTTTTTTTTTTTTTTTTTTTTCGAAAATCCGAAAATTGTCTAGAAAAATTCGGAAACATATCGGGGTACATAAAAAAATACAGAAAAATTTTTTCCGAATTTTTCGGATTTTTCGGAATTTTCCGAATTTTTCGGATTTTTTTTTTTTTTTTCGAAAATCCGAAAATTGTCTAGAAAAATTCGGAAACATATCGGGGTACATAAAAAATACAGAAAAATTTTTCCGAATTTTTCGGATTTTTTCGAAATTTTTCCGAATTTTTCGGATTTTTCGAATTTTTTTTTTTTTTTTTTTTTTTCGAAAATCCGAAAATTGTCTAGAAAAATTCGGAAACATATCGGGGTACATAAAAAAATACAGAAAAATTTTTCCGAATTTTTCGGATTTTTTCGGAATTTTTCCGAATTTTTCGGATTTTTTTTTTTTTTTTTCGAAAATCCGAAAATTGTCTAGAAAAATTCGGAAACATATCGGGGTACATAAAAAATACAGAAAAAATTTTCGATTTTTCGGATTTTTTTGATTTTTTTTTTTTCCGAAAATTTTTCGGAATTTTTCGAAAAAAATTTTTCCGAATTTTTCGGATTTTTTTTTTTTTTTTTTTTTGAAAATCCGAAAATTGTCTAGAAAAATTCGGAAACATATCGGGGTACATAAAAAAATACAGAAAAAATTTTTCCGAATTTTTCGGTTTTTTCGGAATTTTTCCGAATTTTTCGGATTTTTTTTTTTTTGAAAATCCGAAAATTGTCTAGAAAAATTCGGAAACATATCGGGGTACATAAAAAAATACAGAAAAAATTTTTCCGAATTTTTCGGATTTTTTTCGGAATTTTTCCGAATTTTTCGGATTTTTTTTTTTTTTCGAAAATCCGAAAATTGTCTAGAAAAATTCGGAAACATATCGGGGTACATAAAAAATACAGAAAAATTTTTTCCGAATTTTTCGGATTTTTTTTTTTTTTTTTCGAAAATCCGAAAATTGTCTAGAAAAATTCGGAAACATATCGGGGTACATAAAAAAATACAGAAAAATTTTTCCGAATTTTTCGGATTTTGAATTTTTCGAATTTTTCTTTTTTTTTTTCGAAAATCCGAAAATTGTCTAGAAAAATTCGGAAACATATCGGGGTACATAAAAAATACAGAAAAAAATTTTCCGAATTTTTCGGATTTTTTCGGAATTTTTCCGAATTTTTCGGATTTTTTTTTTTTTTCGAAAATCCGAAAATTGTCTAGAAAAATTCGGAAACATATCGGGGTACATAAAAAATACAGAAAAATTTTTCCGAATTTTTCGGATTTTTTTCGGAATTTTTCCGAATTTTTCGGACTTTTTTTTTTAATTTTCGAAAATCCGAAAATTGTCTAGAAAAATTCGGAAACATATCGGGGTACATAAAAAATACAGAAAAAATTTTTCCGAATTTTTCGGATTTTTTCGGAATTTTTCCGAATTTTTCGGATTTTTTTTTTTTTTTTTCGAAAATCCGAAAATTGTCTAGAAAAATTCGGAAACATATCGGGGTACATAAAAAATACAGAAAAATTTTTCCGAATTTTTCGGATTTTTTCGGAATTTTTCCGAATTTTTCGGATTTTTTTTTTTTTTTCGAAAATCCGAAAATTGTCTAGAAAAATTCGGAAACATATCGGGGTACATAAAAAAATACAGAAAAATTTTTTCCGAATTTTTCGGATTTTTTCGGAATTTTTCCGAATTTTTCGGATTTTTTTTTTTTTTTTCGAAAATCCGAAAATTGTCTAGAAAAATTCGGAAACATATCGGGGTACATAAAAAAATACAGAAAAATTTTTCCGAATTTTTCGGATTTTTTTGAATTTTTCGGAATTTTTTCCGAATTTTCTTTTTTTTTTTTTTTTCGAAAATCCGAAAATTGTCTAGAAAAATTGGGAAACATATCAGGGTACATAAAAAAAATACAGAAAAATTTTTCCGAATTTTTCGGATTTTTCGGAATTTTTCCGAATTTTTCGGATTTTTTTTTTTTTTTTTCGAAAATCCGAAAATTGTCTAGAAAAATTCGGAAACATATCGGGGTACATAAAAAATACAGAAAAATTTTTCCGAATTTTTCGGAATTTTTCGGAATTTTTCCGAATTTTTCGGATTTTTTTTTTTTTTTCGAAAATCCGAAAATTGTCTAGAAAAATTCGGAAACATATCGGGGTACATAAAAAAATAC
Organism: Scaptomyza montana; assembly: GCA_018904305.1. Classification (NCBI taxonomy): domain Eukaryota; kingdom Metazoa; phylum Arthropoda; class Insecta; order Diptera; family Drosophilidae; genus Scaptomyza; species Scaptomyza montana. Next base: position 15,910 of record JAEIGR010000224.1, on the reverse strand, counting down.
AGAAAAATTTTTCCGAATTTTTCGGATTTTTTTCGGAATTTTTCCGAATTTTTCGGATTTTTTTTTTTTTTTGAAAATCCGAAAATTGTCTAGAAAAATTCGGAAACATATCGGGGTACATAAAAAATACAGAAAAATTTTTCCGAATTTTTCGGAATTTTTCGGATTTTTCCGAATTTTTCGGATTTTTTTTTTATTTTTTTTTTTTCGAAAATCCGAAAATTGTCTAGAAAAATTCGGAAACATATCGGGGTACATAAAAAATACAGAAAAATTTTTCCGAATTTTTCGGATTTTTTCGAAATTTTTCCGAATTTTTCGGATTTTTTTTTTTTTTTTTGAAAATCCGAAAATTGTCTAGAAAAATTCGGAAACATATCGGGGTACATAAAAAAATACAGAAAAATTTTTCCGAATTTTTCGAATTTTTCGATTTTTTTTTTTTTTGAAAATCCGAAAATTGTCTAGAAAAATTCGGAAACATATCGGGGTACATAAAAAAATACAGAAAAAATTTTTCCGAATTTTTCGAATTTTTTCGGATTTTTTTTTTTTCGAAAAAATAAAAAAATCAGAAACATTTCCGAATTTTTCGAAATTTTCCGAATTTTTCGGATTTTTTTTTTAATTTTTGTTCGAAAATCCGAAAATTGTCTAGAAAAATTCGGAAACATATCGGGGTACATAAAAAATACAGAAAAATTTTTCCGAATTTTTCGGATTTTTTCGGAATTTTTCCGAATTTTTCGGATTTTTTTTTTTTTTTCGAAAATCCGAAAATTGAAAAAAAAGGGGTAATAGTTAGGTTTAGAGCGGTAGTGGGCAGGTGAGAGACCCTTCCACTCACTTAGGCCAATTGTTGGCCCATTGTGATGCCGCGATGGACTGCGTCCACAACTCCGTCTACCCGAGAACAGGGTGTGTGATACTATTTGAGAGGGCGTGGTTCCAGCCCGAAGCATGAATAAAGGAGAGAATACTCTTGGGGGTGGTGTTCGCTATCTCTGAGAGGTCTTTTAGGAAATAGGAACCGAGAAAGCGATTTCTATTTTTGCAGAGTGCAGGACAGTCGCAGAAAAGATGGGAAACAGTTTCCTCCTCTTCCTCGTCCCGACAGCTTCTGCAGAAATCGTTAGAAGGGGCTAGTAGTCTCGCTGCATGAGATCCCACTAGCCAGTGCCCCGTAACAGCCCTCACTACGGAGGCACAACCTGATCTATTTAGGTGGATTAGGCTTGAAGAGCGCTTTTTACAGCGCGTTGGCCATGTCTGTCTGGCTATATTGCATCTACCGGTGGTGTGTTGCCACCTTTTATTTGCTTCGCGTTCGAAATGCTCGCGAATCCTAAGTTTACAGCTGGCCATGGGCATGCCCAAACCCTCCTTATCCGAGAGGAGAGGCATGGTAGTACCATGTCTTGCCAGCTCATCCGCCCTACAATTGCCCTCGATGCCTTTGTGACCGGGCACCCATATGAGGTAGAGATCGAACTGCTCTGCCATCTCTTGCAGAGATTTGCGGCAGTTTGTGACGGATATCGAGTTCGACGATATCGCGTTGAGCGATTTGATAGCTGCTTGGCTATCAGAAAAGATGCAGATTTTGGCTGCAGAGCGTTCAATTCCTTGTAAGGATTTGAGCGCTTCTTGTATAGCGGTGATTTCTGCCTGGAAAACACTGCAATGGTTAGGTATATTAAAGGAATTATTTATGGACAGTTCTTCGCAGAAGACACCTCCCCCTACCCGGTTGTCTAGCTTTGAACCGTCCGTAAAAATTCTAATTGAGTCTGTCGGCCCTGGTATCCCTTCTCTCCACTCTTCCCTCGATGGGATAATTGAGTGGAAAGAAGTATTAAGAAACTCCTGAGGGCAGCAGTAGTCAGTTGCTGGGGGAAGAAGCGAGTTTCCATTGAGAATACTTGAGTGACCGTGTGTCTGTGCGGTCCACTGGTTTGTTTCTCTCATGCGAAGTGCTGAGAGGGTTGCTACTAGTTTGCCCATCTGGTCGATAGGCAAAAGATTGAGTATATTATCGAGAGCCTCGTTAGGGGTTGTTCTGAGGGCTCCAGTGGCGGTCAGTCCTGCAGCGCGCTGCACCTTGCCTAGCAAGCGAACTGACTTTTTCTTTGAGAGTGTTGGCCACCATACTGATACTCCGTACAGTAGGATTGGCCGAATGATGGCCGTGTACAGCCACAGAGTTATGTGGGGGCCATGCCCCATTTCAGTCCGATCGACTTTCTGCACGTGTAAAGAGCAACTAGGGCTTTCCTAACACGCTCTTCGGTGTTAAGATTCCAGTCCATTTTGCTGTCTAAAGTGAGCCCTAAGTATTTGGCTGATTTGCTGAAGGTTAGTTCCACCCCGTCAAGGGTGGGCGGCCTAAGATTCGGGATTTTATATTTCCTAGTAAAGAGGACAAGATCAGTCTTCGCTGGGTTCAGTCCGAGTCCGTTTTTCTTTGCCCAAGTGGACAGAGTGCGAAGCACTACGGTCATGCGTTCGCACAGGGTTTGGGGGAATTTTCCCGAGAAGACAATCGCAACGTCATCCGCATAGGCAATCACCCTGCAGCCACCTCCCTCAATGGAGCGCAGCAGAGAATTTACTGCCACGTTCCAAAGGAGAGGAGAGAGAACTCCACCTTGAGGGGTGCCTCTGCAGACGGACCTGGAGATTGTCGTGGAACCGAGAGTTGACCTGACGATCCTGCGGCTTAGCAGTTGATTGATCAGATGCACAGCACGGTGCCCGACACCCAAACCCGTTAGCGCCTCTGTGATTGCCTCTGGGTTGACGTTGTTGAAAGCACCCTCTATGTCAAGGAAGGCGACTAGAGAATAATCCTTCTGGTGAAGCGATTTTTCCACTGTGGAGATTACAGCATGAAGTGCTGTTTCCGTGGATTTGCCTTTTTGATACGCATGTTGCGCACGGGAGAATTGATGTGTCGGTATCGAATTCCTTAAGTGAAGGCCCAGCACCCTTTCAAAGGTCTTGAGTAGAAAGGATGTTAGGTTTATTGGACGAAAGTCCTTGGGAGTTGTGTGGGAGGCTTTGCCCGCCTTTGGAATGAAGACGACTTTGGATTCAAGCCAGGGCGTTGGGATGAGTCCCGTCGTCCAGACTCCAGTGAAAATTTGTAGGAGCCAGTTTAAGGCAGTCTCACCTGCATGCTGTAGTTGGGCTGGAAAGATGCCGTCTGGCCCTGGGGATTTGATGGGCATGAAGCTGTTGATAGCCCATGAGATTAATTCTTTAGTCAGGAATTTTGTGGAAGGTCTATCCATATGAACCCCTGTGTTTGTCTGTGGGATTGCTACTGCTGAGCAGCCCGGAAAATGAGTTTCCATCAAGAGTTCCAAGGACTCAGAGCTGGACGAAGTCCATGAGCCATCTGGTTTTTTAAGAAAACCTACCGATGGGGTGGTTTGAGAAAGAACTTTTCTGAGCCTTGCGGCCTCTGTGGTACTTTCGATATTAGAGCAGAATGTCTGCCATGAGGAGCGTTTAGCTTGTCTGAGTGCCTTCTTATAGGAGGCGAGGCTGGTTTTGTAGAGACTCCATGACTGGTCATCTCCGAGAGACCTAGCTTTATTAAAAAGCTTGCGTGATGTCTTACGCAGCTCACCCAGTTGGGGAGACCACCATGGTGGCTTAGTCTTACCTCTGGGTTTGCTACGGGGGCACGACTCGTTTAGGGCGGACTCGCATGCCTCCGTAAGCTTTTTTATAAGTAGGTCTGTGGTTTCAGTAGTGGGGTTTCCCAGTGGGGGGGACTCAGGGACTAGAGTGTTTAAGTGATTTTTGAAAGTGGACCAGTTTGTACGTCTAACATTCTGGTGCCATTTGGGCTTTGGTACGTCGAACGAAAAGACTATTTCGATATATCTATGGTCTGAGAAGGAGTGCTCGTCTAGCACTCTTCATCTTGTTAGTTTGCTACAGAGGGAGGTACTTCTTCCCTGTTCTTTGTAATGAAGGTTGGGTCGTTGCCCGTATTACAAATCATGAGGTTAGTGGACAGAATGTAGTTAAAAAGCAACTCACCCCGTTCATTTGTGTCAGTGCTTCCCCACTGATGATGATGGGCGTTGGCGTCACACCCAATTATGAGGTCGGTGTGCGTGGTTTCGCTGTCGGTCACCAACCCTTGCAGGAGTGGATGTGGGAATGGCCCTTGGTGGTCATGGGCCAAGTATGTTGAGCAAACTCTCACATTCCCAGCCTTCAACTCCAGGCAGACAGCTGTGTTGTCTCCATCGCTGTAGTTAGGGAGCAAAAATATATTTAGGTGTTTTTTTGCTAGAATGCAGGTGCGAATTTTACCTTTATTTTGGGCTACTATTAGCTTATAGTCTTTGGTCCCCAGTCCAGTCACCTTGCCACCACAGACCCAAGGTTCCTGGATGAGGACAACGTCTGCTCCACATTGGCTTATGCGGAGCAGCAGAGCGGCCGCCGCCGCTTTGCAGTGGTGGAGGTTAATCTGAAGAAGTCTCAGTGACATCTTTATGCCGACGCTCCACCACTGTCCTGTTCGCTTCCTCGTCCGTGTCATCCAAGTCAAGGGACACTTCACGGAAGCTCGCTAGCTTGGCCATGTCATGGGCCAATTCAGAGCCCTCTGAGTGGTAGCCGGCCTCCTTCCCATCTGCCGACTCCATACCAAGGTCTTGACGGGGGGACACCATTGTCTGTGGTACCCACTGCTACAGGCCGGTTGACACAATTGTCTGTAGTGTCAACCGGTTTATCAGGGAGCTCCTCGTCTGCTGCCGAGAGCTTGTTGGTGTCGGTTTTATAGACGCGGATAGCTACGGTTTTGAAGCCGTAGTAGGCCGCGCCATCCGAACCCGCTAGTGCCTCCGCCGATCTCTCGTTGATTATGAGGATCACCTGCCTCGAGTTGCCTTCTGGCTCGTCGACTTTGGCGACCCTCCAATCAGCTGTGTCAAGCGTGGGATTGCTCAACTGGAAGATTTTCAGGACCTTTTCGGGGTCCTCGGGCTTGGCAGAAACCCATACCCTGGCGCGAGGTCTACTGGGCACATCCTTCCAGTCCACCGCCTCCAGTTTCGCGCCAGGGTAGATCTCTCCCAGCATTGCAACCGCCTTCTTATACAGCCCGGCAGATCGCTCATCCTCACAAGCTATTGCTTTGATGTTGCCCTGATGCCAGCCTGCATCAGAGGAACGGGGGGGGAGGGGGGGGGGGACCCATGAATTCTGTCATGAGGTCGACGAACCTGTCCTGCAGCTCATTTTCGATAATCCCCCACCGATTCCTGGGGATATGACCCTCATTGTGGCCCCTGTCGAGGACCCCAATGACAATCTTCTCCCTGGTGGCTTCGGCGAAAGATTTCGTCAACGGCTGCGGACGAGGTGGAGGAGGTCTAATCCGCTTTGCTTGCGGGGCCGAATCCTCAACGGACCGCTGGCGTTTCTGCTTGGACTTGGCAGAGGACGCAGGGGGGGCTGGCTTGAAATTCGGGATGATTTTTCTGGCCCACTCCACTAGTCGGACCTCATCCGGTGATGCGGGCTGAGCGGACAGACTTTTTCCGAGAATATCGGCTGCGCGCCTACGGTCCTGGAAGGACGCTTTGACTCCCTCAGGAGCAACGGATTTTGTGGTGTTGCCCGTTGTCGCTACCGTCCTGGGTGCTGAGTTGGCAACCTTGGGTTGCACACCACTTGCACTAGGAGCGGTGCTGGGCAGACCACCGAAGTGGGATGACGGCTGGCTTGCCCGTTTTCCACTTATGCCGCTGGTGGGCTTGCGGACGTCTGCTGGCTTACCAGACGTGGGGGTGTTTCCACCGACAGAGGGATTGGCTTGTCCCTCCCGGGTTTGAGAGTGTCCCGGTCACTGTGTTTTTGCTTTTATTAGATTTGATTTCATATTTAGAATCCCACGAGTAGACGGGAAGGACGGTCACCCGCGACATAGCCCGTGTATCGCGGGAAGCCTAATTTAAACTGGAGGTCGGCAGGTATCCAGAGTTCGCAAAGTAGAGACCGAGCACCCCCTCGGCCACGAATCCCTCGGCACAATGCTGTTCCACCTTGGATTGGGGTAATTTTATAGAGTTTTCTTCTCTCGCCCGACTACAATTGGTCAGCACCCTTGGCAGAGACATGACCGTACCAAGGATCTGCTTCCAGCCACCCTCGCGTGGAGAGTATAGTCGCACTACCAATTGTGAGCCGCAAGGACGGAGCGCACGGCATCAACGTACACACAAATTGTCAGTATGCATGGACGTGTGATGTCAGTACGCTTTATCCCCTTGTTGCTCCAATCGGCTGACGGCCAGTATGAGGGGTACTTAAAAAAAAAAAAAAAAATTTACATTTTGAACTATTTAAATTTAGTAAATTAGAATACGGCAAAACCTTTTTCGGCAAAGCACCCAAATCCTATTTTTGTTAAATTACGAAGGGAAGTGTCTATAAAAGTGAAACATATGTTGTACATCATCAGCAAACATATAAACAAAAGAGTTAGTAATAATCGGCTTTGAAGATCGTTTTTTAACTATTTGAAATACGAAAAGTGTCTAGAAAACTACCCTGGGGAACACCAGAGGTAACAAAAATAGGTTTAGATACAGACGAATTAAAAACCGAACTTTTTGTTTTCGGCCACACAAGTTCTCCGAAAGCCACAATAAAAGTTTTGATGGAAATCCAATAATTTTCAATTTATGAAGCAACAGAGAATGATTTTTCGAAAATCCGAAAATTGCCTTACTAAAATTCGGTGTAAACAACGTCGGTTTACATAAAATATACAAAAATTTTCCTGAATCCTTTTAACAAGCGAAGTGAATTTCAAGAAGGTTAGTGGTAGTTGATCTACGCCTAATTCAAAACCAAAATTGATAAGGCGAAATAATTGAACCATATCCGTGTTGCAGTAAAAAACATAAAATTTTTTCCAAAATTTTTGGTATTGAGACAGCTTTCCGACATTTCCCTATAATTTTTTTTCTGGATACCGAAGGTAATCAGAATATTGGTCTAGAACAATGTCCGTAACATGGTGTCGGGCCGTCCATAAAAAAATACAGAAAAATTTTTCCAAACCCTTCAAGGATTTTTTGCAACTTTCCAATTCTCTTTATCTATGGGATAGTAAATTTGAAAGTGTCAAGATGTGGGTTCTACGATAACTGGGGGGGCAAATCGATAAATTCGAGGTAACTAAAAAACCGAAAAAATCCAAATATTTCGGACATTCTTTCAGCTAGAACTATCCAAATTTGGTAAGCAGATAGCCACTAGCAACCCCCAAAAAACTGCATCAAAAATTTTGGAGCCACGCCCACCCATATCCGGCCAAACCAGCCACCCCGCATTTTGAAATCAGAAATTGGCTATTTCTCCCACAGTTTTTGAGCTAGAGCCACCAAATTTGGTGCCAAGACAGGTGATGATGACCCCCTGAAAACTGCATCAAAAGTTTGGATGCCACGCCCACCGATACTGCTCTATTCGCCCCCATCCACCCCAACGCTTCGTCAAAAACGGGAATGCGTGTATCTATTATGAAAATCCAGAATTGTCTAGAAACTCCAAATTTGGTAGAAAGCTAGCTGGTAACGACCCCCAAAAAACTGCATCAAAATTTTGGAGCCACGCCCACCCATTCCGCCCCCAGCCCCCCGCATTTTAAAATCAGAAATGGCTATATCTCCCACAGTTTTTGGCTTTAAGCCTAAAATAGCCACCAAATTCGGTCCAAGATAGGTGATGATGACCCCCTGAAAACTGCATCAAAAGTTTGGATGCCACGCCCACCGATACTGCTCTATTCGCCCCCATCCACCCCAACGCTTCGTCAAAAACGGGAATGCGTGTATCTTCCAGAGTTGCGGAGCTAGAGCCACCAAATTTGGTAGGAATATAGCTGGCAACGACTTCCAAAAATCTGCATCAAAGTTTTGGAGCCACGCCCACCCATTTCGCCCCCCTTTCCCCACCTTTTACAAAATTTTAGCTAGAGTCACCAAATTTGGAATGAAGATAGCAATTGACATTTCACAAAGATCTGCATCAAAAATTTGGATGCCACATCCACCCATACCACCCCCAGCCCCCCTTTCCACACTTTTACAAACTTTGAGCTAGAGTCACCAAATTTGGTATGAAGATAGCAATTGACATTCCACAAAGAGATGCATCACACATTTGGATACCACGACCACCCATACCGCCCCCAGCCCCCCTTTCGCACCTTTTACAAACTTCGAGCTAGATTCACCAAATTTGGTATGAAGATAGCAATTGAGATTCCACAAAGATCTGCATCAAAAAATTTGATGCCACTACTACCCATACCACCCTCAGACCCCCTTTTCCCCACCTTTTACAAACTTTGAGCTAGAGTCACCAAATTTGTAAAGAAGATAGCTTGTGGCATCCCATCTGCATCGGAAAATCTTTAAGGCAGCGTACACCCCTGCCGCATCCGTACCCCTCTGCAATCAGGCCTCTTTTTTCCGGTTTTAATACTGGTATCGAGTATGCCGCAGTCGGTTGCGTCCGACTGCAACGTTTCCACTTGTTAACGTTTGATTTTGAAGAATTTTTATGGAGTGGAATTATAAAGGATTCCTTCCATATATCACAGTTGAATCAACAGACAAGTGAAATAATTTATTTAATGGCGCACAAAGAGAATCCGCGCAGTATCTAAGAATACAACCTGGCACTCCATCAGGACCAGGCAAGTTACCAGGTTTAAAAGAGTTAAATTCACTCAGGAGCGTAGACTCAGTAATTACTGGGACATATATGCAATTTGACGATTAAACTTGAAAAGGATAGGAATTACTACTACTATACATATTCGATGAGTATACTGATTGAAAATACTCAGCAAATAGATCGGTTACTGCCTGATCAGAGCTTGCTTTTGTATCATCTAGGTATACTGAGGATGGCAAGCAAGAAGACTTACGTTTAGAGTTAACAAATTTATAAAACTGTTAAGGGTCACGTGAAAAGTTTAGTCTACAACGATTAAGATAATTATTATAACATGATGAGTTAACAGAAAGAAAACTAGATTTTGCTACTTAATACGAAGATAAATCTAAAGTGGTTCCCGATTTTTTAAATTTTTTATATGATCTTGTCTTCGCATTTTTCGATTTCGATAGTTCCCTCGTAAACCAAGGTGGTTTATTATCACTTGAAGAACAAGTGAGGGGAACACAAATATCTAAAAGCGAATTCAAGGTCCTATAAAATATGGCAATAGCAGTTTCTATATCAGTAGAAGAATTAAGCCGAGGCCAATTAGTATGCTGAAGAAGATGATTTAATTTAGTAAAGTTAGTTTTACGAAAGCAACGTGTTTTTAAAGTATTATTAGATACTGAACTAGGGTTAAGAATTTCGATGGATAGTTCTAAGGTTGGATGGTAGGTATCTTCCGGAAGCACTATAGGGGGTATTCTTTTAGCATTACTGCAATCTGAGTCCGAAACAAATATTAAGTCCAACATTCTAACACTACAGTTATGCACCCTGTTAACTTGCGATAGGCCTAACTCCAGTAGGCCATCGATAAAATCATCAGAAGTGACTGGTAAAACCGCCAAAGATGTGTCATTCACAGACCATACAACATGTGGCAGATTAAAATCACCAACCACTATCAGATTGTCCATATCTGTCAAAAATGACGAAACAAGTTGCTGGGCTTTCAGATGGGATGAGTTAATGTTAATATCAGAATGAGGAGGAATATAAGAGCAAGTAACATAAAGTGAACGACCGTTTAGTACTATTTTAACACATAAAACTCTATGTCCGGAAGATGCTGAGAAAGAATCTGTTCAGAGGAAATACAGGAGTCAACAGCAATGAGAACTCCACCCCTTTGCGGGACGTGCAATCACTACGGAGGCACAACCTGATCTATTTAGGTGGATTAGGCTTGAAGAGCGCTTTTTACAGCGCGTTGACCATGTCTGTCTGGCTATATTGCATCTACCGGTGGTGTGTTGCCACCTTTTATTTGCTTCGCGTTCGAAATGCTCGCGAATCCTAAGTTTACAGCTGGCCATGGGCATGCCCAAACCCTCCTTATCCGAGAGGAGAGGCATGGTAGTTTCATGTCTTGCCAGCTCATCCACCCTACAATTGCCCTCGATGCCTTTGTGACCGGGCACCCATATGAGGTAGAGATCGAACTGCTCTGCCATCTCTTGCAGAGATCTGCGGCAGTCTGTGACGGATATCGAGTTCGACGATATCGCGTTGAGCGATTTAATAGCTGCTTGGCTATCAGAAAAGATGCAGATTTTGGCTGCAGAGCGTTCAATTCCTTGTGAGGATTTGAGCGCTTCTTGTATAGCGGTGATTTCTGCCTGGAAAACACTGCAATGGTCAGGTATATTAAAGGAATTATTTATGGACAGTTCTTCGCAGAAGACACCTCCCCCTACCCGGTTGTCTAGCTTTGAACCGTCCGTAAAAATTCTAATTGAGTCTGTCGGCCCTGGTATCCCTTCTCTCCACTCTTCCCTTGATGGGATAATTGAGTGGAAAGAAGTATTAAGAAACTCCTGAGGGCAGCAGTAGTCAGTTGCTGGGGGAAGAAGCGAGTTTCCATTGAGAATACTTGAGTGACCGTGTGTCTGTGCGGTCCACTGGTTTGTTTCTCTCATGCGAAGTGCTGAGAGGGTTGCTACTAGTTTGCCCATATGGTCGATAGGCAAAAGATTGAGTATATTATCGAGAGCCTCGTTAGGGGTTGTTCTGAGGGCTCCAGTGGCGGTCAGTCCTGCAGCGCGCTGCACCTTGCCTAGCAAGCGAACTGACTTTTTCTTTGAGAGTGTTGGCCACCATACTGATACTCCGTACAGTAGGATTGGCCGAATGATGGCCGTGTACAGCCACAGAGTTATGTGGGGGGCCATGCCCCATTTCAATCCGATCGACTTTCTGCACGTGTAAAGAGCAACTAGGGCTTTCCTAGCACGCTCTTCGGTGTTAAGATTCCAGTCCAGTTTGCTGTAAAGTGAGCCCTAAGTATTTGGCTGATTTGCTGAAGGTTAGTTCCACCCCGTCAAGGGTGGGCGGCCTAAGATTCGGAATTTTATATTTCCTAGTAAAGAGGACAAGATCAGTCTTCGCTGGGTTCAGTCCGAGTCCGTTTTTCTTTGCCCAAGTGGACAGAGTGCGAAGCACTACGGTCATGCGTTCGCACAGGGTTTGGGGGAATTTTCCCGAGAAGACAATCGCAACGTCATCCGCATAGGCAATCACCCTGCAGCCACCTCCCTCAATGGAGCGCAGCAGAGAATTTACTGCCACGTTCCAAAGGAGAGGAGAGAGAACTCCACCTTGAGGGGTGCCTCTGCAGACGGACCTGGAGATTGTCGTGGAACCGAGAGTTGACCTGACGATCCTGCGGCTTAGCAGTTGATTGATCAGATGCACAGCACGGTGCCCGACACCCAAACCCGTTAGCGCCTCTGTGATTGCCTCTGGGTTGACGTTGTTGAAAGCACCCTCTATGTCAAGGAAGGCGACTAGAGAATAATCCTTCTGGTGAAGCGATTTTTCCACTGTGGAGATTACAGCATGAAGTGCTGTTTCTGTGGATTTGCCTTTTGATACGCATGTTGCGCACGGGAGAATTGATGTGTCGGTATCGAATTCCTTAAGTGAAGGCCCAGCACCCTTTCAAAGGTCTTGAGTAGAAAGGATGTTAGGTTTATTGGACGAAAGTCCTTGGGAGTTGTGTGGGAGGCTTTGCCCGCCTTTGGAATGAAGACAACTTTGGATTCAAGCCAGGGCGTTGGGATGAGTCCCGTCGTCCAGACTCCAGTGAAAATTTGTAGGAGCCAGTTTAAGGCAGTCTCACCTGCATGCTGTAGTTGGGCTGGAAAGATGCCGTCTGGCCCTGAGGATTTGATGGGCATGAAGCTGTTGATAGCCCATGAGGTTAATTCTTTAGTCAAGAAGTTTGTGGAAGGTCTATCCATATGAACCCCTGTGTTTGTCTGTGGGATTGCTACTGCTGAGCAGCCCGGAAAATGAGTTTCCATCAAGAGTTCCAAGGACTCAGAGCTGGACGAAGTCCATGAGCCATCTGGTTTTTTAAGAAAACCTACCGATGGGGTGGTTTGAGAAAGAACTTTTCTAAGCCTTGCGGCCTCTGTGGTACTTTCGATATTAGAGCAGAATGTCTGCCATGAGGAGCGTTTAGCTTGTCTGAGTGCCTTCTTATAGGAGGCGAGGCTGGTTTTGTAGAGACTCCATGACTGGTCATCTCCGAAAGACCTAGCTTTATTAAAAAGCTTGCGTGATGTCTTACGCAGCTCACCCAGTTGGGGAGACCACCATGGTGGCTTAGTCTTACCTCTGGGTTTGCTACGGGGGCACGACTCGTTTAGGGCGGACTCGCATGCCTCCGTAAGCTTTTTTATAAGTAGGTCTGTGGTTTCAGTAGTGGGGTTTCCCAGTAGGGGGGACTCAGGGACTAGAGTGTTTAAGTGATTTTTGAAAGTGGACCAGTTTGTACGTCTAACATTCTGGTGCCATTTGGGCTTGGGTACGTCGAACGAAAAGACTGTTTCGATATATCTATGGTCTGAGAAGGAGTGCTCGTCTAGCACTCTCCATCTTGTTAGTTTGCTACAGAGGGAGGTTGAGACTAGCGTAATATCTAGTACTTCTTCCCTGTTCTTTGTAATGAAGGTTGGGTCGTTGCCCGTATTACAAATCATGAGGTTAGTGGACAAAATGTAGTTAAAAAGCAACTCACCCCGTTCATTTGTGTCAGTGCTTCCCCACTGATGATGATGGGCGTTGGCGTCACACCCAATTATGAGGTCGGTGTGCGTGGTTTCGCTGTCGGTCACCAACCCTTGCAGGAGTGGATGTGGGAAAGGCCCTTGGTGGTCATGGGCCAAGTATGTTGAGCTAACTCTCACATTCCCAGCCTTCAACTCCAGGCAGACAGCTGTGTTGTCTCCATCGCTGTAGTTAGGGAGCAAAAATATATTTAGGTGTTTTTTTGCTAGAATGCAGGTGCGAATTTTACCTTTATTTTGGGCTACTATTAGCTTATAGTCTTTGGTCCCCAGTCCAGTCACCTTGCCACCACAGACCCAAGGTTCCTGGATGAGGACAACGTCTGCTCCACATTGGCTTATGCGGAGCAGCAGAGCGGCCGCCGCCGCTTTGCAGTGGTGGAGGTTAATCTGAAGAAGTCTCAGTGACATCTTTATGCCGACGCTCCACCACTGTCCTGTTCGCTTCCTCGTCCGTGTCATCCAAGTCAAGGGACACTTAACGGAAGCTCGCTAGCTTGGCCATGTCATGGGCCAATTCAGAGCCCTCTGAGTGGTAGCCGGCCTCCTTCCCATCTGCCGACTCCGTACCAGGGTCTTGACGGGGGACACCATTGTCTGTAGTACCCACTGCTACAGGCCGGTTGACACAGTTGTCTGTAGTGTCAACCGGTTTATCAGGGAGCGCCTCGTCTGCTGCCGAGAGCTTGTTGGTGTCGGTTTTATAGACGCGGATAGCTACGGTTTTGAAGCCGTAGTAGGCCGCGCCATCCGAACCCGCTAGTGCCTCCGCCAATCTCTCGTTGATTATGAGGATCACCTGCCTCGAGTTGCCTTCTGGCTCGTCGACTTTGGCGACCCTCCAATCAGCTGTGTCAAGCGTGGGATTGCTCAACTGGAAGATTTTCAGAAACCCATACCCTGGCGCGAGGTCTACTGGGCACATCCTTCCAGTCCACCGCCTCCAGTTTCGCGCCAGGGTAGATCTCTCCCAGCATTGCAACCGCCTTCTTATACAGTCCGGCAGATCGCTCATCCTCACAAGCTATTGCTTTGATGTTGCCCTGATGCCAGCCTGCATCAGAGGAACGGGGGGGGAGGGGACATGAATTCTGTCATGAGGTCGACGAACCTGTCCTGCAGCTCATTTTCGATAATCCCCCACCGATTCCTGGGGATATGACCCTCATTGTGGCCCCTGTCGAGGACCCCAATGACAATCTTCTCCCTGGTGGCTTCGGCGAAAGATTTCGTCAACGGCTGCGGACGAGGTGGAGGAGGTCTAATCCGCTTTGCTTGCGGGGCCGAATCCTCAACGGACCGCTGGCGTTTCTGCTTGGACTTGGCAGAGGACGCAGGGGGGGCTGGCTTGAAATTCGGGATGATTTTTCTGCCCCACTCTACTAGTCGGACCTCATCCGGTGATGCGGGCTGAGCGGACAGACTTTTTCCGAGAATATCGGCTGCGCGCCTACGGTCCTGGAAGGACGCTTTGACTCCCTCAGGAGCAACGGACTTTGTGGTGTTGCCCGTTGTCGCTACCGTCCTGGGTGCTGAGTTGGCAACCTTGGGTTGCACACCACTTGCACTAGGAGCGGTGCTGGGCAGACCACCGAAGTGGGATGACGGCTGGCCACGAATCCCTCGGCACAATGCTGTTCCACCTTGGATTGGGGTAATTTTATAGAGTTTTCTTCTCTCGCCCGACTACAATTGGTCAGCACCCTTGGCAGAGACATGACCGTACCAAGGATCTGCTTCCAGCCGCCCGCGCGTGGAGAGTATAGTCGCACTACCAATTGTGAGCCGCAAGGACGGAGCGCACGGCATCAACGTACACACAAATTGTCAGTATGCATGGACGTGTGATGTCAGTACGCTTTATCCCCTTGTTGCTCCAATCGGCTGACGGCCATCGGGGTACATAAAAAAAAAAAAAAAAAAAAAAATAATAATAAAAAAAAATACAGAAAAAAAAATTTTCCGAATTTTTCAGTTTTATCGAATTTTCGGATTTATTTTTTTTTTTTCGATAATCGAAAATTGTCTAAAAAATTCAGACTATATCGGGGTACATAAAAATACAGAAAAAGTTTTCCGAATTTTTCGGATTTTTTCGGAATTTTTCCGAATTTTCGGATTTTTTTTTTTTTTGGAAAATCCGAAAATTGTCTAAAAAAATTCGAAACATATCGGGGTACATAAAAAAATACAGAAAAATTTTTCCGAATTTTTCGGAATTTTTTCGGAATTTTTCCGAATTTTTCTAAATTTTCAAAGAAATAAAAAAAAAATTTTCCGAATTTTTCGGATTTTGTTTTTTTTTTTTTTGAAAATCCGAAAATTGTCTAGAAAAAATTCGGAAACATATCGGGGTACATAAAAAAATACAGAAAAAAAGTTTGTCGAATTTTCCGGATTATTTCGGTTTTTTTTCCGAAATTTTCGGAATTTTTCGAAATTTTTCCGAATTTTTCGGATTTTTTTTATTTTTTCGAAAATCCGGAAATTGTCTAGAAAAATTCAGAAACATATCGGGGGTACATAAAAATACAGAAGAAAAAATTTTCCGAATTTTTCAGATTTTTTTTTTTTTGTTTTTCGAAAACCGAAAATTGTCCTAGAAAAATTCGAAACATATCGGGGTACATAAAAAATACAAAAAAATTTTTCCGAATTTTTTTCGGAATTTTTCGGAATTTTTCCGAATTTTTCGGATTATTTTTTTATTTTTTTTTTTTCGAAAAATCCGAAAATTGTCTAGAAAATTCGGAAACATATCGGGGTACATAAAAAAATACAGAAAAATTTTTCGAATTTTCCGAAATTTTTCGGATTTATTTTATTTTTTTCGAAAATCCGAAAATTGTCTAGAAAATTCGGAAACATATCGGGGTACATAAAAAGTACAGAAAAATTTTTCCGAATTTTTCGGATTTTTCGGAATTTTTCCGAATCTTTCGGATTTTTTTTTTTTTTTTTCGAAAATCCGAAAATTGTCTAGAAAGTTCGGAACATATCGGGGGGCAGTTATAAAAATTACAGATAAAATTTTTCACTTTTCGGATTTTCGGGATTTTTTCGAA
>JAEIGR010000208.1:0-64744 GCA_018904305.1 Scaptomyza montana | reverse complement strand
TTAACCCCAAAACTAAATCCTCTGTACCACAACTTCTCTTATTAAACCAAGTGCATAAGTTAATTTGCACCTGCTTAGACTATACTCCTCCACCTGCTTCTCCTTCTTTTTCAAAACTTACGAAGGCAAACGAGCGTGTTGGGTTGGTAATGGGCTTCTTTCCGGTGATCTCTGACCTTTTGAGATCCTGATGCAACCATAATGCTGTAGGATCAGTTATTCGGGATGTATGACCAGAGCCTTCTCGCACGCTAACTAAACCTTATAACACAACAAATCTACCATAGTGACAAGTTTTATTACTTGTCACCACCCAAATCAATATATATGTACGTGCCCGCCTCTCATAAGAGACTTGGCAAATGAACAAACACCTGCATACACTTTGATTCCACCGCCTAATTGTATCTCAGCAATTACACCGCCAAATCTCTCCTTATCAATATATATGTACGTGCTCGCCTCTCACAAGAGACTTGGCAAATAAACAAACACCTGCATACACTCTGATTTTGAGTATGATTACCAACCGCTCCCAATTTGGGACAGCCAGATTATTAACCCGCCAGGTGAAATATGCCTAACCCCACATAACTCCCCTTCTCAATGCGTTCTCTAACATGTATGTCCTTGGACTTACATACTGGCATATCAACCAGTGTTAGAACGATGAAAGGCCGGTCTGACTCCTACGTGGACTACCACCCAGTGGCAACAGTAGGCGCTGCTCCTATCACCCTAATACACTACAGTGTAAGGGAATAGGAGTAACCATGTACTCAAGTTCTTTGCAACAGGCAACCTTGTGGAGATCGAAAAAGGATGGACTGGACTGGACGGGACGCGCGGGATGCACGGATGCCACTGGATGCCACGGGATGCCGGGTGGTGGCCTCTGGACGGGCTGGACTGGACGCGCGGATGCACGGATGCCACAGGATGCCAGGATTGGATTGTATTGCCACTGCCAGGTTGAATGTGATTCAACATTAGAACAAGATGAAAAAGTTTCTTTGCAGTGATGACTTCTGGACTGGACGCGCGGGTGCACGGGTGCCACAGGATTCCTGGTGATGACTTCAGGACTGGACGCGCGGATGCACGGATGCCACAGGATGCCAGTGCACGTATTAAGCTGCACTGGCTTAGACTATACTCCTCCACCTGCACGAGCATGTTGAGTTGGCAATGGGCTTCATTCCAGTGATCTCTGACCTGTTGAGATTCTGATGTAACCATAATGCTGTAGGATCAGTTACCTGGGATGTATGACCAAAGCCTTCTCGCACGCTAACTAAACCTTATAACACAACAAATTAACCCCAAAACTAAATCCTCTGTACCACAATGTCTCTTATTAAACAAGTGCATAAGTAAATTTGCACCTGCTTAGACTATACTCCTCCACCTGCTTCTCCTTCTTTTTCAAAGCTCACAAAGGCAAACGAGCATGTTGGGTTGGCAATGGGCTTCTTTCCAGTGATCTCTGACCTGTTGAGATTCTGATGCAACCATAATGCTGTAGGATCAGTTACCTGGGATGTATGACCAGAGCCTTCTTGCACGCTAACTAAACCTTATAACACAACAAATTAACCCCACAACTAAATCCTCTGTACCAAAATCTCTCTTATTAAACCAAGTGCATGCGTTAATTTGCACTTGCTTAAACTATACTCCTCCACCTGCGTGTCCTTCTTCTTCAAAACTCACAAAGGCCAACGAGCATGTTGGATTGGCAATGGGCTTCCTTCCAGTGATCTCTGACCTGTTGAGATTCTGATGCAACCATAATGCTGTAGGATCAGTTACCTGGGATGTATGACCAAAGCCTTCTTGCATGCTAACTAAACCTTATAACACAACAAACCAATCCCAAACTAAATTTTCTGTACCCTCTGCCTTCTATAAACTTTTCTGATGGAATTCGGGCTTCTTCACTTATTCTCATTGAACTTAGAATAGTGAATACATGACTGACTTTCCTGACAACTAAATCTTCTATACCTAACTTAAACTTTAATTCTTTTCTTTTCTATTATACCATAGTGACAAGTTTTAATACTTATCACTACCCAAATCAATATATATGTACGTGCCCGCCTCTCATAAGAGACTTGGCATATGGACAGCACCTGCATACACTTTGATACCACTGCCAAATTGCAAATCAGCAATTGCACCGCCTAAATCTGCCCTAATCAATATATATGTACGTGCCGCCTCTCACAAGAGACTTGGCAAATGAACAAACACCTGCATACACTTTGATTTTGAGTTTGACTACCAACCACAAACTGATACACAACCATTATCCTTCTCTCGAGATTGATAATACAGTCTATCCATAACCAAGTGAAACAGAGCTGTCAGGCACAGCTAATCTGATACACAACCATTATCTTTCTCTCGAGATTGATATCACAAACTATCCATAACCAAGTGAAACAGAGCTGTCAGGCACAGCTAATCTGATACACAACCATTATCTTTCTCTTGAGATTGATATTACAAACTATACATAACCAAGTGAAACAGAGCTGTCAGGCACAGCTAATCTGATACACAACCATTATCTTTCTCTCGAGATTGATATTACAAACTATCCATAACCAAGCGAAACAGAGCTGTCAGGCACAGCTAATCTGATACACAACCATTATCTTTCTCTTAAGATTGATATTACAAACGCCAAATTGCATCTTAGCAATTACACCGCCAAATCTCTCCTCATCAATATATATGTACGTGCTCGCCTCTCACTAGAGACTTGGCAAACGAACAAACACCTGCATACACTTTGATTTTGAGTTCGATTACCAACCGCTCCCAACTTGGGACAGCCAGATTATTAACCCGCCAGGTGAAATATGCCTAACCCTACATACCCCCCCTTCTCAATGCGCTTTCTAACATGTACCTCCTCGGACTTACATACTGGCATATCAACCAGTGTTAGAACGATGAAAGGCCGGTCCAACTCCTACGTGGACTACTACCCAGTGGCAACAAGTAGGCACCGCTCCTATCACCCTAATAAGGTGTAGGTGAAACCATGTACTCAAGTTCTTTGCAACAGGCTACCTTGAGGAGATTAAAAAAAAAAAAAAAAAAAGGCTAAGGGACGAGCAACAACAGCAACAACAGCAGCATAAGGTTACTTACCCTGATAACTCCATGGCATATGCTATCGAACAAAATGTAAAACTTTTTGCTAGGCTTGAGGCCAAAATTGAAAATTTATTTGAATCAATCATTAAACTAATAAAAATAAACATAAACACAAACTCATTAAAAAAGACAAACAGCACATCGTCATCGAACACCGCAAATGAAGCCTGCTATTATGTATAGTCCAATACATAATAATAACGTTGCCCACACAATTGTCCATCCTGCCACATCCACACACAGCATTAGCACCCAGAATAGTTACTCTTTTAAAATAACCTTCTGGAATGCCTGTGGTGTGGCAAACAAAATGAACGAAGTCAGCACGTATCTACAAAAAGAAAAGATACACATAATGATTATAAATGAAACGCGTACGACAAAAAATGACATAAACTTATCTGTTAATGGCTATTGTACATATGCTGCAACAAATCCGGACAGTTATCGCAGAGGTGGTGTAGCAATCCTAATTCGCAACGATGTCCAACATAGCGCTCTGGAGCCCATCACCAAGACGTCAATACAAACTTATCCAATTCTAGTCTTTCCTAAAAATAAAAATAAAAACGGAATTATTATTATGCCAATATATTGCCCACCAGTCTTTAAATGGCAGACGGCTCACTTTTTAGAGCTATTTAAAAATATGGACAAGTTGGTATATAACTCACTTGCTACAGGTTATCTAATGTGCGGCGACTGGAATGCCAAGCACATGTGGTGGGGCAATGTCCGGTCGTGCGCAAGGGGCAAATCGCTTCTGGAGGCTGTCCATGCCAATAGAGGATGCAACATTTTGGCCACTGGCAATGCCACTCATTTTCCATATGATAAAAGAAAGAAACCATCAGCGCTTGATTTCGCTATTTACAAAGGAATCAATGATACTTGCCTGACCATAAAATCATCCATTGATCTCGACTCTGATCATCTACCGATCAGCATTGAATTGTTAATGGGAAGCAACGTTGACCAAAATAGTATGGTTCACAACATAAAAAAACGCTTACTGCCGGCAAGAGCAAAAACTGATCGTTTCCAGCTGGAATTAGAAAGATTAATTCATCTAAATACAGAGATACACTCACCCAACGATATTGATGATGCTCTAACAATTCTCTTGCGGAATATAGATGAAGCAGCAGCTATTGCAAGTTCGCACATACACAAGCCCCTGGCAGCAACAACATCAGCAGACACTGGAAGACAGTTTCAACCCAGGAAACATCGACACCATTACCAGCAGCTACAGCTCGATGAGTCAACAATTCAATTGTTGCAAGAAAAAGGCCGGCTCAAACAAATCCTATGCACAACCCGGACGGTAGAGGCAAGACGGCAATATAGAGCAGCTCAAAATTCCCTGCGCAAAGCACTAAAAAAGCTAAAAAATAAGAAAATTAATAATATGTTTGAAGGAATAGATAAACATGACCGGTATGCAATGCAAAAACTCTGGAAACTTACCTCAAATATTAAAAGACAGCCACAGCCAAATTGGCCATTAAAAGTTCTTTCATCCGCATCCGACGGCACAACACGGCACATCGGTTGGACAAAGACTTCCATTGAAAGAGCCGAGGCGTTTGCTTACCACCTTGAATCGAGATTCAGGCCCATATACTCCAATACACGGGAAGAGCGGACATCATGTGAGCTGAAAATGGATAATCTGAAAAGAGAAAAAGAAGCACAATTAGAAGGACAGCATTTCAGGCCAGTAACTCTACAAGAATTGACACTCATAATTACTTCTCTAGAGCTGAAAAAAACACCCGGTGCAGATTTAGTTGATAATAAAGTCATTAAACTATTACCTAAAAAAGCCCTATTATATCTACTGCTCATATTTAATTCAATGCTAAGACTTGGCCACTTCCCAAACAAATGGAAACACGCTGCCATTACAATGATTCCCAAACCTGGTAAAAATACTGCGGAAATGAGCTCTTACCGTCCGATCAGCCTTCTCCCTGGATTTTCAAAAATCTTTGAAAAATTGCTGATGGCCAGGCTGTTTGAAATCGAAGATTTTGCCAAAGCAGTTCCCAATTATCAGTTTGGTTTCAGGCGCAAACATGGCACGGAACAGCAATTAGCCAGAGTAACACAATATATTCTAAAAGCATACGAAAATAAACAATATTGCTCGGCCGTATTTCTTGATATAACAGAGGCCTTTGACCGTGTATGGCACACTGGATTGCTACTCAAATTGCTAAAAATATTGCCATTCAATCTTTACAGAATTCTAGAGTGCTATTTAACAGGACGTACTTTTCATGTTAGCTCGAATGACGGAGTTTGCTCGAAGATTGGCAAGATAATGGCTGGGGTGCCACAAGGTAGTGTGCTCGGCCCAATTTTATACACAATATATGTATCAGACATGCCACTACCTAGAAATATTAAATTAAATGACAACATAGAAAACGATGGCACCTATGACGAACTGGATGACAATTGTATGCTACTCTCAACCTATGCGGACGATACAGTAATTATGAGCACGGCTACACTACCACAGTCAGCTATTAACAATAACCAAACATATTTAAGACACTTTTTGAACTGGGCCAAAAAATGGTGCATAAACATAAATGCGAAAAAGACGGGACACGTATTATATACACTAAAAAGCACAAAAACAGCTGACATCACTACTAACAATATAATACTGAACGGACAGACAATTCCGGTAACAAACAAGCATACCTATTTGGGAGTTATCTTAGATAAAAAACTTACCCTAGTCTCTCACATAACTCGCCTGCGCATACGGCTGAGAAGTAGAGCTGCCAAACTGGATTGGCTCCTTGGCCCTAACAGTCGACTAGACAATGATTGCAAAATCATCATCATCAAGCAACTGTTAATGCCCATTTGGCAATATAGTCTTCCGGTGTGGGGCGCCTTAACATCAAACTCACAACTGCAACTAATTCAAAGCCTGGAAAATAAAATTATAAGAAATGCTCTTAGAGCAAATCGATATACCAGAAATGACGCAATAAGACAGACTCACCAGATTCCTACGGTTGAAGAGACTTTTGCCAAATCAAGTGGACGCTTTGCCAACACCCTGGCTACTCACATAAATCCAGAGGCTAGGAAATTGGTCCTACAGCCATACGTGCCGCAACGCTTACAAAGGCCACGCTATTTGGAGCAATTACAACGACATATCATCCCTCTCCAGCCGCAAGATCGACATCTGCAACAACAGCAGCAGAATAATGATGACGACACACTCCCAACGTTGCTGCGCCTTGAAGAAGATGAGCTGAAAATAAAAAGAATAAATAAATTAGCAGAAAATCATACAAAAAAACTAATGTGTATATGGCTCGAAAACATCAACAATCCAAACCCCGAGAGATTTGGCGAACTGATGATAAACTGCCTAAGAAAGCGATACATTAGCGGCCAGACTCCCAGAGACATTGTTGAAGCACTAATCTTTGGACAGCCACTGACAATACAAAGAATAATCTTACCTGATTATGAAGGCGATCCCGATCCACACACAGTACAGCAGCAGCAGCAAGTTGCTTTCTCATCCACATCTGGGCTTGTGCCAACAACATCAAGCACAACGACTGTGCTCCCACAAGTTGTCCAACAATCACAGATGCAAGAGCAACTGCTCGATGAAGGCCTGGAGTTGGTGCGAACAAGCATCATACACGCGCTTGATGATGACGACAATGGCAATAGCGTCGAAGATGACAAGGTTGATGGCTGCGATGTTGACGAAAATAACGACGATGACGGCAATGACGACGTGGCTGATATTGTTAATATCAATGCTGCTGCCACTGAGCACATACGTGCAACGAGAAGAAGAAGATTGCATCGTCGAACACTGGGTTGCCCAAACTTGGCAATAGCAAATCCTATGCTATTTTGCCAACTTTATATGACATACCTAGCAAGTATAAAAATTTCAATTATAATATGTCCGCTTCTTTACAATTCACAGAGTAATAAAATCACATTAAAAACTCACTTGTTCTGGCGTCGGGCGTCATCAATCCCCTCTAAATGGCGACATCATGGTATCCGGCCGCCTGAGATGCCCATATTGTGCTCATCGCCAAGCTTGGCAAATTTGCAAATTTTGCCGACGGGGCAAAACAAACGCAAAATATGCCAATTTAGAGGTGGCTGCCATTCTCGCATCCTGCATCCGATCCCATCCAAATATGGCTTGACGACATGCTGGCGATCTCCACAACGGCATCTGATCATCCCTGGTCAACTTCCGGGACACACGACGATCCACAACGCTATTTTCGGCCGCTCCAAAATGCATGAAAAATGCCTAAATGCAACGTGTGCATGCAAACGTAATTTATGCGCCACTTTTTCTGGGACGTGGTGCTTGATGTGCAGAAGACGACGATCCTGAATCCAGCTCCAGTTGTTCCTGCAAATAAAAAAAAAATTAAATAATATTAGTAAAATTATATATTTATATTTTAAAAATTCTGTGATACTTATCTTTTGATACTGCAATCCGAATGACATGATTTTATGCGCCACTCCATTCGGGACGAGATGCTAGATGTTTGGAAAACTTACCTGTAGATGATCCCTGCTCCAGTCGTACCTGAAAATAGAAAATAATAAATTATATTAGTAAATAAGTCAATGTTGTGATATTTATATGCTAGCTTTGTAATTTAATTAGGCGAATGTCACTTATTGCCAGCCGGCATTACTCAGGGCTGCCAGACTGTTTAGAGTCTAAGTATAAATGTTAAATGTTAATGTCAATGTTAATGTTAATGTTATGCTTAGTCCCAGTTATGTTGTTAGCCCGCCATATTTGAACACGAACATTATTGTTGTAATATAAGTTTCTCGTTTAAGTTGCCGAACATGGTAATAAGGTAGAAACAAAATTTGTAAAATATATCCTACCGTCAGTCGTTTGTGAGAGTCTATTGCTCGCAGGCTGGCGGGTCAATTGGCTGAAAAAAAATAAAATAAAAGCTAAATACATACTGAAAAAAAAAAAAAGACTTGTGATATTTTTCTTATAATAAAGTAAAAGTAAAATAAGATTATATATATGCAAATTAAATATTTATATATATACGCAATTAAATCTTAAAACTAAAGCTTTTAATTGAACACTAAACTCATTGCACGCGTGTGAAAAATAATAAAATAATTCTACGACGGCTTGAGAAGCAGGATAAAATTTATCTTCACATCAGACAAGGCAAAGCTGGCGACAAATTTTTCTTCATCATGGACAAAGCTGCAAATAACAGCCAAATTGATGACGAACAACGCCTGAAATTGACAACGGACGCAAATGCTTCGGAAAATATGGACGGCCCTGATGGAAATGCAACAAGAGAGATAAATATTTTAACTGCCGAAGCAGGCGGTGAGTACAAAACATCATTATTAACGAAATCCAACTCAGACATATCAGCGGATGTCACAATATACGACACTTGGTTTGATTCGGATGATGCTGGTGACCAAACATTGCTTGAATCATCAAATAGCCCAATCCAAACAACCATCATAGAATTTAATAAGCGATTTGGTGGTATTGAAAGTCGCAATACAATAAAGATGCCAGCAAGCGCATTTGAAAAAGACGATTTCACCCCTTTTTTATATATTAATGACGCAGGTGAACATACATACGTAGATCATGTACTCCCACATACGCGTGATCTGCTTAGATCGCCGCCGAAAAAGGAGGAGATAAATAATGTTAACCAAATAGCAAATAGCGGGGCTTTTACAGCATCACCATCCTCTCTTACAGTAGATCGCATACGCGCTCACAACTATCCACTGCACAGCAACAACAACAGCAAAAAGGCGGGTTCAAACACCTCGCCGCAGTATGTGCATGATAGTGAGAGCGAAATGAGCGCTGCCAATGCCGCTCTTATACATGTTTCGCCGCCAAATGCTAGCTCTATTATAGCAACAAATCAGTCGCCGGTAAAACTAAAATATAACGCGCCAAACACCAAACTAAACGCGCCAAACACAGACACAAGCTCTTATACTGACAAAGCAACGCACACACACAACATAAATGCCAATACCAATGCATGTCAAACTGTATTACAAACTGACTCACAGCTACAAAATCAGCAACAGCAGCATCAAATAAAAATTAATGACACACAAACACAAACACAAGAACAAGAACAACAATTGACGACAGCTAAAACATCGACGACTAGGAGAAGCTTGCTACCACAACTGACGCAACTACCGGTCAAAATCGCTAGCACAGATTTGTCACCAATCCCCAAGTCTCATAATAACGAAAAGTTGATAGATGATTGGCTGACCCGGGTTCCGCCACTGAAGCCCAGTGAGCTGTCCTACCCTTCCACCCCCGAAAAATCGATCTGTACACCAGCTGTAATTGCTACTATCATAAATATTGATAATAGTCTAATCAGCTCGCCACTCAAAAGAAAATGTAAGGATATAGATTTGGACAATGACGACGACTACGACGTCGATATTCTCCAAATAGATCCCAACTTACAGACGCCAGCCTTCAAGAGCAATTTTGCCCTTAAATTGCACCAGGAAGCCAGACGAGTCAAGCTGAATGATGATGTTGCTGATGCTGTTGATGACAAAATTGCAAACAAAGCCATCCCGCAGCCTATTGCTCATAATAAAACTCAGCAGCATAAGGAGCAAATTCATTTACAGCAGCAACTAAAACTTAAACAGCAGCAGCAGCAGCTACAACTAAAACAACAACAACAGCGGCAGCAGAAACAACATCAAGAGAAAATGCAGCAGCAACAACAGCAACAGCAGCAGCAACGGCAAGAGCAGGAACTGTTGCAGCAACAGCATCAACAAAAATTGCTAAAGCAACAGCAGCCACAACAACCATCAACACAACAACAACAGCCAAAACGCGGTACAAAGGTACCAACACTTTTTCTCCCACTAGTACCAGCTATTATGCCCATTCTAAATAAACTGACCAGTAATCCCGACTTAGGTAGATTTAGCACAAAAACAACTAGCAATAGTGGACTCAGAGTCCAATGTAGTGACATGCACACACATAATGCGATTCTGAGCGCTTTGGCCGATGATGGTATCCAGCTTTTTACTCATCAGGCTCGATACGACAAAGGCTACCGAATTGTCATTCGTCATCTGCATCACACCACCCCAACTACGGAAATTGCTGATGAATTAAAATCACTGGGCTATACCACTAGGTTTATAAAATGTATTAGGCACCGCTTTACTGGTAAGCCTTTCAACCTGTTTGATGTTGAGCTGCAGCCTGCCTCAGATGGCGGGCATGAGGAGATTTTAAAACTTAAATATCTGGGAAAACAATCGATAGAAGTGGAACGACAGACGAAGGCACGCGACCCGGTGCAATGCCACAGATGCCAGAAATTCGGCCATACGAAGAACTACTGCCGGCGCCCCTTCAACTGCATGAAGTGTGCGGGTAAACACGCATCGACGGCCTGCTTGAAGCCTAGACAGGAATCGGCAAAATGCATTAACTGTGATGGCGCTCACGTTAGCTGCTACAAAGGATGCCCAGCGTATAAAAAGGCACGTGAGTCTATGCGATCAAACAAAGTACATCGCAACCAACAGCAGCAGTCACAACAAATAAAGCCCCAATCGAGGTACCAAAGACAATACCAGCAGCAACATCAACATCAACAACATCAACAACAACAGAAGCAGCAGCAGCGTCCAAAGCAAGCACAACAACAACAAACACGAAATGTCACCAATACAAATCTGTCATATAGCTGGGTTTTGCGAAATGGCAGTGCCAAAAACATTGATGGCCATGAATCTCAAAGAATCTCTAATTTAATTCAAAATCAAACCCCTAGCCGTGACTTCCCAAAGCAACAGCAGGAGCAGAAACAGAAACATCAACAACAGCAGAAGAAGAGCCATGCTGCCAAAACTGCAGATAATGCACCAAAAAGCCAAATAAAAATGCAGCAGCAAAAGCGACAACAACAACCCCAAAGGCCGGTGGCAACCAAAACAAAAACAAAAGCTACAACATCAACCATAGCCAGTGAAAATAGTCACACGCCACTGTTCAGTCGCACACACAATCCGGCTGAGAAACATCTTGCTGACCTGCAACAAAGGCTAAGGGACGAGCAACAACAACAACAACAGCAGCATAAGGTTACTTACCCTGATAACTCCATGGCATATGCTATCGAACAAAATGTAAAACTTTTTGCTAGGCTTGAGGCCAAAATTGAAAATTTATTTGAATCAATCATTAAACTAATAAAAATAAACATAAACACAAACTCATTAAAAAAGACAAACAGCACATCGTCATCGAACACCGCAAATGAAGCCTGCTATTATGTATAGTCCAATACATAATAATAACGTTGCCCACACAATTGTCCATCCTGCCACATCCACACACAGCATTAGCACCCAGAATAGTTACTCTTTTAAAATAACCTTCTGGAATGCCTGTGGTGTGGCAAACAAAATGAACGAAGTCAGCACGTATCTACAAAAAGAAAAGATACACATAATGATTATAAATGAAACGCGTACGACAAAAAATGACATAAACTTATCTGTTAATGGCTATTGTACATATGCTGCAACAAATCCGGACAGTTATCGCAGAGGTGGTGTAGCAATCCTAATTCGCAACGATGTCCAACATAGCGCTCTGGAGCCCATCACCAAGACGTCAATACAAACTTATCCAATTCTAGTCTTTCCTAAAAATAAAAATAAAAACGGAATTATTATTATGCCAATATATTGCCCACCAGTCTTTAAATGGCAGACGGCTCACTTTTTAGAGCTTTTTAAAAATATGGACAAGTTGGTATATAACTCACTTGCTACAGGTTATCTAATGTGCGGCGACTGGAATGCCAAGCACATGTGGTGGGGCAATGTCCGGTCGTGCGCAAGGGGCAAATCGCTTCTGGAGGCTGTCCATGCCAATAGAGGATGCAACATTTTGGCCACTGGCAATGCCACTCATTTTCCATATGATAAAAGAAAGAAACCATCAGCGCTTGATTTCGCTATTTACAAAGGAATCAATGATACTTGCCTGACCATAAAATCATCCATTGATCTCGACTCTGATCATCTACCGATCAGCATTGAATTGTTAATGGGAAGCAACGTTGACCAAAATAGTATGGTTCACAACATAAAAAAACGCTTACTGCCAGCAAGAGCAAAAACTGATCGTTTCCAGCTGGAATTAGAAAGATTAATTCATCTAAATACAGAGATACACTCACCCAACGATATTGATGATGCTCTAACAATTCTCTTGCGGAATATAGATGAAGCAGCAGCTATTGCAAGTTCGCACATACACAAGCCCCTGGCAGCAACAACAGCAACAACATCAGCAGACACTGGAAGACAGTTTCAACCCAGGAAACATCGACACCATTACCAGCAGCTTCAGCTCGATGAGTCAACAATTCAATTGTTGCAAGAAAAAGGCCGGCTCAAACAAATCCTATGCACAACCCGGACGGTAGAGGCAAGACGGCAATATAGAGCAGCTCAAAATTCCCTGCGCAAAGCACTAAAAAAGCTAAAAAATAAGAAAATTAATAATATGTTTGAAGGAATAGATAAACATGACCGGTATGCAATGCAAAAACTCTGGAAACTTACCTCAAATATTAAAAGACAGCCACAGCCAAATTGGCCATTAAAAGTTCTTTCATCCGCATCCGACGGCACAACACGGCACATCGGTTGGACAAAGACTTCCATTGAAAGAGCCGAGGCGTTTGCTTACCACCTTGAATCGAGATTCAGGCCCATATACTCCAATACACGGGAAGAGCGGACATCATGTGAGCTGAAAATGGATAATCTGAAAAGAGAAAAAGAAGCACAATTAGAAGGACAGCATTTCAGGCCAGTAACTCTACAAGAATTGACACTCATAATTACTTCTCTAGAGCTGAAAAAAACACCCGGTGCAGATTTAGTTGATAATAAAGTCATTAAACTATTACCTAAAAAAGCCCTATTATATCTACTGCTCATATTTAATTCAATGCTAAGACTTGGCCACTTCCCAAACAAATGGAAACACGCTGCCATTACAATGATTCCCAAACCTGGTAAAAATACTGCGGAAATGAGCTCTTACCGTCCGATCAGCCTTCTCCCTGGATTTTCAAAAATCTTTGAAAAATTGCTGATGGCCAGGCTGTTTGAAATCGAAGATTTTGCCAAAGCAGTTCCCAATTATCAGTTTGGTTTCAGGCGCAAACATGGCACGGAACAGCAATTAGCCAGAGTAACACAATATATTCTAAAAGCATACGAAAATAAACAATATTGCTCGGCCGTATTTCTTGATATAACAGAGGCCTTTGACCGTGTATGGCACACTGGATTGCTACTCAAATTGCTAAAAATATTGCCATTCAATCTTTACAGAATTCTAGAGTGCTATTTGACAGGACGTACTTTTCATGTTAGCTCGAATGACGGAGTTTGCTCGAAGATTGGCAAGATAATGGCTGGGGTGCCACAAGGTAGTGTGCTCGGCCCAATTTTATACACAATATATGTATCAGACATGCCACTACCTAGAAATATTAAATTAAATGACAACATAGAAAACGATGGCACCTATGACGAACTGGATGACAATTGTATGCTACTCTCAACCTATGCGGACGATACAGTAATTATGAGCACGGCTACACTACCACAGTCAGCTATTAACAATAACCAAACATATTTAAGACACTTTTTGAACTGGGCCAAAAAGTGGTGCATAAACATAAATGCGAAAAAGACGGGACACGTATTATATACACTAAAAAGCACAAAAACAGCTGACATCACTACTAACAATATAATACTGAACGGACAGACAATTCCGGTAACAAACAAGCATACCTATTTGGGAGTTATCTTAGATAAAAAACTTACCCTAGTCTCTCACATAACTCGCCTGCGCATACGGCTGAGAAGTAGAGCTGCCAAACTGGATTGGCTCCTTGGCCCTAACAGTCGACTAGACAATGATTGCAAAATCATCATCATCAAGCAACTGTTAATGCCCATTTGGCAATATAGTCTTCCGGTGTGGGGCGCCTTAACATCAAACTCACAACTGCAACTAATTCAAAGCCTGGAAAATAAAATTATAAGAAATGCACTTAGAGCAAATCGATATACCAGAAATGACGCAATAAGACAGACTCACCAGATTCCTACGGTTGAAGAGACTTTTGCCAAATCAAGTGGACGCTTTGCCAACACCCTGGCTACTCACATAAATCCAGAGGCTAGGAAATTGGTCCTACAGCCATACGTGCCGCAACGCTTACAAAGGCCACGCTATTTGGAGCAATTACAACGACATATCATCCCTCTCCAGCCGCAAGATCGACATCTGCAACAACAGCAGCAGAATAATGATGACGACACACTCCCAACGTTGCTGCGCCTTGAAGAAGATGAGCTGAAAATAAAAAGAATAAATAAATTAGCAGAAAATCATACAAAAAAACTAATGTGTATATGGCTCGAAAACATCAACAATCCAAACCCCGAGAGATTTGGCGAACTGATGATAAACTGCCTAAGAAAGCGATACATTAGCGGCCAGACTCCCAGAGACATTGTTGAAGCACTAATCTTTGGACAGCCACTGACAATACAAAGAATAATCTTACCTGATTATGAAGGCGATCCCGATCCACACACAGTACAGCAGCAGCAGCAAGTTGCTTTCTCATCCACATCTGGGCTTGTGCCAACAACATCAAGCACAACGACTGTGCTCCCACAAGTTGTCCAACAATCACAGATGCAAGAGCAACTGCTCGATGAAGGCCTGGAGTTGGTGCGAACAAGCATCATACACGCGCTTGATGATGACGACAATGGCAATAGCGTCGAAGATGACAAGGTTGATGGCTGCGATGTTGACGAAAATAACGACGATGACGGCAATGACGACGTGGCTGATATTGTTAATATCAATGCTGCTGCCACTGAGCACATACGTGCAACGAGAAGAAGAAGAATGCATCGTCGAACACTGGGTTGCCCAAACTTGGCAATAGCAAATCCTATGCTATTTTGCCAACTTTATATGACATACCTAGCAAGTATAAAAATTTCAATTATAATATGTCCGCTTCTTTACAATTCACAGAGTAATAAAATCACATTAAAAACTCACTTGTTCTGGCGTCGGGCGTCATCAATCCCCTCTAAATGGCGACATCATGGTATCCGGCCGCCTGAGATGCCCATATTGTGCTCATCGCCAAGCTTGGCAAATTTGCAAATTTTGCCGACGGGGCAAAACAAACGCAAAATATGCCAATTTAGAGGTGGCTGCCATTCTCGCATCCTGCATCCGATCCCATCCAAATATGGCTTGACGACATGCTGGCGATCTCCACAACGGCATCTGATCATCCCTGGTCAACTTCCGGGACACACGACGATCCACAACGCTATTTTCGGCCGCTCCAAAATGCATGAAAAATGCCTAAATGCAACGTGTGCATGCAAACGTAATTTATGCGCCACTTTTTCTGGGACGTGGTGCTTGATGTGCAGAAGACGACGATCCTGAATCCAGCTCCAGTTGTTCCTGCAAATAAAAAAAAAATTAAATAATATTAGTAAAATTATATATTTATATTTTAAAAATTCTGTGATACTTATCTTTTGATACTGCAATCCGAATGACATAATTTTATGCGCCACTCCATTCGGGACGAGATGCTAGATGATTGAAATACTTACCTGTAGTTGATCCCTGCTCCAGTCGTACCTGAAAATAGAAAATAATAAATTATATTAGTAAATAAGTCAATGTTGTGATATTTATATGCTAGCTTTGTAATTTAATTAGGCGAATGTCACTTATTGCCAGCTGGCATTACTCAGGGCTGCCAGACTGTTTAGTGTCTAAGTATAAATGTTAAAGTCATGTTAAATGTTAATGTTAATGTTATGCTTGGTCCATGTTATGTTGTTAGCCCGCCATATTTGAACACGAACGTTATTGTTGTAATATAAGTTTCTCGTTTAAGTTGCCGAACATGGTAATAAGGTAGAAACAAAATTTGTAAAATATATCCTACCGTCAGTCGTTTGTGAGAGTCTATTGCTCGCAGGCTGGCGGGTCAATTGGCTGAAAAAAAATAAAATAAAAGCTAAATACATACTGAAAAAAAAAAAAAAAGACTTGTGATATTTTTCTTATAATAAAGTAAAAGTAAAATAAGATTATATATATGCAAATTAAATATTTATATATATACGCAATTAAATCTTAAAACTAAAGCTTTTAATTGAACACTAAACTCATTGCACGCGTGTGAAAAATAATAAAATAATTCTACGACGGCTTGAGAAGCAGGATAAAATTTATCTTCACATCAGACAAGGCAAAGCTGGCGACAAATTTTTCTTCATCATGGACAAAGCTGCAAATAACAGCCAAATTGATGACGAACAACGCCTGAAATTGACAACGGACGCAAATGC
Organism: Scaptomyza montana; assembly: GCA_018904305.1. Lineage (NCBI taxonomy): Eukaryota > Metazoa > Arthropoda > Insecta > Diptera > Drosophilidae > Scaptomyza > Scaptomyza montana. The sequence continues at coordinate 48,019 of JAEIGR010000208.1, read as the reverse complement.
TTCGGAAAATATGGACGGCCCTGATGGAAATGCAACAAGAGAGATAAATATTTTAACTGCCGAAGCAGGCGGTGAGTACAAAACATCATTATTAACGAAATCCAACTCAGACATATCAGCGGATGTCACAATATACGACACTTGGTTTGATTCGGATGATGCTGGTGACCAAACATTGCTTGAATCATCAAATAGCCCAATCCAAACAACCATCATAGAATTTAATAAGCGATTTGGTGGTATTGAAAGTCGCAATACAATAAAGATGCCAGCAAGCGCATTTGAAAAAGACGATTTCACCCCTTTTTTATATATTAATGACGCAGGTGAACATACATACGTAGATCATGTACTCCCACATACGCGTGATCTGCTTAGATCGCCGCCGAAAAAGGAGGAGATAAATAATGTTAACCAAATAGCAAATAGCGGGGCTTTTACAGCATCACCATCCTCTCTTACAGTAGATCGCATACGCGCTCACAACTATCCACTGCACAGCAACAACAATAGCAAAAAGGCCGGTTCAAACACCTCGCCACAGTATGTGCATGATAGTGAGAGCGAAATGAGCGCTGCCAATGCCGCTCTTATACATGTTTCGCCGCCAAATGCTAGCTCTAGCTCTATTATAGCAACAAATCAGTCGCCGGTAAAGCTAAAATATAACGCGCCAAACACCAAACAAAACGCGCCAAACACAGACACAAGCTCTTATACTGACAAAGCAACGCACACACACAACATAAATGCCAATACCAATGCATGTCAAACTGTATTACAAACTGACTCACAGCTACAAAATCAGCAACAGCAGCAGCAAATAAAAATTAATGACACACAAACACAAGCACAAGAACAAGAACAACAATTGACGACAGCTAAAACATCGACGACTAGGAGAAGCTTGCTACCACAACTGACGCAACTACCGGTCAAAATCGTTAGCACAGATTTGTCACCAATCCCCAAGTCTTATAGTAACGAAAAGTTGATAGATGATTGGCTGACCCGGGTTCCGCCACTGAAGCCCAGTGAGCTGTCCTACCCTTCCACCCCCGAAAAATCGATCAACACACCAGCTGTAATTGCTACTATCATAAATATTGATAATAGTCTAATCAGCTCGCCACTCAAAAGAAAATGTAAGGAAATAGATTTGGACAATGACGACGACTACGTCGTTGATATTCTCAAAATAGATCACACCTTAAAGACGCCAGCCTTCAAGAGCAATTTTGCCCTTAAGCTGCATCAGGAAGCCAGAAGAGTCAAGCTAAATGATGATGCTGCTGATGCTGTTGATGACAACGTTGCAAACAAAGCAATCCCGCAGCCTATTGCTAATGATAACACTCAGCAGCATCAACAGCAAAAGCAAAATCATTTACAGCAGCAACTACAACTCAAGCAGCAGCAACAGCAGCAGCAACAGCAGCAGCAGCAGCTACAGCAACAACAACAGCGGCAGCAGCAGCAACATCAAGAGAAAATGCAGCAGCAACAACAACAACGCAACGGCAAGAGCAGAAACTGTTGCAGCAACAGCATCAACAAAAATTGTTACAACAGCAGCAACAACAACAACCATTAACACAACAACAACAGCCAAAACGCGGTACAAAGGTACCAACACTTTTTCTCCCCCTGGTACCAGCTATTATGCCCATTTTAAATAAACTCACTAGTAATCCTGACTTAGGTAGATTTAGCACTAAAACAACTACCAATAGTGGACTCAGAGTCCAATGTAGTGACATGCACACACATAATGCGATTCTGAGCGCTTTGGCCGATGATGGTATCCAGCTTTTTACTCATCAGGCTCGATACGACAAAGGCTACCGAATTGTCATTCGTCATCTGCATCACACCACCCCAACTACGGAAATTGCTGATGAATTAAAATCACTGGGCTATACCACTAGGTTTATAAAATGTATTAAGCACCGCTTTACTGGTAAGCCTTTCAACCTGTTTGATGTTGAGCTGCAGCCTGCCTCAGATGGCGGGCATGAGGAGATTTTAAAACTTAAATATCTGGGAAAACAATCGATAGAAGTGGAACGACAGACGAAGGCACGCGACCCGGTGCAATGCCACAGATGCCAGAAATTCGGCCATACGAAGAACTACTGCCGGCGCCCCTTCAACTGCATGAAGTGTGCGGGTAAACACGCATCGACGGCCTGCTTGAAGCCTAGACAGGAATCGGCAAAATGCATTAACTGTGATGGCGCTCACGTTAGCTGCTACAAAGGATGCCCAGCGTATAAAAAGGCACGTGAGTCTATGCGATCAAACAAAGTACATCGCAACCAACAGCAGCAGTCACAACAAATAAAGCCCCAATCGAGGTACCAAAGACAATACCAGCAGCAACATCAACATCAACAACATCAACAACAACAGAAGCAGCAGCAGCGTCCAAAGCAAGCACAACAACAACAAACACGAAATGTCACCAATACAAATCTGTCATATAGCTGGGTTTTGCGAAATGGCAGTGCCAAAAACATTGATGGCCATGAATCTCAAAGAATCTCTAATTTAATTCAAAATCAAACCCCTAGCCGTGACTTCCCAAAGCAACAGCAGGAGCAGAAACAGAAACATCAACAACAGCAGAAGAAGAGCCATGCTGCCAAAACTGCAGATAATGCACCAAAAAGCCAAATAAAAATGCAGCAGCAAAAGCGACAACAACAACCCCAAAGGCCGGTGGCAACCAAAACAAAAACAAAAGCTACAACATCAACCATAGCCAGTGAAAATAGTCACACGCCACTGTTCAGTCGCACACACAATCCGGCTGAGAAACATCTTGCTGACCTGCAACAAAGGCTAAGGGACGAGCAACAACAACAACAACAGCAGCATAAGGTTACTTACCCTGATAACTCCATGGCATATGCTATCGAACAAAATGTAAAACTTTTTGCTAGGCTTGAGGCCAAAATTGAAAATTTATTTGAATCAATCATTAAACTAATAAAAATAAACATAAACACAAACTCATTAAAAAAGACAAACAGCACATCGTCATCGAACACCGCAAATGAAGCCTGCTATTATGTATAGTCCAATACATAATAATAACGTTGCCCACACAATTGTCCATCCTGCCACATCCACACACAGCATTAGCACCCAGAATAGTTACTCTTTTAAAATAACCTTCTGGAATGCCTGTGGTGTGGCAAACAAAATGAACGAAGTCAGCACGTATCTACAAAAAGAAAAGATACACATAATGATTATAAATGAAACGCGTACGACAAAAAATGACATAAACTTATCTGTTAATGGCTATTGTACATATGCTGCAACAAATCCGGACAGTTATCGCAGAGGTGGTGTAGCAATCCTAATTCGCAACGATGTCCAACATAGCGCTCTGGAGCCCATCACCAAGACGTCAATACAAACTTATCCAATTCTAGTCTTTCCTAAAAATAAAAATAAAAACGGAATTATTATTATGCCAATATATTGCCCACCAGTCTTTAAATGGCAGACGGCTCACTTTTTAGAGCTATTTAAAAATATGGACAAGTTGGTATATAACTCACTTGCTACAGGTTATCTAATGTGCGGCGACTGGAATGCCAAGCACATGTGGTGGGGCAATGTCCGGTCGTGCGCAAGGGGCAAATCGCTTCTGGAGGCTGTCCATGCCAATAGAGGATGCAACATTTTGGCCACTGGCAATGCCACTCATTTTCCATATGATAAAAGAAAGAAACCATCAGCGCTTGATTTCGCTATTTACAAAGGAATCAATGATACTTGCCTGACCATAAAATCATCCATTGATCTCGACTCTGATCATCTACCGATCAGCATTGAATTGTTAATGGGAAGCAACGTTGACCAAAATAGTATGGTTCACAACATAAAAAAACGCTTACTGCCGGCAAGAGCAAAAACTGATCGTTTCCAGCTGGAATTAGAAAGATTAATTCATCTAAATACAGAGATACACTCACCCAACGATATTGATGATGCTCTAACAATTCTCTTGCGGAATATAGATGAAGCAGCAGCTATTGCAAGTTCGCACATACACAAGCCCCTGGCAGCAACAACAGCAACAACAAGCAGACACTGGAAGACAGTTTCAACCCAGGAAACATCGACACCATTACCAGCAGCTACAGCTCGATGAGTCAACAATTCAATTGTTGCAAGAAAAAGGCCGGCTCAAACAAATCCTATGCACAACCCGGACGGTAGAGGCAAGACGGCAATATAGAGCAGCTCAAAATTCCCTGCGCAAAGCACTAAAAAAGCTAAAAAATAAGAAAATTAATAATATGTTTGAAGGAATAGATAAACATGACCGGTATGCAATGCAAAAACTCTGGAAACTTACCTCAAATATTAAAAGACAGCCACAGCCAAATTGGCCATTAAAAGTTCTTTCATCCGCATCCGACGGCACAACACGGCACATCGGTTGGACAAAGACTTCCATTGAAAGAGCCGAGGCGTTTGCTTACCACCTTGAATCGAGATTCAGGCCCATATACTCCAATACACGGGAAGAGCGGACATCATGTGAGCTGAAAATGGATAATCTGAAAAGAGAAAAAGAAGCACAATTAGAAGGACAGCATTTCAGGCCAGTAACTCTACAAGAATTGACACTCATAATTACTTCTCTAGAGCTGAAAAAAACACCCGGTGCAGATTTAGTTGATAATAAAGTCATTAAACTATTACCTAAAAAAGCCCTATTATATCTACTGCTCATATTTAATTCAATGCTAAGACTTGGCCACTTCCCAAACAAATGGAAACACGCTGCCATTACAATGATTCCCAAACCTGGTAAAAATACTGCGGAAATGAGCTCTTACCGTCCGATCAGCCTTCTCCCTGGATTTTCAAAAATCTTTGAAAAATTGCTGATGGCCAGGCTGTTTGAAATCGAAGATTTTGCCAAAGCAGTTCCCAATTATCAGTTTGGTTTCAGGCGCAAACATGGCACGGAACAGCAATTAGCCAGAGTAACACAATATATTCTAAAAGCATACGAAAATAAACAATATTGCTCGGCCGTATTTCTTGATATAACAGAGGCCTTTGACCGTGTATGGCACACTGGATTGCTACTCAAATTGCTAAAAATATTGCCATTCAATCTTTACAGAATTCTAGAGTGCTATTTAACAGGACGTACTTTTCATGTTAGCTCGAATGACGGAGTTTGCTCGAAGATTGGCAAGATAATGGCTGGGGTGCCACAAGGTAGTGTGCTCGGCCCAATTTTATACACAATATATGTATCAGACATGCCACTACCTAGAAATATTAAATTAAATGACAACATAGAAAACGATGGCACCTATGACGAACTGGATGACAATTGTATGCTACTCTCAACCTATGCGGACGATACAGTAATTATGAGCACGGCTACACTACCACAGTCAGCTATTAACAATAACCAAACATATTTAAGACACTTTTTGAACTGGGCCAAAAAATGGTGCATAAACATAAATGCGAAAAAGACGGGACACGTATTATATACACTAAAAAGCACAAAAACAGCTGACATCACTACTAACAATATAATACTGAACGGACAGACAATTCCGGTAACAAACAAGCATACCTATTTGGGAGTTATCTTAGATAAAAAACTTACCCTAGTCTCTCACATAACTCGCCTGCGCATACGGCTGAGAAGTAGAGCTGCCAAACTGGATTGGCTCCTTGGCCCTAACAGTCGACTAGACAATGATTGCAAAATCATCATCATCAAGCAACTGTTAATGCCCATTTGGCAATATAGTCTTCCGGTGTGGGGCGCCTTAACATCAAACTCACAACTGCAACTAATTCAAAGCCTGGAAAATAAAATTATAAGAAATGCTCTTAGAGCAAATCGATATACCAGAAATGACGCAATAAGACAGACTCACCAGATTCCTACGGTTGAAGAGACTTTTGCCAAATCAAGTGGACGCTTTGCCAACACCCTGGCTACTCACATAAATCCAGAGGCTAGGAAATTGGTCCTACAGCCATACGTGCCGCAACGCTTACAAAGGCCACGCTATTTGGAGCAATTACAACGACATATCATCCCTCTCCAGCCGCAAGATCGACATCTGCAACAACAGCAGCAGAATAATGATGACGACACACTCCCAACGTTGCTGCGCCTTGAAGAAGATGAGCTGAAAATAAAAAGAATAAATAAATTAGCAGAAAATCATACAAAAAAACTAATGTGTATATGGCTCGAAAACATCAACAATCCAAACCCCGAGAGATTTGGCGAACTGATGATAAACTGCCTAAGAAAGCGATACATTAGCGGCCAGACTCCCAGAGACATTGTTGAAGCACTAATCTTTGGACAGCCACTGACAATACAAAGAATAATCTTACCTGATTATGAAGGCGATCCCGATCCACACACAGTACAGCAGCAGCAGCAAGTTGCTTTCTCATCCACATCTGGGCTTGTGCCAACAACATCAAGCACAACGACTGTGCTCCCACAAGTTGTCCAACAATCACAGATGCAAGAGCAACTGCTCGATGAAGGCCTGGAGTTGGTGCGAACAAGCATCATACACGCGCTTGATGATGACGACAATGGCAATAGCGTCGAAGATGACAAGGTTGATGGCTGCGATGTTGACGAAAATAACGACGATGACGGCAATGACGACGTGGCTGATATTGTTAATATCAATGCTGCTGCCACTGAGCACATACGTGCAACGAGAAGAAGAAGATTGCATCGTCGAACACTGGGTTGCCCAAACTTGGCAATAGCAAATCCTATGCTATTTTGCCAACTTTATATGACATACCTAGCAAGTATAAAAATTTCAATTATAATATGTCCGCTTCTTTACAATTCACAGAGTAATAAAATCACATTAAAAACTCACTTGTTCTGGCGTCGGGCGTCATCAATCCCCTCTAAATGGCGACATCATGGTATCCGGCCGCCTGAGATGCCCATATTGTGCTCATCGCCAAGCTTGGCAAATTTGCAAATTTTGCCGACGGGGCAAAACAAACGCAAAATATGCCAATTTAGAGGTGGCTGCCATTCTCGCATCCTGCATCCGATCCCATCCAAATATGGCTTGACGACATGCTGGCGATCTCCACAACGGCATCTGATCATCCCTGGTCAACTTCCGGGACACACGACGATCCACAACGCTATTTTCGGCCGCTCCAAAATGCATGAAAAATGCCTAAATGCAACGTGTGCATGCAAACGTAATTTATGCGCCACTTTTTCTGGGACGTGGTGCTTGATGTGCAGAAGACGACGATCCTGAATCCAGCTCCAGTTGTTCCTGCAAATAAAAAAAAAAATTAAATAATATTAGTAAAATTATATATTTATATTTTAAAAATTCTGTGATACTTATCTTTTGATACTGCAATCCGAATGACATGATTTTATGCGCCACTCCATTCGGGACGAGATGCTAGATGTTTGGAAAACTTACCTGTAGATGATCCCTGCTCCAGTCGTACCTGAAAATAGAAAATAATAAATTATATTAGTAAATAAGTCAATGTTGTGATATTTATATGCTAGCTTTGTAATTTAATTAGGCGAATGTCACTTATTGCCAGCCGGCATTACTCAGGGCTGCCAGACTGTTTAGAGTCTAAGTATAAATGTTAAATGTTAATGTCAATGTTAATGTTAATGTTATGCTTAGTCCCAGTTATGTTGTTAGCCCGCCATATTTGAACACGAACATTATTGTTGTAATATAAGTTTCTCGTTTAAGTTGCCGAACATGGTAATAAGGTAGAAACAAAATTTGTAAAATATATCCTACCGTCAGTCGTTTGTGAGAGTCTATTGCTCGCAGGCTGGCGGGTCAATTGGCTGAAAAAAAATAAAATAAAAGCTAAATACATACTGAAAAAAAAAAAAAAGACTTGTGATATTTTTCTTATAATAAAGTAAAAGTAAAATAAGATTATATATATGCAAATTAAATATTTATATATATACGCAATTAAATCTTAAAACTAAAGCTTTTAATTGAACACTAAACTCATTGCACGCGTGTGAAAAAATAATAAAATAATTCTACGACGGCTTGAGAAGCAGGATAAAATTTATCTTCACATCAGACAAGGCAAAGCTGGCGAAAAATTTTTCTTCATCATGGACAAAGCTGCAAATAACAGCCAAATTGATGACGAACAACGCCTGAAATTGACAACGGACGCAAATGCTTCGGAAAATATGGACGGCCCTGATGGAAATGCAACAAGAGAGATAAATATTTTAACTGCCGAAGCAGGCGGTGAGTACAAAACATCATTATTAACAAAATCCAACTCAGACATATCAGCGGATGTCACAATAAACGACACTTGGTTTGATTCGGATGATGCTGGTGACCAAACATTGCTTGAATCATCAAATAGCCCAATCCAAACAACCATCATTGAATTTAATAAGCGATTTGGTGGTATTGAAAGTCGCAATACAATAAAGATGCCAGCAAGCGCATTTGAAAAAGACGATTTCACCCCTTTTTTATATATTAATGACGCAGGTGAACATACATACGTAGATCATGTACTCCCACATACGCGTGATCTGCTTAGATCGCCGCCGAAAAAGGAGGAGATAAATAATGTTAACCAAATAGCAAATAGCGGGGCTTTTACAGCATCACCATCCTCTCTTACAGTAGATCGCATACGCGCTCACAACTATCCACTGCACAGCAACAACAATAGCAAAAAGGCCGGTTCAAACACCTCGCCACAGTATGTGCATGATAGTGAGAGCGAAATGAGCGCTGCCAATGCCGCTCTTATACATGTTTCGCCGCCAAATGCTAGCTCTAGCTCTATTATAGCAACAAATCAGTCGCCGGTAAAGCTAAAATATAACGCGCCAAACACCAAACAAAACGCGCCAAACACAGACACAAGCTCTTATACTGACAAAGCAACGCACACACACAACATAAATGCCAATACCAATGCATGTCAAACTGTATTACAAACTGACTCACAGCTACAAAATCAGCAACAGCAGCAGCAAATAAAAATTAATGACACACAAACACAAGCACAAGAACAAGAACAACAATTGACGACAGCTAAAACATCGACGACTAGGAGAAGCTTGCTACCACAACTGACGCAACTACCGGTCAAAATCGTTAGCACAGATTTGTCACCAATCCCCAAGTCTTATAGTAACGAAAAGTTGATAGATGATTGGCTGACCCGGGTTCCGCCACTGAAGCCCAGTGAGCTGTCCTACCCTTCCACCCCCGAAAAATCGATCAACACACCAGCTGTAATTGCTACTATCATAAATATTGATAATAGTCTAATCAGCTCGCCACTCAAAAGAAAATGTAAGGAAATAGATTTGGACAATGACGACGACTACGTCGTTGATATTCTCAAAATAGATCACACCTTAAAGACGCCAGCCTTCAAGAGCAATTTTGCCCTTAAGCTGCATCAGGAAGCCAGAAGAGTCAAGCTAAATGATGATGCTGCTGATGCTGTTGATGACAACGTTGCAAACAAAGCAATCCCGCAGCCTATTGCTAATGATAACACTCAGCAGCATCAACAGCAAAAGCAAAATCATTTACAGCAGCAACTACAACTCAAGCAGCAGCAACAGCAGCAGCAACAGCAGCAGCAGCAGCTACAGCAACAACAACAGCGGCAGCAGCAGCAACATCAAGAGAAAATGCAGCAGCAACAACAACAGCAACGGCAAGAGCAGAAACTGTTGCAGCAACAGCATCAACAAAAATTGTTACAACAGCAGCAACAACAACAACCATTAACACAACAACAACAGCCAAAACGCGGTACAAAGGTACCAACACTTTTTCTCCCCCTGGTACCAGCTATTATGCCCATTTTAAATAAACTCACTAGTAATCCTGACTTAGGTAGATTTAGCACTAAAACAACTACCAATAGTGGACTCAGAGTCCAATGTAGTGACATGCACACACATAATGCGATTCTGAGCGCTTTGGCCGATGATGGTATCCAGCTTTTTACTCATCAGGCTCGATACGACAAAGGCTACCGAATTGTCATTCGTCATCTGCATCACACCACCCCAACTACGGAAATTGCTGATGAATTAAAATCACTGGGCTATACCACTAGGTTTATAAAATGTATTAGGCACCGCTTTACTGGTAAGCCTTTCAACCTGTTTGATGTTGAGCTGCAGCCTGCCTCAGATGGCGGGCATGAGGAGATTTTAAAACTTAAATATCTGGGAAAACAATCGATAGAAGTGGAACGACAGACGAAGGCACGCGACCCGGTGCAATGCCACAGATGCCAGAAATTCGGCCATACGAAGAACTACTGCCGGCGCCCCTTCAACTGCATGAAGTGTGCGGGTAAACACGCATCGACGGCCTGCTTGAAGCCTAGACAGGAATCGGCAAAATGCATTAACTGTGATGGCGCTCACGTTAGCTGCTACAAAGGATGCCCAGCGTATAAAAAGGCACGTGAGTCTATGCGATCAAACAAAGTACATCGCAACCAACAGCAGCAGTCACAACAAATAAAGCCCCAATCGAGGTACCAAAGACAATACCAGCAGCAACATCAACATCAACAACATCAACAACAACAGAAGCAGCAGCAGCGTCCAAAGCAAGCACAACAACAACAAACACGAAATGTCACCAATACAAATCTGTCATATAGCTGGGTTTTGCGAAATGGCAGTGCCAAAAACATTGATGGCCATGAATCTCAAAGAATCTCTAATTTAATTCAAAATCAAACCCCTAGCCGTGACTTCCCAAAGCAACAGCAGGAGCAGAAACAGAAACATCAACAACAGCAGAAGAAGAGCCATGCTGCCAAAACTGCAGATAATGCACCAAAAAGCCAAATAAAAATGCAGCAGCAAAAGCGACAACAACAACCCCAAAGGCCGGTGGCAACCAAAACAAAAACAAAAGCTACAACATCAACCATAGCCAGTGAAAATAGTCACACGCCACTGTTCAGTCGCACACACAATCCGGCTGAGAAACATCTTGCTGACCTGCAACAAAGGCTAAGGGACGAGCAACAACAACAACAACAGCAGCATAAGGTTACTTACCCTGATAACTCCATGGCATATGCTATCGAACAAAATGTAAAACTTTTTGCTAGGCTTGAGGCCAAAATTGAAAATTTATTTGAATCAATCATTAAACTAATAAAAATAAACATAAACACAAACTCATTAAAAAAGACAAACAGCACATCGTCATCGAACACCGCAAATGAAGCCTGCTATTATGTATAGTCCAATACATAATAATAACGTTGCCCACACAATTGTCCATCCTGCCACATCCACACACAGCATTAGCACCCAGAATAGTTACTCTTTTAAAATAACCTTCTGGAATGCCTGTGGTGTGGCAAACAAAATGAACGAAGTCAGCACGTATCTACAAAAAGAAAAGATACACATAATGATTATAAATGAAACGCGTACGACAAAAAATGACATAAACTTATCTGTTAATGGCTATTGTACATATGCTGCAACAAATCCGGACAGTTATCGCAGAGGTGGTGTAGCAATCCTAATTCGCAACGATGTCCAACATAGCGCTCTGGAGCCCATCACCAAGACGTCAATACAAACTTATCCAATTCTAGTCTTTCCTAAAAATAAAAATAAAAACGGAATTATTATTATGCCAATATATTGCCCACCAGTCTTTAAATGGCAGACGGCTCACTTTTTAGAGCTTTTTAAAAATATGGACAAGTTGGTATATAACTCACTTGCTACAGGTTATCTAATGTGCGGCGACTGGAATGCCAAGCACATGTGGTGGGGCAATGTCCGGTCGTGCGCAAGGGGCAAATCGCTTCTGGAGGCTGTCCATGCCAATAGAGGATGCAACATTTTGGCCACTGGCAATGCCACTCATTTTCCATATGATAAAAGAAAGAAACCATCAGCGCTTGATTTCGCTATTTACAAAGGAATCAATGATACTTGCCTGACCATAAAATCATCCATTGATCTCGACTCTGATCATCTACCGATCAGCATTGAATTGTTAATGGGAAGCAACGTTGACCAAAATAGTATGGTTCACAACATAAAAAAACGCTTACTGCCAGCAAGAGCAAAAACTGATCGTTTCCAGCTGGAATTAGAAAGATTAATTCATCTAAATACAGAGATACACTCACCCAACGATATTGATGATGCTCTAACAATTCTCTTGCGGAATATAGATGAAGCAGCAGCTATTGCAAGTTCGCACATACACAAGCCCCTGGCAGCAACAACAACTCAGCAGACACTGGAAGACAGTTTCAACCCAGGAAACATCGACACCATTACCAGCAGCTACAGCTCGATGAGTCAACAATTCAATTGTTGCAAGAAAAAGGCCGGCTCAAACAAATCCTATGCACAACCCGGACGGTAGAGGCAAGACGGCAATATAGAGCAGCTCAAAATTCCCTGCGCAAAGCACTAAAAAAGCTAAAAAATAAGAAAATTAATAATATGTTTGAAGGAATAGATAAACATGACCGGTATGCAATGCAAAAACTCTGGAAACTTACCTCAAATATTAAAAGACAGCCACAGCCAAATTGGCCATTAAAAGTTCTTTCATCCGCATCCGACGGCACAACACGGCACATCGGTTGGACAAAGACTTCCATTGAAAGAGCCGAGGCGTTTGCTTACCACCTTGAATCGAGATTCAGGCCCATATACTCCAATACACGGGAAGAGCGGACATCATGTGAGCTGAAAATGGATAATCTGAAAAGAGAAAAAGAAGCACAATTAGAAGGACAGCATTTCAGGCCAGTAACTCTACAAGAATTGACACTCATAATTACTTCTCTAGAGCTGAAAAAAACACCCGGTGCAGATTTAGTTGATAATAAAGTCATTAAACTATTACCTAAAAAAGCCCTATTATATCTACTGCTCATATTTAATTCAATGCTAAGACTTGGCCACTTCCCAAACAAATGGAAACACGCTGCCATTACAATGATTCCCAAACCTGGTAAAAATACTGCGGAAATGAGCTCTTACCGTCCGATCAGCCTTCTCCCTGGATTTTCAAAAATCTTTGAAAAATTGCTGATGGCCAGGCTGTTTGAAATCGAAGATTTTGCCAAAGCAGTTCCCAATTATCAGTTTGGTTTCAGGCGCAAACATGGCACGGAACAGCAATTAGCCAGAGTAACACAATATATTCTAAAAGCATACGAAAATAAACAATATTGCTCGGCCGTATTTCTTGATATAACAGAGGCCTTTGACCGTGTATGGCACACTGGATTGCTACTCAAATTGCTAAAAATATTGCCATTCAATCTTTACAGAATTCTAGAGTGCTATTTAACAGGACGTACTTTTCATGTTAGCTCGAATGACGGAGTTTGCTCGAAGATTGGCAAGATAATGGCTGGGGTGCCACAAGGTAGTGTGCTCGGCCCAATTTTATACACAATATATGTATCAGACATGCCACTACCTAGAAATATTAAATTAAATGACAACATAGAAAACGATGGCACCTATGACGAACTGGATGACAATTGTATGCTACTCTCAACCTATGCGGACGATACAGTAATTATGAGCACGGCTACACTACCACAGTCAGCTATTAACAATAACCAAACATATTTAGGACACTTTTTGAACTGGGCCAAAAAATGGTGCATAAACATAAATGCGAAAAAGACGGGACACGTATTATATACACTAAAAAGCACAAAAACAGCTGACATCACTACTAACAATATAATACTGAACGGACAGACAATTCCGGTAACAAACAAGCATACCTATTTGGGAGTTATCTTAGATAAAAAACTTACCCTAGTCTCTCACATAACTCGCCTGCGCATACGGCTGAGAAGTAGAGCTGCCAAACTGGATTGGCTCCTTGGCCCTAACAGTCGACTAGACAATGATTGCAAAATCATCATCATCAAGCAACTGTTAATGCCCATTTGGCAATATAGTCTTCCGGTGTGGGGCGCCTTAACATCAAACTCACAACTGCAACTAATTCAAAGCCTGGAAAATAAAATTATAAGAAATGCACTTAGAGCAAATCGATATACCAGAAATGACGCAATAAGACAGACTCACCAGATTCCTACGGTTGAAGAGACTTTTGCCAAATCAAGTGGACGCTTTGCCAACACCCTGGCTACTCACATAAATCCAGAGGCTAGGAAATTGGTCCTACAGCCATACGTGCCGCAACGCTTACAAAGGCCACGCTATTTGGAGCAATTACAACGACATATCATCCCTCTCCAGCCGCAAGATCGACATCTGCAACAACAGCAGCAGAATAATGATGACGACACACTCCCAACGTTGCTGCGCCTTGAAGAAGATGAGCTGAAAATAAAAAGAATAAATAAATTAGCAGAAAATCATACAAAAAAACTAATGTGTATATGGCTCGAAAACATCAACAATCCAAACCCCGAGAGATTTGGCGAACTGATGATAAACTGCCTAAGAAAGCGATACATTAGCGGCCAGACTCCCAGAGACATTGTTGAAGCACTAATCTTTGGACAGCCACTGACAATACAAAGAATAATCTTACCTGATTATGAAGGCGATCCCGATCCACACACAGTACAGCAGCAGCAGCAAGTTGCTTTCTCATCCACATCTGGGCTTGTGCCAACAACATCAAGCACAACGACTGTGCTCCCACAAGTTGTCCAACAATCACAGATGCAAGAGCAACTGCTCGATGAAGGCCTGGAGTTGGTGCGAACAAGCATCATACACGCGCTTGATGATGACGACAATGGCAATAGCGTCGAAGATGACAAGGTTGATGGCTGCGATGTTGACGAAAATAACGACGATGACGGCAATGACGACGTGGCTGATATTGTTAATATCAATGCTGCTGCCACTGAGCACATACGTGCAACGAGAAGAAGAAGAATGCATCGTCGAACACTGGGTTGCCCAAACTTGGCAATAGCAAATCCTATGCTATTTTGCCAACTTTATATGACATACCTAGCAAGTATAAAAATTTCAATTATAATATGTCCGCTTCTTTACAATTCACAGAGTAATAAAATCACATTAAAAACTCACTTGTTCTGGCGTCGGGCGTCATCAATCCCCTCTAAATGGCGACATCATGGTATCCGGCCGCCTGAGATGCCCATATTGTGCTCATCGCCAAGCTTGGCAAATTTGCAAATTTTGCCGACGGGGCAAAACAAACGCAAAATATGCCAATTTAGAGGTGGCTGCCATTCTCGCATCCTGCATCCGATCCCATCCAAATATGGCTTGACGACATGCTGGCGATCTCCACAACGGCATCTGATCATCCCTGGTCAACTTCCGGGACACACGACGATCCACAACGCAATTTTCGGCCGCTCCAAAATGCATGAAAAATGCCTAAATGCAACGTGTGCATGCAAACGTAATTTATGCGCCACTTTTTCTGGGACGAGGTGCTTGATGTGCAGAAGACGACGATCCTGAATCCAGCTCCAGTTGTTCCTGAAAATAAAAAATTAAATAATATTAGTAAAATTATATATTTATATTTTAAAAATTAAAATATGCTGTGATACTTATCTTTTGATACTGCAATCCGAATGACATAATTTTATGCGCCACTCCATTCGGGACGAGATGCTAGATGTTTGGAAAACTTACCTGTAGATGATCCCTGCTCCAGTCGTACCTGAAAATAGAAAATAATAAATTATATTAGTAAATAAGTCAATGTTGTGATATTTATATGCTAGCTTTGTAATTTAATTAGGCGAATGTCACTTATTGCCAGCCGGCATTACTCAGGGCTGCCAGACTGTTTAGAGTCTAAGTATAAATGTTAAATGTTAATGTCAATGTTAATGTTAATGTTATGCTTAGTCCCAGTTATGTTGTTAGCCCGCCATATTTGAACACGAACATTATTGTTGTAATATAAGTTTCTCGTTTAAGTTGCCGAACATGGTAATAAGGTAGAAACAAAATTTGTAAAATATATCCTACCGTCAGTCGTTTGTGAGAGTCTATTGCTCGCAGGCTGGCGGGTCAATTGGGTAAAAAAAAAAAAAAAAAGCTAAATACATACTGAAAAAAAAAAATTAAATAATATTAGTTAAATTATATATTTATATTTTAAAAAATAGTAAAATATGCTGTGATACTTATCTTTTGGATACTGCAATCCGAATGAATGATTTTATGCGCCACTCCAATCTGGACGGAGATGCTAGATGTTTGGAAAACTTACCTGTAGTTGATCCCTGCTCCAGTCGTACCTGAAAATAGAAAATAATAAATTATATTAGTAAATAAGTCAATGTTGTGATATTTATATGCTAGCTTTGTAATTTAATTAGGCGAATGTCATTCTTATTGCCAGCCGGCATTACTCAGGGCTGCCAGACTGTTTAGAGTCTAAGTATAAATGTTAAATGTTAATGTCAATGTTAATGTTAATGTTATGCTCATCCATATTTGAACACGAAATGTGCAATTATTAAACTTCAAACTGACCTGGGTGGTCTTGTAATAGCATCTTGCTACTGGCCTCCAAATCGCCTTATCTCTTCGGAAACCTATTTGGATCTCTTTGAACGTTTAGGTGACAATTTTCTTATTGGTGGTGATTGGAATGCCAAACATCGACTTTGGGGTAATGTGCGCGCTTGCTCTAGGGGCTCTACTCTAGCCTCTATCTTGTTAAACTCTAATCACCTTAGTGTGCTAACAACTGCCGAGCCAACTCACTTTCCTTCCAATACCCGTCATCGCCCAAGTGTTCTTGATTTCTGTATCCATTCTGGAATATCTAATCATAGACTAGCTATTAGACGTGTCACTGAGCTTCACAGTGATCACCTTCCACTGCTTGTTGAGCTCCGTTTATCCGTAAAGTGTTCTAATCAAACTCAGCAACTTTGCCAAACTGCCCATCGGCATAGATTTCTTAAAAAACGCTCTAACCTGTTGGTTTTCCAGCAGACCCTAGAATCTGTCATAAACCTTAATGTTGATATTAACTCTACAAATGATATTGATGACATGTTAAAGATTTTCATGGAAAACATCCACAAAGCTTCCAAGGCAGCTAACTCTCCTCAACACCGACTTCCTTACAGCAGCGTCACCCAATCATACAGTGGCATACCTGCTTCTGCGGTTGTGCCTCCGTCGCCATCTGTTACAACACCAGAGCAACTTCAACTGCTTCGCGTTAAGCGCAGAATGCGCAAACGCTGGGTACGCACTCGCCTTCATTCTGATTGGTTAGAATGGCAGCGAGCTTGTCGCCTACTCAAAAGGCAACTAAAGCTACAGCGACAAAATCATTTTGATTTTGTCCTTAGAAACGCTGACCCACAAAAAAAGGGAGCTCTAAATCTATGGTATGCCTCTAAAAATTTAAAGAAGCAGCCTCAACCTCGTCACAGCATTCGTAGACCTGATGGACAGTGGTATCAATCGGAAGAAGATCAGGTTGAAGCGTTTGCTGATGATCTTGAAGCCCGTTTTACTCCTTTTAGCTTTGCAACTGAAAAACATTGTCAACGAGTAAATAATTTTCTCAACCAAACAGTGCAACTTAACAGTGACACAACAACCGATTCAAATATCGCTCACCAACCCACTTTAACACGCATTCGACATGCTTCTCTTGGAGAGCTCCAAACCTACATAAATCAATTAAAGATATGCAAATCACCTGGCCTTGACCAAATTGACAACCGTCTTGTCAAATCGCTGCCCAGGAAAGCGCTTCTTTTTCTCTTGCTTCTCCTAAACTCCATGCTGCGACTACACTATTTCCCATCTCAATGGAAATGCGCTGCAGTCAGAATGATTCTCAAAGGTGGTAACCAACCTGCCTCTGTGATCAACTCATACCGGCCAATTAGCCTTTTATCATCGCTATCAAAGTTATTTGAGAGAATAATCTTTGAACGTATCTTAGACGAAATTAAATCACCCTATGAGAGCGACAATAACTGCCCTGATGGTGATGCAGTATTACCGGATCATCAATTTGGCTTTCGGGCTAAACACAGTACTATCCAGCAAGTGCATCGACTTGTTGAACACATAAATAAGGCGTTTGAGCAAGGCTACTGTACCTCTGGTGTCTTCCTTGACATTCAGCAAGCCTTTGATCGCGTCTGGCATGCGGGTTTACTCTTCAAACTCCGCATCCATTTATCTGAACCTCTTTTCCTGGTTCTAAAATCCTTTTTATCTGATCGTAGTTTCTGCATTCTCGGCTCGAAAGCTCAACTTCGAAATAGCAGTCTTGCAGCAAATGACACCAGCTTTGCTTATCAATCCTCAACGCGCCCAATCCTTGCTGGCGTGCCTCAAGGTAGTGTGCTTGCTCCTCTTCTCTTTAACCTCTATGTTTCTGACATGCCCTGCATCCACTCTCATCTAACTCTTGAGCAAGATCAAATTGTATCTACCTTTGCTGTTCGCAGCTTTTACACCAGTGCTCTTACGGCTACTTATGCTGATGACACTGCCTTCCTGTGCAGTGCCCCTCACCCATCTGATGCTACTAATATTGTTCAACAGCACTTACATAGGTTTGCAAATTGGGCTTCAATGTGGAACATTAAGGTTAATAGCAGCAAATCGGTGCATATCCTTTTCAGCCAGCTTTCCTCTCATGCACAGATGAGCATAAACCCAATTCAATTTAATAATGTTGAAATTCCGACTAAGAGTCGTGTCAAGTATCTTGGCCTTCATCTGGACAGTAAATTAAAATGGGCTTGGCATGCCCATGTCACTGCTCAATCTTTCCGTTCCAAGCTATCCAAACACAGCTGGATTCTTTCTGCTCGTGGCTCCAAGCTCTCGCTCAGAAATAAAATTCTGATCTATAAGCAGATTATAGCCCCGGTCTGGCATTATGGCATTGAGCTCTACGGATGTGCGGCTGATGTGCACCTGCGTAAGCTGCAAGGTTTGCAATCCAAAGCCCTGCGCTTCATTAGCGGTGCGCCTTTTTACGTGAGCAACCGTACACTTCATCATGATTTTGGTATTCCCACTGTGTGGGAAGAAATAAACACTCAATCATCGCATTACCTGAATAGGCTAAAAACCCACCCTAATAAACTGGCTAAAAAGCTACTAACATCTTCCAACAGCCATAGAGCTTTTCGCAGACTTACTCGAATCTGGCCGGGATTGGATGTGATCCGGCGCCCCACTCCCTATAATCCTTACTAACGTATCTGGTTATGTGTCCTGTGGCATACTCGCATGTTTTTCTTTTGTTAAAAAATTATTGGCAAATACTTATGTTTTATTTTTAAATAATTCTTTCGCAGAACAATGGACCCGTTACATGAGAATCAATTAGACCTAGTTTCTGCCTCAGATGAGGAAACGGAGTTTTTCGCATATGTGGATAAGGTTTTAGGTAAAAAGACTGCTGCCCCCTATCATAAGGGTGCTTCAGTATCCTCCATACCTCTGGCACGCAAAACGGATTTCAGCTCTCTTGCCTCGGATAACCTTTCTTTTTCGCTGAATATTCTGGCTGGCAATTCACCAGCTGTTGCTGCCAGTTGCAGCCCTGTCTTCGGGAACGACGCACTTCTCCCCAGCAGTACTCCGCTAAGTTCCGGTCAGCCACCTTGTGAAGAAGCTGCTGCCAGTTCAAATCCAAACACGTTCATCAGACCACCGCAGCTTTGTGTTTACCCGCATCAAAACGGCCAATCTACGGCTCTTAACGTTAATGAGCTCATTGCTGAACTTAATTCGCTTGACCCTCCCGTAAAGGATTTCTCAATCAAGTTAGGTGGAGCAGGATCAATAAGAATTCATTCTAAGACCTCGAATGCTTACCGCACAATCGTGCACTTGCTCCAACGCAAGAAGATGAGTTTCAACACATACCAGTTGCGAAATGAACGCTCCTTTCGAGTTGTTGTGCGAGGAATTCATGCGTCCACCGAAACTTCCAAAATCAAGAAGGAGCTGCAAGACCTAGGTTTCTTGGTGCGATCTGTTTTTCACCCGCAGCCCTCTAAGATACTCAAATCTCGCACTTTTGGCTACAACATACATTTCATTGAACTGGCCCCAAGCATATCAAACAAGAACGCAAGCATTTTTTGTATAAAACATCTCTGCAACTTCTCTGTGAAATTCGAATGGCCTGAAAGGAATATCAAGCGCATTCCTCAATGCCATCGTTGTCAACGCTACAACCATACTGCTGGCTACTGCCATCATCAGCATCGCTGCTGCAAATGTGGTGCAGAACACGAAACTTCCTCTTGCACAAAGCCTATAGAGCAGCCGCCTTGCTGCGCAAACTGTCATCAAGGCCACACTGCTAATTATAAGGGTTGTCCCACCCTTAAAAAATTAATGGATGCAAAATGGCCATCTCCCAGAAGCTCCAAACCTCATTTGCAAAAGTCGCCAAAAAAGTTGAGGAACCGCTCTGGCTCAGCAAATCCGACCAATCTTGGCATTGCCTCGGTCGACTCTCAGGATCGTGAGGTTGTGCTTTCAGGTGAAGCCTCCTCATCCTGGAGCAACATTAGCAGTGGCGATGCCCTCCGTAAAAGGGTGTTAAAATCTGCAAGTCAATCTACTGAGGGATCTCGTCGTCATGGGCGTAGGCGGCGTGGTCTAAGGAAACGTCCAGCTGGGCGTAAATCTCATCTGCCCTCCACTCAACCATCATTATCTTCTGTTGCTCCAAAGCCTTTTCTCCAGAGTTTGGCTAAAGATCTATTGCAGCTGCACTCATCCCTCTCTAATCTCTTGAGTCAGGCTTCAGGAGCCTAAGGCCCGCTACACTATGCTGGGATTTGAATCACTTAATTGCGTCTAAACCGTTACGCGTACACTATACACCCGCACGCTTACCTTCTTGACTTCCTTTTTATTAAATGATCATCATATTGGAAAACTGATTCTATCCTCTTTCCTTTGACAGCTGACTGTAGATTTTGGCACCTCTCTCTGGCTCTGTTCTTCACCTTATGGACAGTTTTCAGTTCTCTCTCAACTATCTGCATGGACTTCCTACTCTTGGTTTGATGCGCAGACCATCAGCTCTTTGTAGTTTTTGGCACCTCACTCTGGACCTTTTTCTTCATAAGGATAGTTTCAATACCTCTCTCTCTCATCTGCATGGTCTTTTTTGTACATGGCCTTGGTGCACAGTCAACTCTGCTTTCGGGGCTTTATCTGTCTACGCGATCACCACCTTAATTTGGCTTCAAATCATTTGGGTATCTATGTTTTTACTGCTACCGACTCATCTAACCGGCCTATGGTGAGTCTTTCATCTATTCCTCCCTTCTCTTGAGCACTTAGTTTACAATTCTTTCCTCGTGCATCATTTTAATTTAATATTATTAATATTATTATTATTATTATTACATATTTTATTTAATTTTTATTTATTTTTTTTTTTTTTTTTTTTTTTTTTTTTTTTTTTTTTTATCTATGTTTTTACTGCTACCGACTCATCTAACCGGCCTATGGTGAGTCTTTCATCTATTCCTCCCTTCTCTTGAGCACTTAGTTTACAATTCTTTCCTCGTGCATCATATTAATTTAATATTATTAATATTATTATTATTATTATTACATATTTTATTTAATTTTTTTTTTTTTTTTTTTTTTTTTTTTTTTTTCTCTTACTTCTAAGTTCCACTTTTTCCTCTTCCTGGCCGAACTGCGCAATTCCTTCTCTTTTCGCCTTCTCAATTGTTAAGCAATTATATTATTTTTTAATCCAAACGCCTTCAGTCTTGTTTTTCTCTTTATCTCACCAAATGTATTCTTATGCATTGTGAGTACCAACCAAGCGCTTAACTCGCACATAATCTTTCTTAAGCTAATTCGCTCCATCGCTCGCATGCCTTGTTCACTTTCTCCGACGCATAAATACTTTTACACTCTTTTTCACACCCTGCATTCCTCTGTATTAAAGAATGAGTAATAATCACACTTTTCTCTACATTCACAAATGACTCATCAGAACATTCACAAAATTTACTGGAGTTCACCTAAAAATACCTCAATCCATTATTAAATTAGCATTTTCAACATATCTCGCAGATTAAAAAACTAAAATGCTTGTCTGGTTCTCTTTAGTTGATGCAACAACCAGTGAGTTTCTTGCGATTATGCCTTTAGATACTGCCTTTCAGCATATCCTTCATCCTAGTTTTTTCTGATGTGGTAGTCTGGTTTTCTTAAGTGGGTGCAATCAACTAGTAAGTTTATTGTACTTGAAGCTTATTGATATCGCCTGACTTGTCACGTCTCACAAACTAGCATGATTGGTTTTTTAACCTGTGTTTGATATTGTTCACATGTATGTACAAAACTTATCACTTACATGCATTGTACATCTGATCTTTCACTCAATTTACTCGGAGTTCACCTAAAAGTAGCACTATCCATTATTAAACTAGCATTCTCAACATATCTCACAGTTGCAAAAACTAATATGATTGTCTGGTTCTCTTTAGTTGATGCAACAACCAGTGAGTTTCTTGCGCTTATGCCTTTAGATACTGCCTTTCAACATATCCTTCATCCTGGTTTTCTGATGTGTTAGTCAGGTTCTCTTTAGTGGGTACAATCAGCTAGTGAGCTTCTTGTACTTGAAGCTTATTGTTGTCGCCTGACTTATCACGTCTCTCAAACTAGCATGGATGGTTTTTATACCTGTGTTTGGTATTGTTTACATGTATACACCAAACTTATCACTTACATGTATTTTTCATCTGATCCTTCACTCCATTTGTTACACTCACTCTCTCACACCTTGCATTACCGTGCATTTAATAATATTAACGTGTTAGCTCAATTTGTATCGTGGTCTTTCTTACTCTGATGACCATAGGCTAAGCAAAATAATGCGTCAGTGTACGTCTTCGCTGTACTGAATTGTCCATCTACCTATTGAGCTTCAAACTTCATTCATATCATCACTACTTGTGATATAGCCACTCGCAGCCAACCTGTATAATTACAGTTTTACTCTATCCTCATTCAATGGGCTCTAACCATGCGGAGTTTTCTTAGCTAACTCTCATATTAATCATCTTGCCTCACAGCATCATCTGTTTGACGGCAATTAAAGTGTGTATGTGCAAACCTGTGTTCTGGACTTAATTTTTTGCTCTGTTGACTATAGACTAAGCAAAGAAATGCGTCAGTGTACGTCTTCTTTGTATTTTTTCTGGCCAACACATTTTTTGCCGTATTCACTCTTGTCTTCCTTCACTTTTCGTGATATTTTTCCACTATCTAACCGATACGCTGCAATAACTTTGCTGCTATCTGTCTACTATCTGAACAAACATGTCTCCACATGTTTCTCATTGCGTGATGTTCCTGACTGAGGAGTGCAGGTACATCACTAATTTTTCAATAAACGACTGCTTAATCTGCTCCTTGCATTGAGGCTTCTGCAGTACATCTAGCTTCCAACGCGCCTCTCCTCAAATATCCTTCCTTCATCTCTGCTGGCTTATGGCAAAAATTCACTTTTGCTGATGCTGCTTTCTCTTTTTAGTACTTATGCTTATCAATGCTTTCTCAAATTCCAAAAAGCTGAGTTCTAAATGGTCATGACATAAATTCTGTGTGCTCTTGTTCTGACTACGCGGCTACGGTTTGGTGCTTTTTGGTGACTGCTCTCTCGCTAGCCTATGATGAGGTTTGGCCTGCTTTCACTTGCATCACTGCCACGGCTGTTTTCGTTGGTCGATCATTAGCATAAAAGATCCAGAAAAATGTTTGATGGCAGCGACGGTCAGTTTACTGGCATGTTCTGGCATCTTAAGTCGGCAATCCTGAAAATACAAACACAAATAAATTATTAAAACAACACAATATGATTTACAAAAAAATACGCTAAAACAAACAACAAATATAATTTAAAAAAAACCTACCTCCGCAACTACTACTTCAGAATCTGTATGGCTTGGCGGCTGAAATCCCACGATGTCTTATGGCGGTGGCCCCCTCCCCCTCCCCCCCACCCCCCTCCTCCTCCAAAACAAAAAAAAAAAACACACCCCACCAAAATCACACCACCACCATATATCAAACCTACCCCAAAACACAACCAAAACCTCTACCAACAACTACAACTACAAAAAAAACCACCCCACTATATCCCCTTTAAGCTGACATAAGGGTGACCAATATTCCCCCCCCCCACCCCCTCTCCCCCCTCGTTCAAACAATGGGAAAAAATTTAAAATTCAAAAACTTTTTTAAAACCAACCCAACATCTCCCCTTACAAAAAACCCCTTTAAACAAACAAATAAAATTTCCTAACCCTTACATACAACTACAACTTCGGGATCTCGACGATGCGACGGATTTTTTCCATTCATGTTTGATGGCAGCGACGGTCAGTTTGCTGACATGTTCTGGCATCTTTAAGTCGGCAATTCTGAAAAATACAAACACAAATAAATTATTAAAACAACACAATATGATTTACATAAAATACGCTAAAACAAACAACAAATATAATTAAAAAAAAAAAAAAAAAAACACTTACCTGCAACTACTACTCCAGAATCTGTATGGCTCGGCGGCTGAAATCCCACGATGTCTTATGGCGGTGGCAGCAGTCTTCTCGGCAACTCCAACATCCTCCTGATGAGCTAAAATAAAAAGAAAACACAATAAAAACTACATCACAACACTTATCAAAACACTTGTTGGCAAAACAGGCTCTTTCAACTCGACGACGCTGCAGCTGGCATGCAGTGACTCGCGCATTGGATCTGCTGCTTGTGCCCACCAACTGGAACGTCCACCTTACGAGAGTGGTCCACCTAAAACGAAATTAAATAAATTATATAAATTATACTATACCTTTATTATATATATAAGTTATTATTAAAAAGTAAATGGATATGAATGTATTAAAATAATGTAAATATAGCTCGACACTTGCAGCAGTATTGCCAACCTTATGAGGAAATCAGCTGCTGCTGCACTTGTCGTCTATGAACTAGTAGTTCACATTAACATAACATAATAATATTGGTCACCCAAATGTTACATCTAAGCCTATTTTAAAATACCTTTGGTATAAGAAAATAAATGAAAGGCTTAGCGTCAACTTTTAGTTGATCGCGGCCCCTATTAGTGTGAACTTCACACCACTTTAAAATTTAAAAAAAAAAAACTTTAAAAAAAACTTAAAAAAAAACTTTAAAACTAAACTAAAAAAACTTTAAACTTTAAACTTTAAAAAACTAAAAATAAACTTTAAAAGTGTAGCTTCACACCAAACTAAACTTTAAAAAACGGCACCCCTATTGTGTGAACTTCACACCACTTTAAAACTTAAAAAAAAAACAATTAAAACATAATGGCGCTATCAACATCACATTTTATGTTCTGACTACGTTTGAGTGTTCGTCTAGTTTTACACTGGTAAAACTTTTATGTGAGCGCGAAACGCACGTGTGCTGAGTGCTTCTGTTTGTGCTTTCTGTTGTATGATTTTACATACACATGGTTAACTGCACCAAAGTTCAACTCCGAACAGGATCCACAAGATGGCAACTAGCACACCTACAAAAACTAAAGGCGATATACCAACATCTCTTCACACGCCGCGCTCTTCATTGTCTCCGCCAATTCTCCTTGAACAGAATTTACCGCGTGATGATTCCACCCCGTCTTTGTCTTTGCATGCACAGACGTCTCGGAACGACATAACTAAAGAAGTTAATAAAGGTCAACGTCTGGAAGAGAGTTGCAAGATGGCGGCTAGCGCAACCACGCTTAACCTGCACTCTCTCTCCTCAACTTGCCTCACACAAAACTCACCACGCACAGCCTCAAATCAACCCTCACTACAGAATGAGAGAAGTGAAGCAACGGCGAAATATTCTAAAGCTGAATTACTGGCGAACTGTTTTCTGTCAGACTCTTATGCAGACGTCTCACATGAGACAGCGTATACGGATTCGTCTTCTCCAGTGTCTTATGTTGATATGTCCCAATGGAGTGATTGTGAACACTCAGATGAATCTGTAAGAAAAACCAGCCCTGCTCAACAGGTACAGCAACCTAAAAATACTGTAACTCCTAATCCATTGTCTACGGTGGGCTCTAAACGTAAAATACCGCCCTCATTTAAAAATCCCAAAATAAAATGCTTGTCTCCATCGGACAGCCATGCCCATGGCAAGGGCAAAGAAAACTCTAAGCCATTAAAGCAGCTGATAAATAAAAATACTATACTGCAATCGGATCACCAACTAAACACTGAAGCTCCCTCGAGCATCACACTTAAACAAAATTCAGCACTACCACAACAAGTTAAACAACAATTAAAACCACAACTAAAACAAGCAATGCAACAAACAAATGCTGCTACTCAACATGAACAACTTAAAATTCCTCCTATTTTCTTACATGAGGTCAGAAATATTCAGCCAGTTATTGATAAGATTAAAAATATTCCAGGTATTGGTGAGTTTTCAACTATGTGCTTAAAAACTAATGGAGTGAAAGTTATCTGTAGTGAGCTGGCCAGTTATAAATTAATCTTTAATGCGCTCAACCAGAAAAACACGCAATTACACACCTACCAGCTCAACTGCGACCGGGGGTACAGAATTATCATTAAACATCTACATTGGTCAACACCTACAACTTGGATATGTAGCATGCTCTCTGATCTAGGATTTTCTGTTCGTTTTGTTAATGTTATTAAGCACAATCGCACCCAGAAGCCATTAAACATGTTTGCTGCTGAACTAGTTCCAACTCCTAATAACAGCAATGATAAAATTCTAACACTCACAAAGCTAGGCAAACAGAATGTGACCATCCATCGTCAAATGGTGAGACAGATACCTGTGCAGTGCCATCGCTGCCAGGCGTTTGGACACACCCGCAACTACTGCTATAGGTCCCATGTTTGCCATAAATGCGCGGGTCCCCATCCTTCTACGGACTGCAGCAGCATTAGGATTGCTAACCCGAAATGCGCCAACTGCAGCGAAGGCCATGTGGCCAGTTACAAAGGATGCCCCAAATACAAGCAGGCGTACAACAACTTGAATGCTAATAAAATGCGAGCAAGGCCTGACCTACAACTAAGCCACAATGCGCATAAAGAACAACGTCACCAGACGCAACAACAAAGTCTCCAAATTGATAAGAGAAACGATACCACGAAGCAGCTCAATTGTTTAGTATCACCTAGTGCTGCGTTAAACCAGAGGCCACCCAGATTTCAAAAGCACCATCAGAAACATCAGCTTCCATCCCAACAGTTAAAACTACAAGGTGACCAGCAACAGCTTCAAATTATCAAAAATCCATTCAAGGTTCAGAGACAAGATGATGCTGCTAGCCGGGATAAGCAAACTCCCCTACAACTCCATCCTGGCAAATCGGATGAACGCCTCCTAATGCGTGCCATTGAAGCGAACATAAAAATCACTAATGATATGGGTCGGAGGATAGATGATCTTCTAAGCACGCTACGTCGTCTGATTCCGATCGTACTGGATGCGAACAATTTATAAAACATAAATTAAAAATAAACTGCAAAATTGCTTTCTTGTTAAAATTAAATTTAAAAAAAAAAAAAAAAATAAAATAATAAATAAAAAATTTTAATAAAACATCTACTACTACTACTACGGCTCTACAACTTAAATCTAGTGAAGTTCGGCGCTCAGTGGCGCCAGCCCTGACAGCACACTCCTAGCATCACAGCTAAAAATATATAAAACACAAATAAACATATTATACAATTAAAACAAATCATAAACAAAACCAAACTGGATGGCACTTATCTTCAATATAAGCCTCAGCAATTACACGGATTGGCGACACCTAGTCCTTGATGTATAACACTGGTGATGTCTGTCATTCCATATGACGGCAATCCTGAAAAATTAAAAACACAAATAAATTATTAAAACAACACAATATGATTTACATAAAATACGCTAAAACAAACAACAAATATAATTTAAAAAATACACTTACCTGCAACTACTATTTCAGAATCTGTATGGCTTGGCGGCTGAAATCCCACGATGTCTTATGGCGGTGGCAGCAGTCTTCTCGGCAACTCCAACATCCTCCTGATGAGCTAAAATAAAAAGAAAAACACAATAAAAACTACATCACAACAATATGATAAACATAACTTAAAACAAAAAGAAAACATCTACCTGCAACTACAACTTCAGGAACACGATAAAACGGCGGATTATACCCCATGATGTCTGATAGCGGTGGCGATTATTTTCTCAGCATGCTCCGTCAGTCCTTATGCCTGCAATTCTGAAAAAATTACAAACACAAATACATTATTAAAACAACATGAACTGATGATCTACATTAAACGCATTAAAATTACAAATATAATAATTTAAAAATACTAACATGCAATTACAACTTCAGAAACTTGACGATGCGACGGATTATATCCAGTGATGTCTGCTGGCGGCGACGGTCAATTTGTCTGCATGTTCTGGCATCTCTCAGTCGGCAATCCTGAAAAACTACAAAAACAAATTAATTAAAACCACACAGTATGATTTCTAAAAAATACAAAAACAAATTAATTATTAAAACAACACAATATTATTTACATAAAACGCATTAAAACAACAAATATAAATTCATAACACTTACATACAACTACAACTTCGGGAATTCGACGATGCGACGGATTTTTTCCCATTCATGTTTGATGGCAGCGACGGTCAGTTTACTGGCATGTTCTGGCATCTTAAGTCGGCAATCCTGAAAATACAAACACAAATAAATTATTAAAACAACACAATATGATTTACAAAAAATACGCTAAAACAAACAACAAATATAATTTAAAAATACACTTACCTGCAACTACTACTTCAGAATCTGTATGGCTTGGCGGCTGAAATCCCACGATGTCTTATGGCGGTGGCAGCAGTCTTCTCGGCAACTCCAACATCCTTCTGATGAGCTAAAATAAAAAGAAAAACACAATAAAAACTACATCACAACAATATGATAAACATAACTTAAAACAAAAAGAAAACATCTACCTGCAACTACAACTTCAGGAATACGATAAAACGGCGGATTATACCCCATGATGTCTGATAGCGGTGGCGATTATTTTCTCATGCATGCTCTGTCAGTCCTCATGCTTGCAATACTGAAAAAATTACAAATTCAAATACATTATTAAAACAACACGAATTCATCACTTACAATAAAACGCATTAAAACAACAAATATAATTTCATAACACTTACATACAACTACAACTTCGGGATCTCGACGATGCGACGGATTTTTTTCCATTCATGTTTGATGGCAGCGACGGTCAGTTTGCTGACATGTTCTGGCATCTTTAAGTCGGCAATTCTGAAAAATACAAACACAAATAAATTATTAAAACAACACAATATGATTTACATAAAATACGCTAAAACAAACAACAAATATAATTAAAAAAAAAAAAAAAAAAAACTTACCTGCAACTACTACTCCAGAATCTGTATGGCTCGGCGGCTGAAATCCCACGATGTCTTATGGCGGTGGCAGCAGTCTTCTCGGCAACTCCAACATCCTCCTGATGAGCTAAAATAAAAAGAAAAACACAATAAAAACTACATCACAACACTTATCAAAACACTTGTTGGCAAAACAGGCTCTTTCAACTCGACGACGCTGCAGCTGGCATGCAGTGACTCGCGCATTGGATCTGCTGCTTGTGCCCACCAACTGGAACGTCCACCTTACGAGAGTGGTCCACCTAAAACGAAATTAAATAAATTATATAAATTATACTATACCTTTATTATATATATAAGTTATTATTAAAAAGTAAATGGATATGAATGTATTAAAATAATGTAAATATAGCTCGACACTTGCAGCAGTATTGCCAACCTTATGAGGAAATCAGCTGCTGCTGCACTTGTCGTCTATGAACTAGTAGTTCACATTAACATAACATAATAATATTGGTCACCCAAATGTTACATCTAAGCCTATTTTAAAATACCTTTGGTATAAGAAAATAAATGAAAGGCTTAGCGTCAACTTTTAGTTGATCGCGGCCCCTATTAGTGTGAACTTCACACCACTTTAAAAAAAAACTAAAACTTTAAAAAAAAAAAAACTTTAAAAAACTTTAAAAAAAAAAACTTTAAAACTTTAAAAAAAAAAAAAAACTTTAAAAACTTTAAAACTTTAAACTTTAAAAAACTAAAAATAAACTTTAAAAGTGTGAGCTTCACACCAAACTAAACTTTAAAAAAAGGGCCCTATTTAGTGTGAACTTCACACCACTTTAAAACTTAAAAAAAAAACAATTAAAACATAATGGCGCTATCAACATCACATTTTATGTTCTGACTACGTTTGAGTGTTCGTCTAGTTTTACACTGGTAAAACTTTTATGTGAGCGCGAAACGCACGTGTGCTGAGTGCTTCTGTTTGTGCTTTCTGTTGTATGATTTTACATACACATGGTTAACTGCACCAAAGTTCAACTCCGAACAGGATCCACAAGATGGCAACTAGCACACCTACAAAAACTAAAGGCGATATACCAACATCTCTTCACACGCCGCGCTCTTCATTGTCTCCGCCAATTCTCCTTGAACAGAATTTACCGCGTGATGATTCCACCCCGTCTTTGTCTTTGCATGCACAGACGTCTCGGAACGACATAACTAAAGAAGTTAATAAAGGTCAACGTCTGGAAGAGAGTTGCAAGATGGCGGCTAGCGCAACCACGCTTAACCTGCACTCTCTCTCCTCAACTTGCCTCACACAAAACTCACCACGCACAGCCTCAAATCAACCCTCACTACAGAATGAGAGAAGTGAAGCAACGGCGAAATATTCTAAAGCTGAATTACTGGCGAACTGTTTTCTGTCAGACTCTTATGCAGACGTCTCACATGAGACAGCGTATACGGATTCGTCTTCTCCAGTGTCTTATGTTGATATGTCCCAATGGAGTGATTGTGAACACTCAGATGAATCTGTAAGAAAAACCAGCCCTGCTCAACAGGTACAGCAACCTAAAAATACTGTAACTCCTAATCCATTGTCTACGGTGGGCTCTAAACGTAAAATACCGCCCTCATTTAAAAATCCCAAAATAAAATGCTTGTCTCCATCGGACAGCCATGCCCATGGCAAGGGCAAAGAAAACTCTAAGCCATTAAAGCAGCTGATAAATAAAAATACTATACTGCAATCGGATCACCAACTAAACACTGAAGCTCCCTCGAGCATCACACTTAAACAAAATTCAGCACTACCACAACAAGTTAAACAACAATTAAAACCACAACTAAAACAAGCAATGCAACAAACAAATGCTGCTACTCAACATGAACAACTTAAAATTCCTCCTATTTTCTTACATGAGGTCAGAAATATTCAGCCAGTTATTGATAAGATTAAAAATATTCCAGGTATTGGTGAGTTTTCAACTATGTGCTTAAAAACTAATGGAGTGAAAGTTATCTGTAGTGAGCTGGCCAGTTATAAATTAATCTTTAATGCGCTCAACCAGAAAAACACGCAATTACACACCTACCAGCTCAACTGCGACCGGGGGTACAGAATTATCATTAAACATCTACATTGGTCAACACCTACAACTTGGATATGTAGCATGCTCTCTGATCTAGGATTTTCTGTTCGTTTTGTTAATGTTATTAAGCACAATCGCACCCAGAAGCCATTA
Source organism: Scaptomyza montana (assembly GCA_018904305.1). Taxonomy (NCBI): domain Eukaryota; kingdom Metazoa; phylum Arthropoda; class Insecta; order Diptera; family Drosophilidae; genus Scaptomyza; species Scaptomyza montana. The sequence goes on along the minus strand of JAEIGR010000208.1, from coordinate 16,207 downwards.
AACATGTTTGCTGCTGAACTAGTTCCAACTCCTAATAACAGCAATGATAAAATTCTAACACTCACAAAGCTAGGCAAACAGAATGTGACCATCCATCGTCAAATGGTGAGACAGATACCTGTGCAGTGCCATCGCTGCCAGGCGTTTGGACACACCCGCAACTACTGCTATAGGTCCCATGTTTGCCATAAATGCGCGGGTCCCCATCCTTCTACGGACTGCAGCAGCATTAGGATTGCTAACCCGAAATGCGCCAACTGCAGCGAAGGCCATGTGGCCAGTTACAAAGGATGCCCCAAATACAAGCAGGCGTACAACAACTTGAATGCTAATAAAATGCGAGCAAGGCCTGACCTACAACTAAGCCACAATGCGCATAAAGAACAACGTCACCAGACGCAACAACAAAGTCTCCAAATTGATAAGAGAAACGATACCACGAAGCAGCTCAATTGTTTAGTATCACCTAGTGCTGCGTTAAACCAGAGGCCACCCAGATTTCAAAAGCACCATCAGAAACATCAGCTTCCATCCCAACAGTTAAAACTACAAGGTGACCAGCAACAGCTTCAAATTATCAAAAATCCATTCAAGGTTCAGAGACAAGATGATGCTGCTAGCCGGGATAAGCAAACTCCCCTACAACTCCATCCTGGCAAATCGGATGAACGCCTCCTAATGCGTGCCATTGAAGCGAACATAAAAATCACTAATGATATGGGTCGGAGGATAGATGATCTTCTAAGCACGCTACGTCGTCTGATTCCGATCGTACTGGATGCGAACAATTTATAAAACATAAATTAAAAATAAACTGCAAAATTGCTTTCTTGTTAAAATTAAATTTAAAAAAAAAAAAATAAATAAAATAATAAATAAAAAATTTTAATAAAACATCTACTACTACTACTACGGCTCTACAACTTAAATCTAGTGAAGTTCGGCGCTCAGTGGCGCCAGCCCTGACAGCACACTCCTAGCATCACAGCTAAAAATATATAAAACACAAATAAACATATTATACAATTAAAACAAATCATAAACAAAACCAAACTGGATGGCACTTATCTTCAATATAAGCCTCAGCAATTACACGGATTGGCGACACCTAGTCCTTGATGTATAACACTGGTGATGTCTGTCATTCCATATGACGGCAATCCTGAAAAATTAAAAACACAAATAAATTATTAAAACAACACAATATGATTTACATAAAATACGCTAAAACAAACAACAAATATAATTTAAAAATACACTTACCTGCAACTACTATTTCAGAATCTGTATGGCTTGGCGGCTGAAATCCCACGATGTCTTATGGCGGTGGCAGCAGTCTTCTCGGCAACTCCAACATCCTCCTGATGAGCTAAAATAAAAAGAAAAACACAATAAAAACTACATCACAACAATATGATAAACATAACTTAAAACAAAAAGAAAATATCTACCTGCAACTACAACTTCAGGAACACGATAAAACGGCGGATTATACCCCATGATGTCTGATAGCGGTGGCGATTATTTTCTCAGCATGCTCCGTCAGTCCTTATGCCTGCAATTCTGAAAAAATTACAAACACAAATACATTATTAAAACAACATGAACTGATGATCTACATTAAACGCATTAAAATTACAAATATAATAATTTAAAAATACTAACATGCAATTACAACTTCAGAAACTTGACGATGCGACGGATTATATCCAGTGATGTCTGCTGGCGGCGACGGTCAATTTGTCTGCATGTTCTGGCATCTCTCAGTCGGCAATCCTGAAAAACTACAAAAACAAATTAATTAAAACCACACAGTATGATTTCTAAAAAATACAAAAACAAATTAATTATTAAAACAACACAATATTATTTACATAAAACGCATTAAAACAACAAATATAAATTCATAACACTTACATACAACTACAACTTCGGGAATTCGACGATGCGACGGATTTTTTTCCCATTCATGTTTGATGGCAGCGACGGTCAGTTTACTGGCATGTTCTGGCATCTTAAGTCGGCAATCCTGAAAATACAAACACAAATAAATTATTAAAACAACACAATATGATTTACAAAAAATACGCTGAAACAAACAACAAATATAATTTAAAAAAACACTTACCTGCAACTACTACTTCAGAATCTGTATGGCTTGGCGGCTGAAATCCCACGATGTCTTATGGCGGTGGCAGCAGTCTTCTCGGCAACTCCAACATCCTTCTGATGAGCTAAAATAAAAAGAAAAACACAATAAAAACTACATCACAACAATATGATAAACATAACTTAAAACAAAAGAAAACATCTACCTGCAACTACAACTTCAGGAATACGATAAAACGGCGGATTATACCCCATGATGTCTGATAGCGGTGGCGATTATTTTCTCATGCATGCTCTGTCAGTCCTCATGCTTGCAATACTGAAAAAATTACAAATTCAAATACATTATTAAAACAACACGAATTCATCACTTACAATAAAACGCATTAAAACAACAAATATAATTTCATAACACTTACATACAACTACAACTTCGGGATCTCGACGATGCGACGGATTTTTTTTCCATTCATGTTTGATGGCAGCGACGGTCAGTTTGCTGACATGTTCTGGCATCTTTAAGTCGGCAATTCTGAAAAATACAAACACAAATAAATTATTAAAACAACACAATATGATTTACATAAAATACGCTAAAACAAACAACAAATATAATTAAAAAAAAAAAAAAAAAAAACTTACCTGCAACTACTACTCCAGAATCTGTATGGCTCGGCGGCTGAAATCCCACGATGTCTTATGGCGGTGGCAGCAGTCTTCTCGGCAACTCCAACATCCTCCTGATGAGCTAAAATAAAAAGAAAAACACAATAAAAACTACATCACAACACTTATCAAAACACTTGTTGGCAAAACAGGCTCTTTCAACTCGACGACGCTGCAGCTGGCATGCAGTGACTCGCGCATTGGATCTGCTGCTTGTGCCCACCAACTGGAACGTCCACCTTACGAGAGTGGTCCACCTAAAACGAAATTAAATAAATTATATAAATTATACTATACCTTTATTATATATATAAGTTATTATTAAAAAGTAAATGGATATGAATGTATTAAAATAATGTAAATATAGCTCGACACTTGCAGCAGTATTGCCAACCTTATGAGGAAATCAGCTGCTGCTGCACTTGTCGTCTATGAACTAGTAGTTCACATTAACATAACATAATAATATTGGTCACCCAAATGTTACATCTAAGCCTATTTTAAAATACCTTTGGTATAAGAAAATAAATGAAAGGCTTAGCGTCAACTTTTAGTTGATCGCGGCCCCTATTAGTGTGAACTTCACACCACTTAAAAATTTTAAAAACTTTAAAAAAAAACTTTAAAACTAAAAAACTTTAAAAAAACTTTAAAAACTTTAAAAAAAAACTTTAAATTGATCGCGGCCCCTATTAGTGTGAACTTCACACCACTTTAAAAAACTTTAAAAAACTTTAAACTTTAAAAAAACTTTAAAAAAAAACTTTAAAAAAAACTTTAAAAAAAACTTAAAAAAAAAAAAAAAAAAGTGAAAAACTAGAAAAACTATTAAAAAACTAAAAAGAATACTTATAATAAAAGGATGATAAAGTTAAACTTTGTACAACATCTAAAGCAAATTTTATGAATTTTGTCTCTCTACGTTTGTCCTATATGTGATAGTGTTCGTCTGGCTTCACAACTGTGAATCCTTATATGTGAGCCCAAATTACATACGAATTGGGATCTTTTTATGTGCTTGTCTGTATATGTATGTGCATACACAGAAGTAAGTGTAAAAAAACCAAAGACTAAATATAATCCACAAGATGGCAGCCACTACTAAAACTAACGCAAAACGCGCCACACCTACACCTACACTATTGCAATGGCTTCGCTCTTCTTCGCGCTCTCCAAATTTGTTGGAACAAAACTCACCACACGATGATCTGACTTTGCAGCCGCTGACGCCTTGTGATACAAGAAACAAAGAAGTGAACAAAGATCAACGCTCAGATGAGTTCCACAAGATGGCAGCCAAATCCAGCACAAGCGTACCGATCTCACCACGGGATGCTCTCGACTCCCCGCCCCCTGAAGCGCCATCGAAATGCAACGAGATGAGTGCACAAGCAATGAGTGACTCTGTAACCAATCTAGATCCGAATCACTCAACAGCTGAAACAAAAAAAAATGATGATCCGGATATTACAATGTGCTCTGAGTCTACAAGTGCATTTAGCTATGACCCAACAGAACTAAATTTTTCTGACATTTTATCTGACGCCTCAGATGATTCTGTTTGCGAACTTAACATAACCAAATATCAGATGCATCCTACTCACCAAGAACAAAAACCTAACAACGGCATTCAGAGCAATAAGACTCCAACTCACTCATTGCCGGCTCAACCAAAACCAACTGAGAATCAAGATATTTCCTCTACTCCAAGACTGCGCTCTGGTTTCAAACCAATTGAACCTCCTGACTCATCACCTACGGTGGGCACCAAACGCAAGCTATCACCACCAATCAGAAACTCAATAATCAGACGCTCGACTGTTAGTAATGCTCCTGGCAAAGGAATCCCAAAAAAATAGAGCACGACTTATTGCTAACTTGACTGACATTGCCAAATACAAGAAATCATCGAAAAAGGCGGCTAAAAACCCGGTTAATGCATCCAAAACTACTGCTAAAAAATTTAAGAAATCCAGCAATGGCTCACAACCTGTGCCTGTTATACAATTGGATAGTGATTCCCTTCCTAGTGATTCACCGACTGGCCAACCGCAAGAACAACAATTAAAACAACCACAACAGCCGATGAAAAAAACAAATACTACTGACCAAATACAATCTCCTGCCCAGCAGATGAAAATTCCACCAATCTTCCTGCATGAGGTCCAAGAAATCCAACTGGTTCTGGAAAAAATTAATAATATCCCAGGAATTGGTGACTACTCGACCATGTGCTCAAAAACAAACGGAATCAAAATTATATGCGGGGATCTGGAGACATACAACTTAATTTTCAACTCACTCAACAATGAAGATAAACAGCCTTACACACACCAGCCCAATAGTGAACGAGGATATAAAGTGATTATTAGACACTTACATTCTTCAACGCCTACAACGTCAATTTGCAACAACCTCCGCAAATTAGGATTCTCTGTGTGTAATGTTAATGTTATCAAACACAATCGCACACAAAAGCCCATGAATATGTTTGCGGTTGAATTACAACCAACACTTGACAACAGCAATGATAAGATTCTAACAATAACCGAACTAGGCAAACAGAGAGTGACTGTGGACCGACAATTGAGGAGGCGTGATCCTGTTCAGTGCCATCGCTGCCAGGCTTACGGACATAGCCGCAACTACTGCCGCAGGCCATTTGTGTGCTTGAAATGCGCTGGACCCCACCCCTCAACAGCTTGTAGTGCCATTAAGATCGCTAACCCTAAATGTGCTAATTGCAAAGGACACCACATTGCCAGCTACAAGGGCTGTCCTAAATATAAGGAGGCCTACCGCAACCTAATCGTCAATAAGGCGCACTTAAACGGCTTGCATCACAATTTACACACACCAAAGCAGCAACAACACCACCAGATACAACAGAAACAACATATTGAGCTTCAGCAGCAACAAAAGCGGGAACTTAAATTGCCTTGCCACCAGACACAACTTACAGACGTGGAAAGCAACGACACAGATAAACTGAAACAACCATCAACTAATAACACATCGCTAAACCCGTGGCATCAACGCAAAAAACTATTCCGGCGGCAACAGCAGCAGCAACTTCCCCAGCAGGAGAACCCAAGCAACAAAGCAGCTAATCAATCTCCACAAGCTGTGCGCTCACTAGCACGAAACCCAGCTGAGAGGCACCTTCATAACTACCAACAGATGCTACGTTCTGAACAGCAGCAACAAGGTAGTAAGAACTTTAAAAATCCATTTTCAGGTAACAACACAACCTATGAGAATCAACAGTCCCAGATCCAGCCAAACTTACAACAGCAGGGAAAGGAGGAGTGCCTTGGTACCCAATCTTCTTCCCTATTGCAGGGCACCCAACCAGATGGAAGCTCCCTTATGCGTGCCATTGAAGCTAATATAAAAATATCCAACGACATGGGTAAGAAGATGGATGCACTACTAAGCATTCTGCACCAGATGCTAATTCCAATCGGATTGGCTGCAGAAAATACTGCTATTTTAATTAAAAATGCTAATGACAACAAAAATGCCTGAAATGTTTTACTTCCGAGCCTCCAATAATATCACTAACAGAAATAGGTTACACTCTTTGCCATATACTGTTACTACTAATTCAAACATTAATACAACTACTACATTCCGAACTGGATCAAAAATTGACTCCCTTAAGCTGAGCTATTGGAACGCTAATGGGCTTGGCAATAAAATATTGGAACTAGAGCTACACATGTCAAGGTATGCAATTGACATCATGATGGTTATGGAAACTAGACCAACTACAGCATGCCCAGCTATTGATGGATATATTTTATATACAGCCCCCCACCCTCTTAACAAAAGGAGTGGTGGAGTTGCCGTCTATATTAAAGTAGGAATTAAACATTCAGCCCTACAACCTATCTCATTAGCATGCATACAATGTGCTCCCCTAGCAGTGACAGTCAATAACGATTCCATCATCATTGCACCCATCTACTGCCCACCAATTTTTGAATGGTCAACCAAACATTTTACTGAACTATTCAAATACCTTAGTAGCCTTTCTAAAGGCTCAAAATTTATTGCATGTGGTGACTGGAACGCAAAAAATCGCTGGTGGGGCAATTACAAATCTTGTAAACGAGGGCTAGCTTTAATGAATTCGGTTCACTCGAATACAAGATACAATATTCTTGCCACCGGGGAAGCAACCCACTTTCCATTTGATTCCAAAAAGAATCCATCAGCTATTGACTTTACGGTCTATTGTGGAATTCCTGATGATAAAATTTGCACACAATCTAGCCTTGATTTAGGATCTGATCACCTACCAATATGCATTGACTTGGCTATCGGTAACTCTGCTTTACCAACAGATAAAAGAAGAAACAAATTAAAACTCTTGCCAAAGAATGCTAGCATTTCAAAATTCCATACTTTCATTAACCAGAGAATAAACCTAAATATTGAAATAAAATCTGGAGCAGATCTAGAAGATGCTATTGATATTTTTACATCACTAATAACCGATGCTGCAGCATCGGCAACTCCGCCAACACAAAAATACATACATTATAAAAATCGAACGCTCTCTCTAGACAAACGATTGGACAAACTTATTTTATTGAACAGTAAACACAAACGCAACTACATGCTGTATCGAACGGTGCACTCACGGAAAACTTATCTTGCTACCCAACGCCGTCTCAAGACAGCGATTCGAAATGCGAAAAGCAAACAAATCAATAAATTATTTGAAAAAATTGACCCAACTGATAGATATAGGATGTCCAAGCTTTGGAAAATTTTTAATAAATTCAAGCGGCAACCAGAGCCTAACTATCCACTTAAAACCACAATACATAGCAGTAGAAATGATAGCGGCAGCGTCAAGGACAGTGAAAACAGCAGTAATAGTCCAAATTTAGAAAGATGGACTAAAAACAACAACGAGAAAGCTGAGACCTTCGTATTGCACCTAGAGGATCGCTTTTCTCCAATCCTCTCCTGCTCATCACAATTCAGGGATAAAGTTATCACAGAACTAAAATATATCAAACAGCAAAAGCAATTACAACAAAAGCCTCTATGGCTGTTAAAACAAATGAATGATGAACGCAACTCTACTCCTGATTGTCAACAAAACCAACTTCCGCTGCCTTTCAGGCCAGTAACAATTACTGAATTAAAACTGGAAATCAATAAACTTTTGTTAACCAAATCTCCAGGCCCTGACAACATCTGTAATTATACCATTAGATCACTGCCAGATAAAGCTCTAATTTATTTGGCAAATATTTACAATTGTATAATACGACTTGGCTACTTTCCCAGGCAATGGAAATGCGCAGCCATCAAAATGATTCTAAAACCGGGAAAATCTTACTCAAAAGCATGTTCCTACAGACCCATAAGCCTTTTATCCGGCCTATCTAAGCTATTTGAGATAATCTTCTTACATAGACTCTTTGAGCATGACTCCTTTGCCGAAGCTATTCCAGCCCACCAATTTGGATTTCGAAGGGAGCATGGATCCGATCAGCAGCTAGCAAGGGTTACTCAACATATTATGCAGTCGCTTGAGAAGCGACAATTCTGCTCAGCTGTTTTCATTGATGTTAAAGAGGCTTTTGACAGGGTCTGGCATGAGGGCCTACTAAATAAACTGATCAAGCTTCTCCCTCTGCCATTATACTCTGTTCTTGAAAGCTATCTTAGTGGACGGACATTCTTTGTTAAAACCAACGATAATACCGTTTCTAGGCATGGCAATGCCACAGCTGGAGTCCCCCAAGGCAGCGTGCTGGGCCCAGTATTGTATACTATTTTTTCCTCGGATATGCCACTTCCCTCCCAAACAGAAGGGCTTTTTTGGGATATGGAAAAAACATTCCTCTCTACTTACGCTGATGATACTCTTGTTATGAGCTCCAGTGAGTTCCCGAATGATGCTATTTCAACCACGCAAAGTTATCTAATGTACTTTAGCGAATGGGCAACAAATTGGTGCATAACCATAAACATTGAAAAAACAATACATGTTATGTTTACCAAACGCAAATTTGACCGATCTAATAAAACTTCGTCGCTCCAAATCAACGGACACAGAATAAAAAATGCATCCATGCACAAATACCTTGGACTGCACCTTGATAGTAAATTGATTCTTTCACACCATGTTTCTTACCTTCGAGCCAGAACAAGTAATACTGCCAAAAATCTCGACTGGCTTATTGGCATCAAAAGCAAGCTAAATAAATCTTGTAAAATGGTTATCCTTAAACAATTAATTATGCCGGTCTGGCAATATGCTATCCCTGTCTGGGGATCCATTGTTTCAGACTCAGAGTTCTCCAGAGTTGCTTTTGGCCATAACCGAATTGCCAGGAAAATAGCTGGAGCTAACAGATACACCATGAACTCATCTATACAGGCATTATATAATTTAAAGTCATGCGAAGAATGTTACCAACAAGCCTGCAGTAGACTTGCTAACTCACTTTTTAACCATCCAAACAAGGAAGCACAAAATCTTATTTTGGAACCATTTACACCTACCAGAACTTGCAGACCAAGGTACTCATCACAATTGCTGAAATATATTATACCCCTACAACAGCAACTAGTCACTCGAAATCGGCAACTCCAATCAACGCAGCAACAGCTCCAATTGAAACAGCTTCCCACGCTACTTCAGATTGAACAGGATGAATATATCCGAAACAAAGAACTTGCTGATAAGCTCAAATGGCAGCAATTTGTTGCTCGATTAAACACTGAACCAGTCAAAAGACTCGGTGAAGCTATGATCAATGAATACTCGAGAAATTTTAGAAAAGGCCTGATATCCAGAGAGGACCTAGAGCCGTTAATAATAAAACAGCCAATAATAATACAAAGGATTATCATGCCCCCGCCTACTGAAGAGGAGTTGAACCGACCACCTAGCGAGGAACGGACTCTGGACCTACGGTTGGCAGAAATTCAGGTGATTTTAGAACGTGAAATGGATCAAGCCCTCTTGAAGGAATCACGGCTCATGGCACACCACACTACAACCCTTTGAAATCGATGACTCGTCGGCTAGAATCCTTAATGTCTGATAGCAGTGGCGGCAAAACTCGTTGACGGATTCTTCCCCATGATGTTGGATGGCGGCTACGGTTTATATTGTCAGCATATTCTTACATCTCCAATTCGGTACTTGACAATGCGGTGGATTATTTCCCATGATGTTTTTCAGTTGGTTATCCTAAAAAAAAAAAAAAAAAAAAAAAAATTCTTAAACAAATAAATTATTAAAGAAACACAATGTGACTTACATTATCCAAATTAAAACAAACATAAATAATCTAAAACACTTACATGCAACCACAACTTCAGGAATTCGACGATATGACGTAGAATCCGTCATATGATGTTTGATGGCGGCGACGATTAGCTTAATCACCATGTTCTGGCATCTATATAAAACATTTTAAAACAAACAAACACCAAACTAAAACATCAGCCGGTTTATACTCCACGATGCCTTATAGCAGTGGAATATGATGATACGGCGGTTTATACCTCACGATGTCTGATAGCGGTGGCGATCATAATCTAAGTACGCTTCGTCTACCCTCAAATCAGCAATCCTGAAATATTATAAACACAAATATATTATTAAAACAACGCAATATTATTTAACACTATTAAAACATCACAATATGTTTCACATAAAACGCTTTAAAACAACAAATATAATTTAAAAACACTAACTTGCAACTAAAACTTCAGGAACTCGACGATTCGACGGATTTGTTCATTTATGCCTGATGGAGGCGACGATTAATTTGTCAGCATGCTCTTGCATCTCCCAGTTGGCAATCCTGAAAAATACGAAAACAAATTAATTATTAAAACAACACAATATGATTCATAAACAAACAACAAACCTGCAACTACAACTTCAGGAATATGATGATACGGCGGTTCATACCTCACGATGTCTGATAGCGGTGGCGATCATAATCTAAGTACGCTTCGTCTACCCTCAAATCAGCAATCCTGAAATATTATAAACACAAATATATTATTTAAACAACGCAATATTATTTAAAATTATTAAAACAACACAATATGTTTCACATAAAACGCTTTAAAACAACAAATATAATTTAATAACACTAACTTGCAACTAAAACTTCAGGAGCTCGACGATTCGACGGATTTGTTCATTTATGCCTGATGGCGGCGACGATTAATTTGTCAGCATGCTCTTGCATCTCCCAGTTGGCAATCCTGAAAAATACGAAAACAAATTAATTATTAAAACAACACAATATGACTCATAAACAAACAACAAACCTGCAACTACAACTTCAGGAATATGATGATACGGCGGTTTATACCTCACGATGTCTGTTAGCAGTGGCGATCACTTTCTCAGTACGCTTCGTCTATCCTCAAATCAGCAACCCTGAAATATTATAAACATTAATATATTATTAAAACAACGCAATATGATTTAACATTATTAAAACAACACAATATGTTACACATAAAACGCTTTAAAACAACAAATATAATTTTAAAACACTAAATTGCAACAAAAACTTCAGGAACTCGACGATTCGACGGATTTGTTCATTTATGTCTGATGGCGGCGACGGTTAATTTGTCAGCATGCTCCTGCATCTCCCAGTTGGCAATCCTTAAAATACAAAAACAAATTAATTATTAAAACAACACAATATGATTTACATAAAATACGCTAAAACAAACAACACACATAATTTAAAAATACACTTACCTGCAACTACTACTTCAGAATCTGTATGGCTTGGCGGCTGAAATCCCACGATGTCTAATGGCGGTGGCAGCAGTCTTCTCGGCAACTCCAACATCCTCCTGATGAGCTAAAATAAAAAGAAAAACACAATAAAAACTACATCACAACAATACGATAAACAAACAACAAACATAACTTAAAACAAAAAGAAAACATCTACCTGCAACTACAACTTCAGGAATACGATAAAACGGCGGATTATACCCCATGATGTCTGATAGCGGTGGCGATCATTCTCTCAGCACGCTTCGTATATCCTCATTTCAGCAATCCTGAAATATTATAAACACAAATATTTATTAAAGCAACACAATATGATTCACATAAAACGCATTAAAACAACATATATAATTTAAAAACACTTACCTGCAACTACTACTCCAGAATCTGTATGGCCTGGCGGCTGAAATCTTACGATGCCCGATGGCGGTGGCAGCAGTCTTCTCGGCAACTCCAACATCCTCCTGATGACTTAAAATAAAAAGAAGAAACACAATTAAAAATACATCACAACATTTATTAAAACATTTGTTGGCAACACATGCTTTAGTTTTTCAACTCGGCGACGCTGCAGCTGGCATGCATTGACTCGCGCATTGGATCTGCTGCTTGTGCCCACCAACTGGAACTTCCATTATACTAGAGTGGTCCACCTAATACGAAAGAAAATAAAATCCATTAATTATACTATACCATTGTTATGTATAAGTTATTATTTTATTATTATTGTTAAATTAAATGTAAACTCAGCTCGACACTTGCAGCAGTATTGCCAACCTCAATGAGGAAATCAGCTGCTGCTGCACTTGTCGTCTATGAACTAGTAGTTCACATTAACATAACATAATAATATTGGTCACCCAAATGTTATATCTAAGCCTATTTTAAAATACCTCTGGTATAAGAAAATAAATGAAAGGCTAAGCGTCGACTTTTAGTTGATCGCGGCCCCTATTAGTGTGAGCTTCACACCAAACTAAAAAAAAATGTATTTTTCCAGTAAAAACTGACAAATTAAAGTATTTTTGCAAGCGTGAAGCGATGACAGCTCCCACCTTACATCCCATAAACAGAGGCGCATGATGCATGTGCACAAAACACTGGAGCCACATATCTCATCCGAACATAGTCGGCGCGGGAAGAACATCAACGACGTCATCATCATCATCACACCACAACGCTATTATTGTCATAGCATAAGAAACAATTTCAGCGCTGTCACATCTTCTGTCTTTGCTGTCATCGATTGCCGTAGTAGCATCAACATCATCGCATAGCAAATTTGCGTATCACAGAAGCTATCATCGTCATCATCACCACCATCATCATCATCGCATAGCAAATCTGCATACCACGTACGCGCACGCTTTGCAAATACAGCTGCAACATGTCTGTGCTGCTTTACCATCTGAAAAGCTGCCACCATCATCATCACCAGCATCACCATCTTGCGTACTCATAATCATTCACACGCACACTCACCGCCGCAACATTTGCAACAGGTCTGAGCATTTTCACCAGCCAACACAAGCAACATTTGCGATCGCCGATCTTCATCATCATCAACAACACCACCATCGCTATAAATACCAGCAGGGATCAACAAATCAACAGTAGCAGACACCGTTTCAGCTTTTGCTTTTGCAGTCGACGATGAGCAGACAACACAACGCCTTCAAATAGCCTATAAATTAGAACTTAAAATTAAAATTAATTACACTATTGTCATAGCTATAAGTTACATTATTGTTCACATAGTTTCATAAGTTTTAACTTTTACTTTCAAAAGAAATTCGCTAAGCTAAGTTCTTATTATTATTATCTATGCCTCTCTCCAACACCCAACACTCATACCCATACTTTTTCTTTCTTGTAACTCACCCCTATCTTTAACACTCTAAACCACTCACTATTCAAACTCAAACTACTCTAATTTCAAAATTGTAAAATCAATCTAATTCACAAAATTCTTAAATCACCTTAAATTACTCTTTTTTTTTACCTTCATTTCCTTAAAATTCACACCTTTCACTCCTAAATTCAAAACTACTCCATTTTTAATTTTTGCAAAATCAAAATAATTCACCAAATTTCAAATCCCCTAAATTTGCACTCTCATCTAACTTAAAATTCTGCTCTTAACCATCAATCTCTTAAATTCACTTCCTCTACTTCTTAATTCAAACAACTCCACTGATTAAATTTGCAAAATCAAAATAATTCACCAAACTTCAAATCCCCTTAAATTACTCATTTAACCCTCAATATTTTGCAATTTTTTTTTGCAACTCACTTCTCTTACTCTTAAATCAATTAAATTTAAAATTTAAATTTGCAAAATCAAACTAATTCACAAAATCTTAAACCCTCTAAAAATTCTCTCTATTAAATTCACTTCTGTTACTTCTTAATTTAAATTTAAATTTGCAAAATCAAACTAATTCACCAAATTTCAAAATCCCCTAAATTTGCCCTCTCATCTAACTGAAAATTCTGCTCTTAACCATCAATCTCTTAAATTCACTTCTGTTACTTCTTAATTCAATCTACTCCATTGTTAAATTTGCAAAATCAAACTAATTCACCAAATTTCAAATCCCCTAAATTTGCACTCTCATCTAACTTAAAATTCTGCTCTTAACCATCAATCTCTTAAATTCATTTCCTCTATTTTTTAATTCAAAAAACTCCATTGATTAAATTTTGCAAAATCAAACTAATTCACAAAATCTTAATCCCTCTAAAAATTCTCTCTATTAAATTCACTTCTGTTACTTCTTAATTCAATCTACTCCATTGTTAAATTTGCAAAATCAAACTAATTCATCAAATTTCAAATCCCCTAAATTTGCAAAATCAAACTAATTCACAAAATCTTAATCCCTCTAAAAATTCTCTCTATTAAATTCACTTCTGTTACTTCTTAATTCAATCTACTCCATTGTTAAATTTGCAAAATTAATCTGAGTCATATAATTTCAAATTCTCTAAATTTGCTCTCTCATCTAACGTAAAATTCTGCTCTTAACCATCAATCTCTTAAATTCACTTCTGTTACTTTTTAATTCAATCTACTCCATTGTTAAATTTGCAAAATCAAACTAATTCACCAAATTTCAAATCCCCTAAATTTGCACTCTCATCTAACTTAAAATTTTGCTCTTAACCATCAATCTCTTAAATTCACTTCCTCTATTTTTTAATTCAAAAAACTCCATTGATTAAATTTTGCAAAATCAAACTAATTCACCAAATTTCAAATCCCCTTAAATTACTCATTTAACCCTCAATTTTGCAATTTTTTTGGCAACTCATTTCTTTTACTTTTAAATCCAATTAAATTTAAAATTTAAATTTGCAAAATCAAACTAATTCACAAAATCTTAATCCCTCTAAAAATTCTCTCTATTAAATTCACTTCTGTTACTTTTTAATTCAATCTACTCCATTGTTAAATTTGCAAAATCAAACTAATTCATCAAATTTCAAATCCCCTAAATCTGCAAAATCAAACTAATTCACAAAATCTTAAACCCTCTAAAAATTCTCTCTATTAAATTCACTTCTGTTACTTCTTAATTCAATCTACTACATTGTTAAATTTGCAAAATTAATCTGAGTCATATAATTTTAAATTCTCTTTTATTTGCCCTCTCATCTAACGTAAAATTCTGCTCTTAACCATCAATCTCTTAAATTCACTTCTGTTACTTTTTAATTCAATCTACTCCATTGTTAAATTTGCAAAATCAAACTAATTCACCAAATTTCAAATCCCCTAAATTTGCACTCTCATCTAACTTAAAATTTTGCTCTTAACCATCAATCTCTTAAATTCACTTCCTCTATTTTTTAATTCAAAAAACTCCATTGATTAAATTTTGCAAAATCAAACTAATACACCAAATTTCAAATCCCCTTAAATTACTCATTTAACCCTCAATTTTGCAATTTTTTGCAACTCATTTCTTTACTTTTAAATCCAATTAAATTTAAAATTTAAATTTGCAAAATCAAACTATTTCACAAAATCTTAAACCCTCTAAAAACTCTCTCTATTAAATTCACTTCTGTTATTTTTTAATTCAATCTACTCCATTGATAAATTTGCAAAATCAAACTAATTCACCAAATTTCAAAATCCCCTAAATTTGCCCTCTCATCTAACTGAAAATTCTGCTCTTAACCTTCAATCTCTTAAATTCACTTCCTCTACTTCTTAATTCAAACCACTCCACTGATTAAATTTGCAAAATCAAAATAATTCACCAAATTTCAATTCCCCTTAAATTACTCACTTAACCCTAAATATTTTGCAATTTTTTGCAACTCACTTCCTTTACTTTTAAATCCAATTAAATTTAAAATTTAAATTTGCAAAATCAAACTAATTCACAAAATCTTAAACCCTTTAAAAATTCTCTCCATTAAATTCACTTCTGTTACTTCTTAATTCAAAACCACTCCATTCTTAATTTTGCAAAATCAAAATAATTCACAAAAATTTCAAATCCCCTAAATTTGCACTCTCATCTAACTTAAAATTTTGCTCTTAACCTTCAATCTTATAAATTCACTTCTGTTAATCCTTAATTCAAACCACTCCACTGATTAAATTTGCAAAAT
>JAEIGR010000175.1:0-104503 GCA_018904305.1 Scaptomyza montana | reverse complement strand
GAGCTCGCAAATAACACTTGACCGTTTCGTGCAGTCACCAAAAAACTGTTTTTTGCGGACCACTTGCGCAAAAAGTCAGACAAGAGCGTTCACTAGTGTCTCTTGAACGAACGGTCTGTGCTCAACCAAAAACCAATTTCGTGTTTCTCTTTTGCTCTGCTCATTCACTGACCGTTTTGCAACGAGCGAAGAAAATAAAAGTCTTTTGCTTTTGTATGAGTGTATATGCGAATGATCAGTGTCTTTTGCATATGTATGAGTGTATATCAGTGTACTTGTAAATCACACTTGCTTTTGTGGATTCGGTGTGAATACAAAAGACCGTTTACGATGATTCTTTTGTTTTTTCGCTCTTCTGCTGACCTCAATGAACGAGCGTTCAGTTGGATCGCTCTTTCTTAGTTGTTGTTGAGTGAGCATAACAAGAACCACGAAACTGAGAACAGTTAACCGAAAACCAAAACAAAGAGAAACGAAAAGTTCTGTTCAGAGCGAGAGCACACGCGCATCGTTTTTTTCGGTTGTTTTCGCGAGCAGACCGCAAAATGAAAAACGGTCAAGTGTTATTTGCGAGCTCTGCTTAAAACTTATGAAAATAATGCAGGTAACTTAAACATTCGATGCGCTTCTTGCGACTTACAAATATAATACAAAATGTAAATTAAATCATTGATGCGCCCTTCCGACTTGAAACTATGAAAAATAATGAATATAAATTCAATCAACAATGCGTTCCTTTGCATTTTGAAATCAGAAATGGCTATATCTCCCACAGTTTTTGAGCTTGAGCCAACAAATTTGGTGCCAAGATAGGTGATTATGACCCCCCAAAAACTGCATAAAAAGTTTGGATGCCACGCCCACCGACACTGCCCTAAACGCCCCCATCCGCACCAACGCTTCGTCAAAAACGGGAATGCGTGTGTCTTCCAGGCCTTTTTTTACCGGTTTTAATTCTGGTAACGAGTATACCGCAGTCGGTTGCGTCCGACTGCAGCGTTTCCACTTGTTTTTGTTAACAACATAGCTACTTATAGAATTTTTTTTAGTTCTTGAACCTCATACATTTAATATACATAACTTTTGAGCTCAGAGTGCATATATTTTTGCTTTAATATTTATGTTTGTGTAATACACATTTATAAAATAATCTTTAATACTTGTTCTTAAAAAAACCTTGTTTTAGTTAATTCTAAAAGGTTTCAAAGATAAGGAACCAATCACCTATTTTGGCATACGATCAATGTTTTTTTTTACACGGTTTTTTCTACACAGTTTTTTCTGGAACCAATCTACCGTGCAAAAATAGAATTAGGTGTTATTAGAAATTTAATTGAGCTGAAACTTCTAAGAAGTCATGCTGAGCAGACGGTACAAGATAGTTTAAGGTGTCGGATGATGACCAGGGGATGTTCTGTAAATTAAAGTCACCTAGTACAATAAAAATATCATTGTCACGGATATGAGTAGGGATGGGTATCGCCAGCGTTAGTATTGGTATCGTGGGATCGATACGAATTGGAACACACTGATACTTGATGTCGATATATTAGATCTCAAGTATCGATATTATCGTGGTATCGATATTTTGAGTTTTTTTTCTATTAAAAATAAAATGCACAGTGCTGGTAAAATAAACACAAATTACTTTTATTAAATTTTAAAAAATTTCAAATGTTTTTTAATCCTCTTTTTACTCCCAAATGCTTTGTGGGATTTTCGCCAAAAAAAAATGCGTTGCTGTAGGTGTTCCGCCGTTAGACGCGAGCCACAATCGTCCATTATTCGTCCAGCAAGCGAAAAAAGTCGCTCACTTGGTACTGAAGTTGCCAAGATGGGCAAATAAACTTGTGCCATTTTAAAGATGTGGGGATACAATGGTTTCAAACTAACCCACACATCAAACGGATTTGCCGATCTTGATTTTTTGCAAACGATTTAATTTCAGACCTGGCAGTATTAGCTAAATCGTCAACGATTTGGTCTCTACTGCTTTGAATATCTTCATCATAATTAGCCCAAATGCTTTTTGATTTTTTTTGAGGTGGTGCTTGCTGTTCTACTTCGTTTTGCAGAAGTTGAGCATTTTCCTTCTTCAGTTCTTCGATTATTTTAATTTCCAGGAATGAAGTAGTTTTGGCCACTGAAAAAGCACTCCTGAAACATTTTTCCCAAAACGAGGATCAATCAAAGTTGCCGTTGCTAGTATAATATTGTCCTCGATATTGCCCACGCGTCTTTTCAATTCTTTTAGCAAGAATTCTCTGAATTTTAGCGATATTTCATCGTTTCGCGGAAGTTCGATGCTATCAATTGCCTGAAAAAATCAAATTTTTGATTTATTGATAACATTTCATATTTTTGAAGTCTATGCAATATATTTTAAAAATGAATCTTGTGTTTAGAGTGAAGAAAAACTTACTTTGAAAATCATGGTTACAATTGGAATGATAATACTGGCAGTCTCGTTTTTTTCAGCTGATACCTCGGAAGTAGCTTGATAAATGGAATCTAAAATGTCCCTTATTGCAGCCAAAGTAGCCAATTCCGATCCAGTTAGCATACTGACTTCTGGAAAACCGACGGCTGCTGCTACTACGATTCCCTGCATGGCTAACAATCTGTCGCACATGTTGTATGTAGATCCCCAACGCGTTTGTATGCTTTGGATAAGTCGCAGCGTTGTTCCCTCGGTGCTGCCTTTTTCGCATTGAATTCGCTTAATAGCATTCGAAAAATTGTAGCTATCGTGAGAGTATGTGACGATTTTTTTGACTTTTTTCAATAACTCTGGAGCACCTCGAACATTGGGAGTCTCTTCACCATTGACTTTTGCCGAACCTAGTGCAGCCAGAGGTACTAATTTTAATAAATGAGCGAAACATCCAAGATGTTTGTCACTCCCAAAAGCTTCTTTTGCAGCACCGACAATGTTAGGAGCATTATCGGTTATTATAGCGGATACTTGCTTCTTTGTTATACCCCACTTTCCCGAAAATTCCAATGCTTTCCATTTTAAATATTCAATGTAATGTCGTTCTGTCAAAAGCTCCACTCCTAAAACGACAGAATGCATATGCACATTTTGCAGGTAATGAGCTGTCATGCCCAAATAGCTCGAAGTTGTGTGTGACTCGGTCCAAGCATCCATCGTGAGACAGACAGAAGAAACATTCGCAAGGACTTTTGCACTTTGTGAGCAATAACATCATATTTGTCTTCGAGACGCTTGGTTAATGTAGCTCTGCTTGGGGGTTTCCAAAGCGGCACTGCTGTTTTGCAGAAATTTAAAAACCCTTCCTTTTCGCTACTGGATAAGCATAAATTGTCCTTGCAAATCATAAACAAGAGAGCTTCATCCAGCTTGGCTGCCTGAACACCACCTGCTGCAGAAAAGTAAAACATTTGTATAACATCTCAATTAAAAAAGTTCTATGTACTTTGGAAATAACAAGGGAAACCCAAAATATGCCATGGCATATATTTTTGAGAATACATACCATTTTTTTCCCGTTATGAAAAGTCAATGGTGTGTATGCGTATATGCACAAACACAAGATGTACAAAGTCCCGTCACTTATTTTATGTTCTCTTTTAGTATTTGTTTTGCGTATACACACTTTTCAACAGAAGTAAATGGCATATTTGTCATATTTTTTGGCATATATATATGCCTTTAATATAAAATTGGCATGTTTTGGGTTGCACTAGAAATAATAATATGTACCTTCATACGATTTGCCTCGAGCAAAAAATGTTTCTAAAGTTGGTTGCAAATCATGGCTTCTGCTGCTGCTCGATTTTCCAACGCAGGAATCTGCTTGGTTCAAAGCTTCCGAAGTGTCACTCACATTTTCCTCTTTATAGATTTTGTGGTACGTTTTTAAATGTTTCCAAAAATTAGAGGTGTTTCCGCTAAATTTTATTATTTTTTGGCACAGTGTGCATGTCGCCTCCTTGCCACTTATTGTAAAATATCCCTGCGATATAGTATCGGCGATACTGCGATAAAACAGACGATACCTCCAGTATCGTATCGATACCTGCCATCCCTAGATATGAGTGAAAACTTCTTTAATACAGGTTAGGTGTTGAATATAAACTGGAATGTCAGGGGAAGGAGAGATATAAGAGCAAGTTATATAAACACCATGTGAAGGGAGAGTTACTTTAACAGAGATAATCTCAATCATTAACGGAAGTAAAATAGATCGGTTACGACGAATTATTTGAAAAAGTTCACAATTAGATATATTTGGATCTAACCAAGTTTCAGTTAAAGAAATTATATCTGAATGGAACGAAAAGCTACTCAAAAACAAGTTTTTAAGTTTTGAAACCAGACCATTAACATTCTGATAAATATTTCGTCAGAATTTATTTTTTTGGGTCGACAGAGCTCTTAGTTGAAGAGGTTGCAGCTTGGAGGTTGACAGGTAAAGGCAGATATATTTTTTTGGCAAAAACTCATGAACAACAGTATGAGGGGGCCAAAACTTGGGATCACCGATGATTAATTTTAAAAGATGATATTTCGCGAGAAGAAAAGCTAAATTTCGTAATAGAGACGCTAGCTTTAGTTTTGCCAGCAATATAAGCAGCAACTGGATCACAAGTAGTTACAGTGGAAAGTCGCGACACAAAAACTTGCTTGCGAGGAGCCACTACTGTTAAAATAGAAGGTGGCTGGGGTATGGGGACAGATAGATCACTTTTTTTCGCGGTGATCTCGACAGGATCCAAGACATGAACAATAGTATTAATATCAGGGGATACTACAGGAGATATGTTCGGACAATCGCTTGGAGTTGGAGATACGGATAGCATTGGATGTACTCTTCAGAACGTTTCAATCTTCGCGTACATGCCGACGATGTATTGATGGAACAACTGTCGACATTTCAGAATGCGGCTCTCAACGTCTTGACGAATCATCAATCGATACGAATAGCATTGACTTTCTTAAACGTTTCATGGTCTGTGGATTTATCATTCTGTTGTTGAAACAATAACCTCGCCAAAACAGAATCGGATACTGCAATCTGTCGTATGAGTGATGAGTTGCGGAGACTCGCTGAATGTCATCACTTCTGCGTTGAAGAATAATGTCGTGCTATTCGAATTCTTCGCCAACTATGACGATCGCCACTTTATCGATTGTTGGTGCATTGAATTGTCTTTCGTGTTGGCCAACGGGTATTTTGCATTGCTTTTCGTTTTGGAGGCATACTTATAGCTAGCTACACTTTCCGTACACTTTTTGGTCACGGACGGAAAATTTGATTCCCGTAGAGATATCGATTTCAAATTTTTACCAAAAATCTAATAAAATATTTTAAATATATTTTTAAAAATATGGCCACATCGGAAGACTATATCCGATATCTCCCATAGAAACGATCAGACAAATTTTGTTAGCTTTACTTTATTTCTTTTCATACTTAGATCTATAATACAAAAACATGAAAGGGATTGCAAAACTCAATGACAACCCCTAACTTAACAACCAAAGTATATACACTCCTCGCCACTTGAATAGGACACCCTTTGATTCTGCTTTAGATCTACCATTACTCTGCAACCAAACGTGATAGCGACCTAATTTTTTTTTTAAATTAAACCTTATTCTATTGTTTTTTCTTGACCAAAACGCCCAAATGATTGCAAAAGTTAAAGTACTTAAAAATTATAGCTAAGGAAAAACAATCAAAATTTGGGCGTAAATTTTTGCGCCAGTTGAATAGGCCACTTTAACAAAAAATGACTTTTGAGAGCTCAAACTTGTAATTAAAGCTTAGTACGCAGGAACTAGAAATATTTCTAGCTGTGTCAAATTCCATATAAAAAAAACGCTAGAAATAATTTCTGGACATAATTTCTAGAGATATTTCTAATGAGTATATGCAGCAGCTAGAAATGTATACTCAAAAAATGTTGAGAGTTGACACATCGATTACATTGAAGTGGATCGTGTGGATTGCATTGAACAGCTGAATTTCTGCTAGAAATAATGAGCAGCACATTATTTCTAGGCGTCAATTGTCAAATGGAGGGAATTTTGAGTGGCAAAAAAATAAAAGTCGTGTAAAACTATTTTTAAACGAAGCGTCGTCGCGACGACAAGATAAAGTAATCAACGCAGTGACGGAAAACATTTGCATTTGGGACCTTACACACGCAAAGCATATCGATGCAAATTTTGTTTAAAAAAAATTCAATTAAAATGCAGGCAACTAAATGTAAACACAAGTGTTTATTACTCTTTTAACTTTTCGTTTTTCCATTTTTTTGCGTTTTTGGGATTTTTCCAGTATTTTTAAGGGGCACACAGGGTCTTAGGAACACACTAGAAATAATGTGTAAGAGCCCTTTTACACGATGAAGTTTTTGCGTCTGAAGCATTCGTTTGTAGGCAAAGGGAGTAGAGGGGTAACAGCTGCAAGCAATGCTTCCTGACTTTTGTAGCAATGATTTATTTTTCTCATTTTGCTTTGCCTTATTCCGATTGCATGTAAACAGAGTTGCACAGTGTTTGATGTGAATAATCAAGTTTCGATGCGAAATATCGCACAAGCAAATATTAGCGCCAATAGTAAATACATTGTTTTGGTTAAGAAATTATTAATAGTAATGTTCACTGAATCCATTTTATTTACTTGTTACTTCTTAAACCAATTATATGTTAACAAATAATACAATCGATGGCAAAGACGTATGTTTATCGACCATAAATTTAAATCAGAGTTGCATTTACAAAGAAAATTTT
Source organism: Scaptomyza montana (assembly GCA_018904305.1). Classification (NCBI taxonomy): domain Eukaryota; kingdom Metazoa; phylum Arthropoda; class Insecta; order Diptera; family Drosophilidae; genus Scaptomyza; species Scaptomyza montana. Next base: position 97,737 of record JAEIGR010000175.1, on the reverse strand, counting down.
GCATGAAAAAACTTCATCGTGTAAATGCGACCAGATTTGAGAGGGGTCTTAGACCCCTTTAACACGATGAAGTTTTTGCGTCTGAAGCATTCGTTTGTAGGCAAAGGGAGTAGAGGGGTAACAGCTGCAAGCAATGCTTCATGACTTTTGAAGCAATGATTTATTTTTCTCATTTTGCTTTGCCTTATTCCGATTGCATGTAAACACAGAGTTGCACAGTGTTTGATGTGAATAATAAAGTTATCGATACGAAATATCGCACAAGCAAATATTAGCGCAAATAGTAAATACATTTGGGGTGTTCAACAGCTCGTTTCATCGTTTCAAGTTTCAAAGTTGAAACGTCTCGGAACAACAACATACATAGAAAATTTCTTGAAACGTTGAAACACCCCAGCCTATGTATACAAAAAGTGTTTCAAGTTTGAACAAAGTAAAGATGGGAAGAGCACGATATTTATTCGATATTTGCTATCGATGTTCAGTACTTTTTAGTATATTTAGTGTATTTTTGTGCAAAAAAGTATGAACACATATGATTAATGGCCGCCAAATGTTAAAAGCATGTAATTGAGCAACTAATTCAAACAACGAGCTCACCTTCAATATCCTCTATTTCTCTAATAACTTGCTTTGCTAAAGCATCGCAAAGCATATCTTTAGCACTTTTAAATAGCATTTTTTATAAATAAGGTATAACCGCGGTAAACAGCAACAGTGACAAAAATTGAAGAATAAGGAATGTAAACAAACAACAGCTGACTGCACAAACTTGAAACGCATTGACACCCAAAATGCCGTTCACGAGTTAATCGTTTCAACTTTGAAACATGAAACGATGAAACGGAGCTGTTGAACACCCTAATTGTTTTGGTTAAGAAATTATGCATAGAAATGTTCACTGAATCCATTTTATTTACTTGTTACTTCTTAAATCAATTATATGTTAACATATAAAACAATCGATGGCAAAGATGTATGTTTATCGACCATAAATTTAAATCAGAGTTGCATTTACAAAGAAAATGTTGCATGAAAAAACTTCATCGTGTAAATGCGACCAGATTTGCGAAGATGTTTTAAAACAGAATGAAAAAAAACTTCATCAAAAAACTTCATCGTGTAAAAGGGGTCTAAGTTTCTATAAGAAATAATTCTAGTTCCTGCGTACTAAGCTTAAAGCAGAACTTTATTAAACTATGTGAAATAACATTAATTTAAACAAAAAAATCAAGGTTTCAGTATTGTGTTGAGCCACCTTTTTGCTCCAAGACTTCACACATCCGGTTTGGAAGGGATACATACAATTTTTCCAAATATTCCAGCGAAATCGAGCTCCAAGCCAACTTGATGGCGTCGATTAGTTCAGGAACACTTGAAAACTGCTGTCCTGATCCATACACCTTGTGTGTTAGCCACCCCCAAACATTTTCGATGATATTCAAATCCGGGGAGTAGGGTGGCCAGTTCAGTAATTTCTATAAACGTTTTTACAACACGGGCTGTATGTATGGGAGCATTATCATGTTGATAAACCCACGGCAGACGTTCAAAAGGTTATGAAAGTAAGGACAGGCCTCTCTCAGTACACCATTGTAAAACAACGCATTCATTGTCGTTGATAAAAATTTCAACTGACAGGTGCCATAGTATGAAATGGCGCCCCATAGCATAACACCTCCAACTCTGCTGTGCAACTTATGTAAATGATGTGTTTCTTTTCGAAGATGAAAATAATAACTCTAGCCATCGGGGCCTTCCAAATTAAATTTTTTTTCGTCCGAAAAGACTACACGATGCCACTCTGTTTTCCAAGTCACATGTGCGCGACAAAAACCAAGACGTTGCGACTTCCGAATAGAGTTCAGAGGTGGTTTCTTTTTAATTTTTAGTCTTCTCAAATGTGAAGCATAAGAAATAACTCGACGTATTGTTGTTAGACTAGCCTCAACACCCGCTTTTGCGCTAATCTTAGCCAACGAGTCGTGGGAATTTGACGCTTTTCTTTGTATGAGTCTCTTTTCCGCCTCACTAAGCACACTGTGTGTGTGACCTTTCATATTTTTACCATAGTTAGAATCATTATATAAAAATTGGGACACAACATTATCCTACTACAACATGACGACACCTGTTTTTTTTTTGATATTTCTGCAATAGAGAGGCCAGAATCCTTGTAAGCCTTAATTTGTCCTCTCACCACATCGCTCAAAGCTTTGCCGCGTCCCGATTTAGGTTTTTATACTCGTTACCGATGGTCAAGAGTATATTGGGTTTGTGCAATGTCCGTCATGGTGTCCGTCCGTCTGTATGTTCGCAACTTTTTTCCACACCCTTCAAGCTAGAAAATTGAAACTTTCCAATTCTCTTTATCTATGGGATAGTAAATTAAAGTATCAAGATAGGGGTTCTACGATAACTGGGGAGGCTGGCAAATCGATAAAATCGACAACTCAAAACCGATAAATCCACATATTTGAAAATCCTTACAGCTAGAACTAACAAATTTGGTGGGCAGATAGCTACTAGCAACCCCCAAAAAACTGCATCAATAATTTTGAAGCCACAACCACCCATTCCACCCCCAGCCCCCCAAATTTAAAAGTCAAAAAAGCTTATATCTCCCACAGTTTTTGAGCTATAGCCATCAAATTTGGTGCCAAGATAGGCGATGATGACCCCCAAAAACTGCATCAAAAGTTTGGATACCACGCCCACCAATACCGCCCTAGCCGCCTCCAGCTGCCCCAGCGCTTCGTCAAAAACGGGAATGCGTGTGTCTTCCAGAGTTGTGCAGCTGGAGCCATAAAATTTGGTAGAAAGATAGCTGGTAGCCACCCCCAAAAATCTGCGTCAAAGTTTTGGAGCCACGCCCACCCCTTACACCCCCCTTTCCATACCTTTAACAAACTTTGAGCTAGAGTCACCAAATTTGGTATGAAGATAGCAACTGACATTCCACAAAGATCTGCATCACAAATTTGGATGCCACGCCCACCCATACCGCCCCCAGCCCTCCTTTCCCCACTTTTTACAAACTTCGAGCTAGAGTCACCAAATTTGGTATGAAGATAGCAATTGACATTCCACATAGATCTGCTTCAAAAATTTGGATGCCACGCCGACCCATACCGCCCCCAGCCTTGGTTTCCCCACTTTTACAAACTTTGAGCTAGAGTCACCGAATTTGGAAGGAAGGCAGCAATTGACATTCCATAAAGTTCTGCATCAAAATTTTGGATGCCACACTCACCCATACCGCCCCCAGCCCCCGTTTCCCTACCTTTTAAAAATTTGAGCTAGAGTCACAAAATTTGGAAGGAAGATAGCTGGTGGCATCCCAATCTCCATCGGAGAAACTGTTAGGCAGCGTACACCTCTGCCGCATACGTACCCCTTTCCAATCAGGCCTTTTTATACTCGATACCGAAGGTAAAGAGTATATTGAGTTTGTGCAATGTCCGTCATGGTGTCTGTCCGTCTGTCCGTCTGTATGAACGCATCTTTTTTCCACACCCTTCAAGCTAGAGACTTGAAACTTTCCAATTCTTTTTATCTATGAGATAGTAAATTAAAGTGTCAAGATGGGGGTTCTACGATAACTGGGAGGCTGGCAAATCGAAAAATTCGATAACTCAAAACCGATCAATCCACATATTTCGAACATCCTTACAGCTAGAACTACCAAATTTGGTGAGAAAATAGCTACTAGCAACCCCCAAAAGTTTTGGAGCCACGCCCACCCATTTTTCCCCCAGCCCCCCCGCATTTTTCAATCAAAAAAGCCTATATCTCCCACAGTTTTTGAGCAAGAGTCACCAAATTTGGTGCCAAGATAGGTGATGATGACTTCCAAAAAACTGCATCAAAATTTTGGATGCCACGCCCACCAATACCGCCCTAGCCACCCCCATCTGCCTCAACGTTTCGTCAAAAACGGGAATGCGTGTATCTTTCAGAGTTGTGGAGCTAGAGCCTCCAAACTTGGTAGGAAGATAGCTGGCAACGACCCCCAAAAATCTGCATCAAAGTTTTGGAGCCACGCCCACCCATTCCGCACCCAGTCCCCCTTTCCCCACCTTTTACAAACTTTGAGCTAGAGTCACCAACTTTGCAACGAAGACAGCTCGTGGCATCCCCATCTGCATCGGAGAATCTGTAAGGCAGCGTACACCCCTGCCGCATCCGTACCCCTTTGCAATCAGGCCTCTTTTTACCGGTTTTAATACTGGTATCGAGTATACCGCAGTCGGTTGCGTCCGACTGCAACGTTTCCACTTTTTTTTTACTGGTTTTAAAACTGGTAATGAGTATACTGCAGTCGGCTGCGTCCGACTGCAACATTTCTACTTGTTATATATAACGGGTTTGAACAACTAATTAATTCAATTTGCTAACAATTTGTGTGCAAGAGTCATGAATAACTATCAAACTAAATACATGTCCTATTCAAGTGGTACGAAAAATTTGTCTAATTTTTGACGAATGCTAATATAACGTAATTTAAACCATATAACGGTTCTTTAGTAAGCAATGCCATATACAGAGAATACAGGGTGTCCTATTCAAGTGGTTAGGAGTGTATATACATACACATTTAGTAGAAAAAACTAAAAATAATAAAAACAATTAAGAAGGCTCTAGTCGGGAGAGCCCGACTAGAAGATGCCCTGAACCCAGTTGCAATAAATAAATTAAATTTATATAAGACTTTGGTATACTGACTTAACTTCAATCGATTAAATTCGATATCTCCGGTGTTTCTTAACCGATTTGGACGAAATTTTCTGTAAAGTTCTATCGTTACCCATTATTTCAACCCACATTTTTAATTTTTCGAAATTCGATATTTTTTTGTTATCGATCACATGTGTATATCGGAAACCAGAATAGTTATCGATAATTTGAAGCAAACTTGTTCTGCTCATGGTATAGAGCTTTTGCCTAAAATGAGTTTACAATTTCTGCATTACAGGGCTTGTGTTGAATGGCGTGATTTATTGACTCAATCGTCGCCTTTTGCCGACGGCACAATGCAACAAGCTTGGCATTTGTGTTTGCTTTGGCATCAACAATTCCTGCAGCACTGGCGGTCTTTGGTTCCGTCCTATTGCTGCTAGACTGATCTGCAATATCAGCTTGTTCCTTGAAGTAAGTTCTGGTTTCTTGAACCAAAGCCTGAACTTCTTCGAAGAACTTGTAGTATTGGGGAGACTCCTCTAACTTAGAGTTTTTGATCAAGACATTGTTGTTCTTGAAAATAGTCCACTTTTCCTTGGCTTGGTAGTAGCGAGGTTTTGCCTTCCGTTCTGCTGGGTCCATTTTTGTGTTCTTTATAAGCCTTGATATCTCCTGGCTTATTTCTTCCTGCGCATCTAGGATCTCTTCAAATAAGAGTGAGTTCTCTGTGCTCATGTTGTCGCCTTGTTGACAATGACTAAGCTACCAGAATCACGTTTGTTTTGTTGTTGTATATAGCTCTTTGATTACTCCCGACCCAGTGGAAGTGTTTTATTCGCTCGGCCTGAGCTGGATTACGCTTCTATTCGCAACCGTGTGGTGTGGTCGAAGGAGTAGCGAGTTATATGTTATAGACAGGATCCCTCCTAGGAGTCCTTTGTCGGGGTCACCAAAATTTACCTGTAAAAGGTGTGTGTGTGTATTGTTAGCATTCAGTACAAACTGACTGCATAATTGTTGTCGCAACAGGCACTTGTAACCAGGTGGACTACGGAGAAACAACGAATGAGTTCTGTATATTGTACAAAAAGCATTAACTGTATTAACGAAAAGTCACAATATTTATTGGTAAAAATAGCTTAGGTTGCAAGTGTGTGTTGTTATTTAAAATTAGGTTAGTGTGTACTCAGCAGTTGCATATAATGCAGACTAGCATATTTAGCAACTACCGGGTTGGCTGACCATTACTATTGCGACACATATTGTACAATGTGCAGTCAGCGATATTCTCTGATTTCAGCAATAATTTGGTATTGCTTACAGTTTATTGTGTCAATAGATTTTTGTGTATGATCTTGACATAGTTAAGTGTGTTACAATTTTATAATAGGCTTACGCGCATAAACAGTCTTGAAGAAGTAAAATATCTCGGTCATATTATTGGAAATGGAATTATCAAGACTGTACCGGGAAGGGGCAGCAAAACGTGATTTTCCAGCCCCAAAGTCAGTAAAGTAAGTACGAAGGTTTTTAGGTACAGGGTGGTACCACAAATTTATTCAGAACTATGCCTCAGTTCCTCTCCAATTACTGACAAGTTAAAGCAGCATCGCAAGTTTGTTTGGACTGACGAAGCGCAGAATGCGCTTGTAGACCTAAAAAATAAACTGTGTACAGCTCCTGTATTACATAGCCCCGATTTTTCATTGCCTTTCGCTATCCATTGTGATGCAAGTCATACTGGTGTGGGTGGCGTATTGATGCAGCATGGTTACGATGGAAATGATGTTCCCATTGCTTTCATGTCACGTAAGTTAATCCAGGCTCAGAGAAATTATTCTGTCACGGAGAAAGAATGCTTAGCCGCCATAATGTGTGTTAAGAAATTTAGAGCATACATTGAGGGGCAGGAGTTCTCTACACAGACGGACCATGCATCCTTGAAGTGGCTCATATCACAGTCTGATCTAAGCTCTCACTTGGCCAGATGGGCCCTTAAGCTAGAAGGGTTTGAATTTAAAATCTATCACCGCAATGGAAGCCAAAATGTGGTTCCTGATGCGCTGTCTCGAATTCATGGTGAAGACCTATCGTCGATCGGAATTGATAGCATTATCGACCTTAAGGATAAACATTTTTATTCTGAGGAATACCAAGAGCTAAGGAGAAAGATTGAAAGCCAACAGACCCTTATGCCGGACATTAAAATTGTGGATAATATTATTTATCGCCGTGCCGAGCATGCCCCTGGCGAACAAGTAGCAGATGGTATGTGTTGGAAGCTTTGGAATCCCAAAGAACTTGTTCCAGAAGTTTTGAAGGAAAATCATGATAGTCCAGTGGCTGCTCATAGTGGTATCACGAAGACTCTTGAAAGAATTCGGCGTCATTACTTTTGGCCAAATCTAGTAAATGATGTTAAATCGTATATTACCAGCTGCGATATTTGTAAGTGCACGAAGTACCCAAATCGTTCGTTACGTCCACCATTACGGCCGTCCAATAATACTCAAAGATGCTTTCAAAAGATATTTGTGAATTTCCTTGGTCCTTATCCTCGCAGCCGATCAGGTAATATAGGCATTTTTGTGGCGGTAGATCATTTGTCAAAATACCCATTTATAAAAGCAGTAAAGAAATTTACGGCTGAAGCCATAATTCGTTTTATAGAGGATGATATATTTCTTACCTTCGGACAATGGTGCCCAATTTAAATGTCATAAGTTCAATGCACTTTTGCAGAAATATGACGTGCAACACTGCTACACCCCGGTATATGGACCGCAAGCAAATGCTTCTGAGCGCGTTAACCGTTCAGTTATTGCAGGCATTAAAGCATATATAAACCCAAGTCAAACTATCTGGGATGAGAATCTTAGTCGAATCTGTTGTGCTTTACGATCTAGTGTTCATACAGCTATATGTAGCAGTCCATACCGCGTTGCGTTCGGTCAACAAATGATTACTAACGGATCCACTTATCAACACTTGCGAAACTTGCAAATGTTAGAAGATCGGTCCGTCACTTTTAATCGAGAAGACTCATTTGACATTATACGAGAAGCTGCTATAAAAGGCATACAACAGCAGCATGGTAGAAATAAAAAACTTTATGATCTGCGTAGTCGTGAGGTTTCTTATAATGTGGGACAAGAAGTATATCGAAGAAACTTCCAATTGAGTAACTTTGCTAAAGGTTTTAGTGCAAAATTAGCACCAGCTTTTGTTAAAGCTAGAATTAAAACCAAAGTCGGTCAGAGCTACTACGAGTTAGAAGATTTACAAGGGCACTCTATATTATCAAAGGATATTAAGCAATGATCGCCTTATTTGTTTTTTTTTTAAATTGCTCTCCAAGCGTTTATCACCCTTTGATGTTTGCAACACCAAAGTGTGATCTTGGCGGGAGGGTGTGTAGTGTTTCGCTTGTCGAGATTCTAATAGAATTTATTTTTCTCCTAAAAATGGGCCATACGTTGTTGCGTTTTGCGCCTAGCGCCATCTGTGTGTGAAAAGCTTGAGCTTCCCAAAAACTTGATAGAAAGGGAAACCCAAAATTGTTGAAAAATGCGTGTAAAGCGAATTTTCGGCAAACTGGCCTTCATTAGATCTTTTGACCCCAGGCACATTCTTTTTCTATAATAGCCTTGAACGAACAAGTTGTGCGCGTTGCAACCGTCCAGAATTAAATATATATATATGCCTATGTGCATAGCGTGATTTCTTGCAGTACAGTGAATTTTAAATTAAACCATAAAGGAGAATCGCCTATACTATTTTTTGGCGTACAGTTCAGCCTGCAGCGAGCTACTGCGCAGCACGTTTTTTTTCCTTCAGTGCCTATTTCGAAAAATTTCGGAATGGGCCGCTAGTTTGGAATAGCTAGTTTGGAATATGTAGTTTGGAATTAATTTCAGATTTTTTTTTCTTCGCCGTGCATAGTGGCGAAATTTTCATTATAATCATGAGCCGGATTATTGCTGGATTATTAATTTCTTAAAAATTAATACCCCGTATGAACTAGTACGAGCAATAAATTGTCAGCTGCATATTTATACAGCCATTGCCACGCCCATGTTCATTGCAAAGATGTTTTAAAGCTAATCGCGCAAGCTGTTCTGCTTAAGAGAGCTTCTCTTAAACCCACCACCGTTTGGCGCGCGTCCCAGCATAACCTCACCCATACCGACATATGTGGGTCAGACTGACTTGGCTATGTAAAGAGGCATCGAAGGCATGTCATTAGTATTCGAATAGTAAACCTAACCTGAGAAACATGGTCAGGCTCGTGGATCTTCTTCTTCCTATTCGACCCAGTTTGATCAACTTTAATTAAATATCAGCTTCAACTACAACGATGGGATCAACTATAACTAATTACCTATATACAAGTAATGAATCCGAGCAATTTCCCTTTTGTTTAAGTGCTAAATAAATCTGTTGGATAAATACATATGTGCGGTGCATTGCATAACGATCATAAATACGTTTATATAATTATCAACAGTGCCTAAAAACACATAAACTAAATAAGTTAAAAATGCTCGTTGAAAGGGAGGTTGTGACGGTTCCGTGAAATATCAATAATAACATAATTATTCATTATGCTAATAAGTTTTCTTTGTTTAGAATTGCGTATCGAACGAAAAGCACACAAACATTTTGCAGTGTATGCCTTAAGACCCAGTAAGCTTTTGCACGTGGCTTGTGGTCGTTGCTCTCTCTTATGTTCCCCATCTACAGCGAGCAGTTCGCACGAGGCTTGTGATATTTGCACTCTCTATAAATAATTGCAGCAACACACACACCAACACCAGGAAGTACTTCCAGCGTGGGATGATGTATGTAAGTCGCTCTTTTTCTATTATAATGAGCCGCTCTTAAATGCAAATAATAATGTGAGTACCTAATATAACAAAGCTTCCCCTTAAATTTGGTGCAACTAGCCATGCTTCTCTTTGAAAAATCGACACACTGCTCGACCAGTAACTAGGTACACTTGATTATTTTTGTTGGTTTTTCGCAAGTCGAGTATAAATAAAAATGCGACGAATGCATCAATTATTAACTATATTTAACCAAGATTAACCGTCCTTATATATAAAATATATACATTTAAGTTAATATATTAATTTTTTTTTGTTTGGCTACTATATGGAGAACCTGAATTATTGAAAATGCCAATATAGCGATTTAATCGGATTAATAACAATTATCATATAGTTCAAGTTGTTCATTAATATTCTTTGTAATATAAATTTTCGTATTAATTTTTCTTAGCCTAGCCGTACGGATGTTTGCTAAACGGATTTGATTCTTCTTAAAATTGATTAAATACAAATCAGCCTGCAGGTGTATTACCTTGCTATTACGTGCATGCCCTGTTGAACTGATGATGCATGTACAAACTGCGTAACATCTAGCAGATAGTAACCGCGCTGATCAACCGGCATTATTTTGTTTTTATGAAGTCATCTGTTTTTGTTTTAAATTCTTTCGGCAAACATGCGCAAGAGCTATAAGAATTTCGTTTATTGCTTATATTAGATTATGCAGTAGGCAATAATGTTTTAAATAATAAGACTTGGTTAATTTATGTACGATATATATATATGCTGTGTATTTATTAGCTCTGATATTTTCGTCTGCACGCACTCGTCGCTTAGGAAGAACTAACACACTAACGGAGAGAAATAAAGAACGAAAAAGAGTATATGATGCCACAGGAGGAATGTTCGATAGTTCCGTTATTTCTTCTGTTTCGTTTCTTCGTACATTCTTGATTGTTCTTTAATGTGGCTTTTGCTATTTCTCAACACACCTCCTCAAAAGTTACAATAATAAGTTTAAAATATAAAATACAAAATATCTTATCTGACGAGTGTGCATATACTGGGGAGTACAAAAATCATGGTCCAGCATTCGCTGCGAGGAATTTGGGAAAACCCAGAAAAACCAAATTCGACCAATCAAAATTATAAAATTCAATTGCATCAAAATAATATTTCTTAATTATAATTTCTTTAAATTCAATTAATATATCAAATTAATATTTATAAATTATAGCTTCCGTAATTTCAGATAAACAATTCATTTTAAATTCAATTAATAAATAAAATAGTTCAATTCAATAAATATATCAAAAAGTAACATTAATAAATTATAAAATTTTTGTAATTTCAGTTAATTACTTCATAAAAAGAAACTACAAATAAACATAATTGTTAATAATGATGTTGCTGTTATAGAGGGCTTCTATTCAGTAAGTCCCAATTGGCTCCGTAAATAGAGGAATCTTACTGCTGGTAATGGTTTCGTCAAAACATCAGCCAACTGCTCATCTGTAGAAATATACTTGATACAAATTAGTTTCTTTTCAATTTGTTCTCGAGTGAAATGATATTTAATATCTATGTGCTTAGTTCTCTTGTGGCAGGTTGGATTATTAGCTATACTTATACAACCCTGGTTGTCCTCAAATATAGTTATTGGTTCATTAATTAAGGATTTTAACCATAAGGCTTCTCTAACACTTTCAAATAAAGCCATGTACTCCGCTTCAGTAGATGAAGCGGCAACTGATTTCTGTTTCATAGTACTCCAGCAAATAAGACATTTTTCAAACATTTTAAATAAGTATCCTGTTGTACTTCGTCTGTCTGTTTCGTTTCCCGCCCAATCAGAATCGGCATAGCCCATAATAATATTTTCAGGATTAACATTCTTTGTGAAAGTTAATTTTAAATTTACTGTGCCTTTAAGATATCGTAGTACTCTTTTCAGACATTGCCATAACTCTTTATTATTATTATTGGTGTACCTACTTAATATACTTATTGATGTACTTAAATCTGGGCGAGTACATAACATAATGTACATCAAACACCCAATTAAGTTACGACATGGCGCATCATGTGTCTCTTCTGATTCTAAGTCTTTATAGTTCAGTTTGCTGGGTAGTGGTGTACTAACTGGATTACAATTTTCCATATTAAATTTTCTTAAAACATTATTTATATAAGCTGACTGACTGAGATATAATTGATCCCTATGCCTATCTATTTTTATGCCAATAAAATGTCGGATGTCTTTTAAATCGGTCATTTTAAATTTCTTCATCAAATAAGATTTAAATTTTGACATTGTTTCAATCTTTTGAGTGACTATCACTACATCATCCACGTACAATAGTACATATATATTTAAAGATATATCTCCTTTATCTATAATATAAATGCATCGGTCAACTCCTAGATTGACAAAACCGATTTCTTTTAAGACATTTTCAAAAGCTTCAAACAAGCACCTGGCTGCTTGTTTTAGACCATAAATAGCTTTATTTAACTTACAGACTTTTCCCTCATCATGTCTCAATCCTTGAGGAATTTTCATATAAATTTCCTCTTTAAGGTTTCCATTAAGGAATGCTGTCTTGACATCCATATGATGAATTTTCAAATCATATTGATTTGCTAATGCCAGAATAAATCGAAAACTAGAAATACGTGCAACTGGTGCAAATGTTTCTTCGTAATCCGTCAGATATTCTTGCGTAAAGCCTCGCGCTACAAGTCTTGCTTTATATCGGACTAAGTTGCCGAATTCATCTTGTTTAATGGTAAACACCCATTTACAATCAATTATGTTTTTGTTTTGAGGCCTTTGTACCAAAGACCATGTATTGTTTTGAGAATGGGAATCCAATTCATCTTGAATTGCCTTTTCCCAATTAACCTTATCATCCCGATTTTTAATTTCTTCAAAACAATTTGGGATATTATTAAAGTAAGTATAAGAATTCATTAAACATTTTTCTAATAATCTATAAGAAATTTTAGGTTTGTCTTTTAATCTCTCACTGCGTCTGATTTCTTCGTTCTCACCAGTAACTACAACTGGATCGGTATTCTTTAGATTTGTGGAATTTTCACAAGGCTGTATAATTATTTTTGAACTGTCATTAACAGCTTCAATATTTTCCATTTCAGGTAATGAAAAGCAAGACTCTACATTTTCAGTGTTTGCATCCTGAAAATCGACTTCCTGTTTTTCGCTTTTATTTTCCAAACAAGAATCTTCTAATTGTTCCCGTCTGTCATTTTGGAACATTGAGTCTTCTGACTGTGAAACACAGTCTTCTACCGACCTTGAATTCAACATATTTGTTTCATCCACCACAACATCTCTAGCTGTCATAAACTTCCTTGATTCTACATTCCACAGCTTTAAACCATTTGGTTCATATCCAACGAGTATGCACTTAATCGATTTTTCATCGAACTTTCGTTTTCTTACTTTATTAAGAACGTATACTGTTGAGCCAAATATCTTAAGATATTTCAAAACAGGCTTTTTATTATGCCACATTTCAAATGGTGTTTTCTTAATATCTTTTAAAGCTCTAGTTGGGCATCTATTTATTAAATAAGTTGCAGTTAAAACTGCTTCGCCCCAAAAACTTTTATTCAGTTTAGCTCCATTAACCATGGAACGAGCCTTTTCTGTAATTGTTCTGATCATTCGTTCAGAAACACCATTTAGCTGTGGAGTGTGAGGAATAGTCAAATGATAGCTGATACCTTTTTCAGAACAAAATTCACGCATCTCGTTAGACAAATATTCCCTTCCATTGTCAATATAGAAATTTACTACTTTAAGATTAAAATGGCTTTCTCCTTTCGCAATAAAATCTTTAAAAACCGAAAACAAGTCAGATTTATACGTTATTAAGTACGTCACACAATAATGTGTGTACTGATCAATAAAAACTACATAATAATTTTTATTATCGATTGTACACGGTGTTATCGGACCACAGATATCTGAATGAATAACAAATAAGGGCCTATTAATGAAATCTTTATTTTTATATTTTTCAAACTTAAGTCTCGATAACTTTCCATTAACGCAAGCTTCACATAGTTCATTATTTATATCTACCTCTTTTAATAAACTAATATCTTCAAACATATCGTTACGTTTTATTTCCATAAATTTGCCAACACTTATGTGGCCCAACCTTTCATGCCACAATCGACTTTCAGCACTTTTTGTTAATTTTAAATTACACGCATATGCTTTGTTATTTATTTCAAATTTAACAAATGGGACATTATACTCACTTGCTCCAGTGAATACTAATTGACCATCCTTGGTGACCTTTACACCTTCAGAATTAAATTCTACAGTCATTCCAGCATTTTGCATTTTGCGTACAGATAACAGATTATGTGGGACGTCTTTGCAAAATAGCACGTCCTCCAGCGTTATCTCATTACCTTGAGTTTTGAGTTGAACAATTCCTTTTGCTGTTGCATGGATATTTTCTCCTTGTTTGGCAATTGCAATTTCGATAGGATTTTCCAAATTGGCATAATCGGCAAACAATACTTTTTCTTTTATTAAATGGTCCGAAGCTCCTGAGTCTAAGATAAATACAACTTCGCTTCCATTTAAAGAATCAACTCTCTGCCTCATCATAAATGCAAAACCACGATCTACCTGAGCTGTTGCTACTTGAGCTTGTTTTTCTTTTCCACTTTTATTCATGTTTTGATTGGTGTTTAGTCTCTTGAAAACAAAACAATCCTTCTTCACATGACCAAGTTTCCCACAGTGGTAGCACTTAGGTCTATGCTTTATTTTATTTTTAAAAACCTTTTTATTTTGCTTGTTAATAAATTTATTTTTGTTTTCATTTTGTTCTTTGAAATTTACGGCTTGCAAAACCTTAGCACTTGTATCTTTACTAATCGTTTTTATTTTTATTTCGTGATCTAATAGACGAGTTTTGACAAACGCAAACGTTAAATTACTTTCAGCCAAAGTCTCAATTGCCGTAATGACCCCATCATAATTTGAAGGAAGTGTTAACAGAAGATGCGAGATCTTGTCCATTTCATCAATTTTCGCTCCTGAAGAAATGAGCTCAGTGATCAAATCGTCAAATGTGTGAAAATGATTTACGAGCGAAGAGTCGCCTTTTAATTTCAGTGCCAGTAACTGCTTTCGCAAAGAAAGTTGGGAAGCTAAACTTTTTCTCTCATAAATAGCATCTAAATTATCAAAAATTTCTTTGGCACTTTTATCGGAATTTGCAAACACAAGAAACGAATCACTTAAATATTCAATAATTACATTTTTAGCACATCTATCTGCTTTTCTAGATGCCTCTGTCTTTTCTGCGGGTTCATTGTCAACAACACTTAATAAATCATTTTCCTCTAAAAGTGCTCTAATCCTAAATTTCCAAATTGAATATTTTTCACCATCAAATGGTTTAATATTCCTTTTTCCCTTTTCCATTGCTTCTCGTAATTTCTATCAATTTGCTAACTACACTCAACTTTGCAACCTTTCTGCTCAACACAACGTTTCACTCAATTTTATTCTGTCTGCACCTCCTCGTTCGAGTCGCTTGTGTGCCTTTCTCAGAATTGTGAAATTCAGCAAGGTTCCGTTATTTTGATGAGACTCCGCTGGCAATATGAAATTAGAAATTTTTAATTGTAGATATTTTTATTTTATATATTATTTATGTATGTACATATACACAATAAATTTGATACGTTTACAAATGATTGTGTATATATAACCAACATGTGTAATACATATGTATATCAAATATCGTTTAAGTAAACGCGTGCAGTACTTAACACTTATGCATGTAAAAACACGTGTACATATATTTTACTTTTTATTTAATTGTTTCACTTATTTATTTTCGCAAAACCAAAGCACTTTATTATTTGTCTATGCCTGGGCCCATAACCTATTAGATTATGCAGTAGGCAATAATGTTTTAAATAATAAGACTTGGTTAATTTATGTACGATATATATATATGCTGTGTATTTATTAGCTCTGATATTTTCGTCTGCACGCACTCGTCGCTTAGGAAGAACTAACACACTAACGGAGAGAAATAAAGAACGAGAAAGAGTATATGATGCCACTGGAGGAATGTTCGATAGTTCCGTTATTTCTTCTGTTTCGTTTCTTCGTACATTCTTGATTGTTCTTTAATGTGGCTTTTGCTATTTCTCAACAGCTTATTCATAATTATAACTAATTAATTAAGTTCATTTATAACCAATTTCAAATATGAATTATATCAGCCTATCGTGTGCTACTTTTATAATGAATTAATTTTCTTTTTTTTGTGGATAACACTCAACTTCCGATGGAGGTAGGATAGCGACGGTAGGGCATCCCCAGGGATCCTGCTTTTATTTTTGGCCCGCAGGATCATGGCAGGGTGGGCGAGTGCACCAATCGGTAGCACCGAAAAGGAATGTCCCGAATACCCGATTTACTTGATCCCCTTAATACGTCTACGTTTTTTTTCTTCTTGCAAATGCCCGTAGTCGTCCGTTCGTTTTTTGTTTGTTCGTTTGAATTTTAGTACGCGAATTTTAAAACTAATTTATAACTAATAACGAAGCAATTTAATGCGTCGTCTATTTAAAACCAATCACCCACCCCAATTGCCGGCGAGCTTCAGCCAAAGCAAGCGCGTACTTCGATTGCCATTAATAGCCCATCTGCTTCACGTTGTTCATTACAGTTATTATTAATTAATTATTTATATATTAGTTTTTGGCGCCCAACTCGTGTGGCCTGTTGCAGTTAAAGATATTAGTTATCAATAAGCTAAAGGAAGGTTAATGGTATGGCCATTACTCATTAATCATCCGAATGGTAGCATTGTTGAAAGAGGAAAAGAAACACAACTTGTATTTTTCAGCTGTACAGGCTTACAAATTTCGAAGTCAAATACCATCTGACTTAGCACTTATCTGCTAACGCGAATAACTTAATATCCTCATACCTTTGTCCTTGTCTTATAAGTGAGATGTAGAAACATTATGCAATTCACATATTGATAATGACCGTCTCAGAAAACCAAATAATGTTACGCGCGTGTGAGTTTTAAGGAACAACAACAGTTTCAGAATAATTGTGTTGCCAGACTCGCAATACACAAACGTAAATTCCCCCTTGTGTTTCTACAATTATGGTAAAGCTTTCGCTGGACGAGGATTTGTGGATAATTAAGCTACGATCCGCCACTGAGTAGAACCATTAAAAGTAGAAACACCTTTTTGTGTCTGCGGACATGCCTACAAACCAAAATATTAAGCCGGATTCCGTTGTCGTTGGATACAACTCAGGTGGTTGGTCACGTAACGTAAATTGGGATAAATATTGTGGATCTATTTATTTTTTTTTTTCAAATGTCCTGAATGTATGATTCTATTTCGGATGCGACAGTTATTGCGGAAGAGTATAGTTCCTATTGGCTGGTGCTTCTTCTTCTTAAATTATACTCCTGCCGGAAACAATAGCTGCCATGTTTGCAAACGAGCATGTAATCATTAAGGCAATTACGCTTTCGGTTTCTTTCTATCCTAGCGCTGAATGAATGTCAGTCTAGTAAACTTAGTGATTATTGGTGGAGGTTATTGGATGAGAGCTAGTGGCTTAGAGCTACAGCTTGCCGAACCTTTACAGATAATTACTTCATCTATCCTTTTATTATTCTTTTATCAAGTAGATCAAAAAAAGGTCTGCTTACCTATTCTCAGGAAGGAGGTTGCGTTGTTATCCACACACATGTATAATGAATTGTTAATTTCTCGTTTATCATTTTTAAATAGAACTTTGTTTGAAATAATCATAAGATTTTCGGTTAGTATAATTTTTTTTTGTAAGTAGCTAACAGTCGGCTATGTTACAAAAGTAATGTCAGCAAGTGACAATGGTAATTCTCAGACTAGTTTTGAAATTATGAGCTGCTGCGTTTGTACATTAGAAGTGGAACATCCGGCACAGCTTTTTGCGACAATTTGTAACCATTATTTTCACCACACTTGTTTTAACAATAGAACAGGTAACAAACGAATCTGTCCTATTTGTAGAACTTCACTTAGCGTATCAAGTCAGAATTTAGCAGTTGAATTAGCCGCATGCCAGCCTGCTAAGCTTCCATTAAAGCCTAGTGAAATTATAACGCGATCTAAGTCTAGAGCCGCTAAGTTTTCAAATCAAGCTACGACTGAAGTCGCTACAATTAGAGAAATGCAGAGCACGAATGCGGGAGCAAGCTCTCAATTAGGAGTGAGGCAGGGAAACGAGTCGTCATTAGTACCTCAGAACAACCCTGTCGATGTCTTAGCTAGCAATAGCACAGGACTAAGTGCTAACCAGGGATCGGAAGCGTCTCAGCACCCCCAACTAGTGGTAGAGACAAATAACGATCCGAGTCTGATTACTAACAACTTGCAACAAACTGTAGTTAGCGCAATGGCTGCAGCAATGGCTCAACACGCGCAACTTTTGTCCCAAGCAATTGAAGTAGGTTTTCAAAGACTTTCAGTGCAGAATCCTGTGGTGACCCCTGCTGTTGTTCAACCCCCTGCCAGACCATCTGCTCATGGTAGAGAACGACAAACTTTTGAGCAACTTTTTCGACTACCAGGCCCAGTAGGTACTGAAAATTGTCACAGGAATGGTGACCAACAACCCGTTAGTTCCTCGCCAATAGGTTCGCAGCAGTGCGGAAGTGTTTGTTCTGATAGAATAAGCCAGATTATTTCGAATTGGAAGTTGAGATTTTCTGGACATTCCTCGTTATCAGTAGACGATTTTATATATCGAGTAGAAGCGCTTACAGTCCAGACGTTAGATGGCAACTTTGAACTGCTATCCCTATGGATCCTATGGATATTCGCACAGCCATTTCGTTGAGGAAACAGAAATTTAATGAACCTTTCGATACTTTTCATGAAGGTATTATGATTTTAGCTGATAGACTTACACAGCCGATGTCTGAGCAGTCACTACTTGAGGTGCTGCAAGCTAATTTATAACCGGAAGTACAGCGTGAGATATTGTATGTTCCGATTTATAATCTCGAGCAGTTACGACATGTCGTCCACAAGCGAGAACAATTCATAAAAACTGTTACCAAATCGGTAAGTTGCAATACAAGCAGATTGCGTGCAAGAATTGGAAGTTAATGAGTTAGATAATCCAGAGATCGATGCAATAACTCTTTCTTGTTGGAATTGTGGAAGACAGGGCCATCGTTACCAAGAATGTGTGGCAGATCGTAAAGTTTTCTGTTACGGATGTGGAAAACGGGACACCTACAAGCCGTCCTGTGCCAATTGCAATGTTGCAAAAAACGAAGTGTCGCGTGCACCGTGGACCAGTGCACGCAAACTAGTTTCGAAGGCGACGAACACCGAGTAACTGAAGAAATATTCAGTTCACTCATACACTTACCGGATTTGACTTTAGTCGCTAGTAGTCCTTTAGATAATAATTCTAAAAACTTGCCTAGTGAGCTACCAGATATTATAGAAAGGAAAACTCATAATAAGAAACGAAGAATATCATATCGGAAATTATGCAAAGTTACCCTTAATTCAATATTGACCTCAGTTGTAAATGATGTCAGCGATCTCCGACCTTATGCTTCAGTGTCAATGTTTGGCAAAACCGTTAGCGGACTAATGGACACTGGCGCTTCCATTAGCTGTATAGGAGGTAGCTTTGCACAAGAAATAGTGAACAGTGGTACCAAATTCAAGGAAATTAATTCCAATGTTTGTACGGCAGACGGTCAGAAACAACGGATTATTGGTAGAATTTCGACGCTCATTACTTTTCGTGAAAAAACTAAGCCATTGTGCTTTTATCTAGTACCGTCTTTGTCACAAGATTTATTTCTCGGAATAGATTTTTGGCGTAGTTTTGAATTATTGCCTTTGTATATGATAAATAAAGAGCAATCTCAGTCTGTCATGAGCTTAAAATATGATGAATCCACGCAGATACCCCTTTCGGACTTACAGAAAAAGGATTTAATAGAAAAGGTGTTGTTGTTTCCATCATTTGCGAAAAAAGGATTGGGAAAGACTAGCTGGTTAATGCATGATATTGAAGTTAGTGAGACACAGCCAATTAAACAGCGTCATTATGCGGTTTCCCCCGCTATTGAAAAACTGATGTACGAAGAGCTAGATAGAATGCTTGCTCTTGGCGTTATTAAAGAGTCTAATAGTCCTTGGTCATCACCGGTCGTGTTAGTACAGAAGCCAGGCAAAGTTCGATTGTGTTTAGATAGCCGCAAGGTTAATACAGTTACCAAAAAAAGCGCCTATCCAATGCCGTTAATTGATGGTATTTTAAGTAGACTTCCAAAGGCTGAATACATAACAAGCATTGATTTAAAAGACGCATATTGGCTAAATCCGCTCACTACCAGGGCTAGAGAAAAAACAGCTTTTACAGTCCCGGGAAGGCCGTTGTATCAGTTTACTGTGATGCCGTTCGGATTATCGAACGCCCCACAAACTATGTCCAAACTGATGGACAAAGTTATACCGGCAAATTTGCGTACCGAAATCTTTATTTATCTGGACGATCTACTCGTGGTATCCGACACTTTTGAAAGGCACATGGCCGTCCTTAAGGTGTTAGCAGAGCAGCTATCGCTTGCAGGACTTACGATCAACGTCGAAAAATCTAAGTTTTGCCTTAAAGAAGTAAAGTATCTCGGCCATATTATTGGAAATGGAATTATCAAGACTGACCCCGAAAAGGTAGCAGCAATACGAGATTTTCCAGTCCCAAAGTCAGTAAAGCAAGTACGAAGGTTTTTAGGTACTTGTAGTGTACAGAAAACCATATATATATATATATCATAGTCAACCAAGATGAAATCGTGTGACAGTGGGCTCGAGGGTGTGCATTCTTGCTATGCTCGGATTTAGCTCGTCGGATTGGCCGGGGTTCTTTCTTACCCAACTGCACTGGTTACGCTGACACAATTAAATTATAATGCACGGACTGAAAATTAAAGAACTAAAATTTATGACGGGGAAGGTATAGAGCCGGTACTCCAAAGAATTTATCTGGAATTGTTAAATAGACTGAGAGAGAGAGAAGGAGCTGTTGGTCTTCCCTCTTCTTCACCCACCCGACCATGACAATCGCTTCATGTTTACGTTGTCCCTTTGTTGAAGGCTTAACTCCTTCAAGTTATTTTGCGACGTTTATTCAGACTACAGACAGAATCAAATCTAGTTACGGCAGTTTCATTATACTGTTCTTCATATTATTCTTTAATACGTACAAAAATTCGTAATATTGTTAACATATTTAGCTATTTAATTCGATTCCAATTTAATTCAATACAAACGTTGTTTACTAACCAATATGTAGGCGAAGCCATAGCGAAATTAAAATAATATATATATCTATATAAATATATATATGTCAAGCATGTATTTGTTTGGACTTACTTTGTTCCATTTAAATGCTACTCACAAAACAAAGAAGAAATGTTTGTTAACGTTCCATCGTCGTTCCTTGGGCCCAAGTCGAGTTGATGTGTTGTTTCTCTTTTCTTTTTGTTTGTTATAAACTGCTAAATAAGATTGACTTTAGAAATTAAATATATACATGGCTTGTTATAAATTCGCATTGGCTACCACGCTCATAGTTCTAATAATTGTTGTAACTTATTACTATTTCATCTCTTTAAATCTCAAATATGTGATGACAAAAAAAAATTATAAAACTTAACTTTAGTCGCTCATTTATGCAAATATATTAACTCAAGATAATTCGCAGAAATTGTAACCTTAAAATTTACGTAAGCGTGCAAGAAATTTTAAGTCACCAGCACAAACTTCGGCATGAATAAAGGGAAAGTTAAATCAACGCAAAACTATTATTTCATTGCCTTTATGCACTAAAACACATTTGCTAAACAATAATTGTCTATGAGGTGGTCTGTGTTTGGAACTTAGTCCAGTTACTCAAAACTCGGTCTTTTCTCCTCGCGTCTCAGGGCTCCGACGCGCGTGGAAGTCGCAGTGCGCATCGGGCTTCCCAAGCACAAATCCCAGTTTTGCTGAACAAATCCAACGCCAGAACAAGGAATGGTTGGCGTAATTTTGGCTGGCCTTTTGGCCGCCTACGCTGCGCACACTCTTAGAAGCGTTCCAATATGTATGCAAATCTGCTAAGCACTCCACTCAAGCGCACACGAGAGGCCGATTGAGCGCTATGAAACGAATCTGGTTAGGTTGAATACACCACATACACTTTATATTACCTTAATGCACTCGAACAAAGCTATTCCAGTTGAATTATCTGCAGCCTATCCGCTTTCGGTTTTATGATAGTTCGTTCAATATGTATAAAAGACAGTTTGGTGGCTGTACTTTGTTTAAAATATTATACACGTGTTTCACGTATTAAAGTAGCACTATAGGTCTGCTTAGTTTGGATCATCCCATTCGAATGATCGCCCACGCTTCTTCTAATGATGCTTAAGCCTAAGTTCGAATCGGATTTCGAATAACGGGGCTTAGAATGAGTGTAAGTGGGAGATGTAAGTCAGATTAGAGAACGAGAGCGGGAGTTTTGCTGTCTGAGAGGTCTGTACGCCGTTTATGGACGTCTTTTGAGTGTAAATGTTTTGAGTCGCTTATTTAGTTTGGCGTGGATCGTATGTTTCTACTTTGGCTACTACAGCACAGATAATGTAATAAGACATGTTCGCAGTACCATTATCTGAAGTTTAACTGATAATTCCTATGGTTTCCGCTTTATTTGTATATCTTTTAAGTGGAACACTCCTAATTTCTTTCCTCTTACGTCGCATAACTCATAATAGTAGGGACTCCGTTTCTTTACAACTTTTGCAGGTACAAACACGGGTGCAAGTTTCGCGCTGAACTGCTTGCCCGCGTTGCTTTGAGTAAAATTACGAGCGAATACTTCATCTCCAACATTAAACTGAACGTTGCGACTACGAAGATTGTATCTATTTGCATTGTCGTCGTGAGTTTTGTTAATATTTTCTTTAGCTCTTTGTCTGGCTAACTGTAACATATCTGGCCTGCTCAAATTTGTATCGTCGCTCAATAAGTCTAAACTTCTTAAAAGTGCGTAATCCTTGCCATTCAAAACCATATTCTGGCCGAAAGCAAGAAAATACGGCGAATAGCCAGTACTTCGATGCAATGTCGCCCTAAGAGAACTGCTTATCGCATCAAGATTAGCATCCCAGCCGGTATGATCGGCGCCGATGTAAGCACGTATGGATGCTAAAACGGATCTATTTAACCTCTCACTAGCATTAGCTTGAGGCGAATAAATAGCCGTGCTGCGATGTGCTATACCAAATCGCGTCAAGAAAGCTTCAAACAAACTGGAACGGAATTGGGAACCGTTGTCAGAAAGTATGACTTCTGGAACGCCAAAAATATAAAATATGTTGGTCTCTAAATAATTACAAATCTTAGAAGCTGTAAACTTTTTAAGTGGGTTAAGAAAATGAAATTTCGTGTGGTGATCAACGACTATAAGTACCCCAATATTGCCCTCTTTAGACCTTGGGTAGGGTCCTAATAAATCTATATATAATTTTTGGAATGGCCTATCCGAAGTAAAAGGTTTTCCCATGGCTGGTCGCAAAATAGTGTTTGGGCTTTTAGTCGTACGACAAATCTCGCAATTAGCAATATATTCGCGTATTTGGCCGACCATGCGTGGCCAAAACAAATAGCGTTTCAGTCTTTCCACAGTTTTAGACATGCCACAATGAGCTGCGGTTTTTTCATCGTGTGCGGCTTGTAATATGGCTGGTACTAAAGCAGCTGGAACCCATAGTTTCCAAGCGTTACTTACTTGAGTATCGATATATCTATTAAACTCTGTTCGCTTATAAACATAATTATCCACCGTTTTTAGATCGGGTAACTTGTTTTTATTAGCCCTAACTCGTTCTATCAAATTAAGATATTCAGGTGACTTGAAATGAACTGATTGTAAGTCAACGATTGGACTAATGTGCTCGAATTCGTCAATTGAGTTATCACTTTGACGTGACAAGGCGTCCGCGACAACGTTTTCGGATCCCCTTCTATGTTTTATTGTAAATGTAAAAGATCGGAGTTTCATAGACCATCTGGCAAGTCTCCCGGATAAATCTTTTTGTCGCATAAGCCATTTGAGAGACGCATGGTCAGTGATGACCACAAAGTCTTGTGCTTCAACGAAGGGTCGGAATTTTTTTATTCCTTTTAACACCGCCAAACATTCTAGTTCAGTAACGGAATAATTCCTTTGTGCCTTCGATAATTTCTCGGACATATAAGCTATCGGAAGCTCAACACCATCTCGCTCTTGGGCTAAGACACAACCTATACCATACGTACTGGCATCACAAAGCAAAATGAATTGTTGAGTGAAGTCAGGGGTAATCAAAATGGGTGCAGCAGTTAAACAATCTTTTAGATGATTAAAAGCTCGCGTAGCGCTGTCATTCCAAACGAGATGTTTCTTACTCTTTAACAGCTCCGTAAGTGGGAAACTTACAGTGGCAAAATTATTGACAAAGCGTCTATACCAACCTGATAATCCTAAAAATCTGCGTAGTTGTTTCACTGATGAAGGGATAGGAAACTCTCTAATGGCATTTATCTTATCGGGATCGGTCATTAGCTGTCCTTGTCCTATTATAAATCCAAGGTATTTTATCTCTCGCATGCAAAATTTTGATTTACCTACGTTGATAGTTAAATTCGCTTTTCGCAAGCATAAAGCTATCTCTTGTAACAATACAATGTGAGAATCAAAATCATCTGATAAAACAAGTAAATCATCTAGATATACGAAAACACGAGTACGTAAATGCGCTGGTATAACTCGATCCATTAGTCGACAAAGCGTTTGAGCCGCATTACAAAGACCGAATGGCATCATTTTGTATTGGTAAAGTGGTCTATTCGGGACTGTGAAGGCTGTAAATGGACGTGATGCTTCATCAAGAGGTATTTGCCAAAATGCGTGCTTCATGTCCAAGCCTGTTATAAACCTGGCTGGTGGAAGACGACTTAATATACCATCGATGTGAGGTAGCGGATATGCATCTGGCTTAGTTACCTTGTTTACTTCACGTGAGTCTAAACATAACCGATATTTCTCACCTTTCTTTACTAACACACAGTTACTACTCCAGGGACTAGTAGATTCTTCAATAACGTCTAATGCTAGCATGTTATCTACCTCCGCGAACATAAGTTTCTCTATTGCTGGTGAAACGGGCCAATGTCGTTGTTTAACTGGCTGAGCGCCTTCAACTTCGATTGAATGTGTAATCACATTGGTACGACCCAATCCTTCTTTAGCAAATGAGGGAAAGACATCTACTACTGCGTTTAGACGTTTTTGTTGCTCGTCTGTCAAAGTGTGATATTTGGACTCCTCACCACAATCGTTTGATGATCCAACATCGAGCTCAGAAATCACTGCCGACAGTGGCAAAATTCTCTCAACCAGTCCAAATTTCCTCCAAAAATCTATTCCTAGATAAACTTGTTGGTTTAAATCTGGGATAATAAATAACTCTAAAATGTCTGACTTGTGCCGAAAGGAAATTTCAGTGATTATTTTACCTACAACTTTGCTCTGTGTGCCGTTAGCAGTACTTATCATACCGGAACACTTCTTAGCTTTGCTGTCTGCGAGCAACTCTTTAGCAGCTGTTCCTCCAACGCAGCTTATTTAACAAAACAGATGATACTATTTTCTTACGATGATTAACGATGGTTTTCCAAAACTTTCTTAAGCGCTTAGTAGAACGCTTAGGCTTAAATATAAAACTATCTATACTAGAAAAAATTCTTTCACGAGTCTTATTATAATTATCTAATCTAATATGAAAAGGAATGTTGGTATGTTTGAACTCGGGCTTGTTTTGCACGGATGGCTTAACATTGGTTCCCACAGGCATAACTAAAGTGTCGCTTCTAATATTTTCGGATGTACCTAGTTGTGGTTTTTGGGCACATCCGCCAATCGGTTTAAAGCAGGGTTACACTTTGGGCACCTAGGTTTGAAAATCTCCTTGGCTCCACAACCGTAACAGAATATATTTCTAGCTTCTAAACAGTCGTCGAATCTATGGCCAGGCTTATCGCAATTCCAGCAGAGTAAGTTTACGGCACTGCGTTTTATCGCTAATACTTCTTTTAATGGTTCTGCGCCTTCGGCTATGTTATTAGCTGGATCATCCTCTACTATCTCCGAAATCTGTGAACGAAATGCCCGCGGTTTGAGCGAACTCATTCCGTTGAAGAATTGTTCGTGCTTACGAACTTCTTCGCGCAATTTAGATCTCCTTGAAATTTTCAAGTGTAAAAGTTCATGGTGAAGACTGGGCTTTGAATTTCTAATCAAGATGTCGACTAATTGCTCTTCAGACATTGTCTTTTGTAACTGGTCTGCTAAGTCTTCAATGGAATATTGAAAATCATCAAATGCTTCGTTTTCGTTTTGACGACGTTTTCGAATTTTCTCCCATATGTCTAAATCTGTTTCACCATCATCGAACCGTTCACGGAATTCCCTACAAAACGTTTCCCATGAAAAATTTGTATTATTCCGATGGAATTTCCAATACCAATCGCTCGCCTTGCCGGAGAATAAAATATACAAATTATCACACAATAACTGGTAGTCTTTGTTTAAGTTTTGCTCTGTTAAAGCGCGAACGCGATAAATAAATTCATCCATTCTCATACATTGTCTTGAGCCGTCAAATTTAATACGCCAATTCTGGATTATGGATGACGCTTTTTCTGGAGCTATTCGGCAATTAGAGCCGCTCCTATTTACACTAGCTCTAGCCATAAAATTGTCGAATTCAATATCCGGAAGAGACTCACGCTCAGCTCGGACTGCGTTGGGGTTAGATAAATCTTGTTGTTGAGAAGTTGGCTGCGGTTGAGCTATCCAGAGTGAAGCCAACTTTTGTTGAATACTCGATTCAACAGCTTTGGTCAATTGTGTTGTTATGTTTTCAATCATTTGAGCATACTGCGTAGCCATTGTTGTTTGTATGTAATTAGCAATCTCTACCTGAGAGTTAAGTGGGGGATAAGAGCACTGATCTTCTCTAAACGATTGGCCTAAGTTTCCTCTAGTTTGTGACCGTGTGGACATTCTACCACCTCTAGGAGTATTCCCTCTACCTCTACCTCTATACTTTTTAGCGTTTGAGACACTTGGCCTCTCATCTAATCCTACCGAATCATTTAAACTTGTTGGCAAAGATATTGCAGAGTTCAGTTCTGCTGCTAAGTTGTTATTCGAAAATGTTAACATCATCGTAGTACAATCTGTAGCGCAAACTGGGCAACTTGGGTTACTTCTAATATTTTCAAATATACAATTGTTGTGGAAAATATGTTTGCATGGAGTCTTGGCTACTAACTGCGTTGCCGTAATTGCTTCTTTGCAAATCCCACAAATTTTGTCCTGCTCCTGCAAGGGGGGGGCGATGTTCTCATTGCTACGTTGCAGTGGCATCTTTTTATTTTATATTATTTTTTAATAATTAATAGTATTCACATATAGTTCTGTCTTTCGTCTTACTGAACCGTCACAAAATAACTAAAGTCTAAATAAAATTCCAGAAATTCTTTCTATTGTTGTTAATGGAAAACTGATGCATTGGTTTGAAATGAGCTGAATTGCTGGACAACTTCCGAAAACTTTCCAGAACGTTGTAAAATCCGAACAATCCATGAACGTTATCTCCAATGTTTTACTATCAACTTGTACCTATAAGCAAATAAATAAGCTGTTTGATTACAGATCCGCTTAGGTCGATCAATCCAGAAATTCGAATTGCAATCGCAAAATCCATAAGCTGATTCTACATCACATGCCAATAAATTATACATAGCAAGTGATAACTTGAAAGCAAAATTTGAGTTGTGATATTTTGATGTAAAAGAAGAGCTTTAATGGGCCATATTGACTTATCGATTGAGCCTAAATTGTTCATTGATCATTTCGTGTTATTAACACTTTCAATTATAAGTCTTTCGTGCCCCACGTTGGGCGCCACTAAATGTGTAGTGTACAGAAAACCATATATATATATATATCATAGTCAACCAAGATGAAATCGTGTGACAGTGGGCTCGAGGGTGTGCATTCTTGCTATGCTCGGATTTAGCTCGTCGGATTGGCCGGGGTTCTTTCTTACCCAACTGCACTGGTTACGCTGACACAATTAAATTATAATGCACGGACTGAAAATTAAAGAACTAAAATTTATGACGGGGAAGGTATAGAGCCGGTACTCCAAAGAATTTATCTGGAATTGTTAAATAGACTGAGAGAGAGAGAAGGAGCTGTTGGTCTTCCCTCTTCTTCACCCACCCGACCATGACAATCGCTTCATGTTTACGTTGTCCCTTTGTTGAAGGCTTAACTCCTTCAAGTTATTTTGCGACGTTTATTCAGACTACAGACAGAATCAAATCTAGTTACGGCAGTTTCATTATACTGTTCTTCATATTATTCTTTAATACGTACAAAAATTCGTAATATTGTTAACATATTTAGCTATTTAATTCGATTCCAATTTAATTCAATACAAACGTTGTTTACTAACCAATATGTAGGCGAAGCCATAGCGAAATTAAAATAATATATATATCTATATAAATATATATATGTCAAGCATGTATTTGTTTGGACTTACTTTGTTCCATTTAAATGCTACTCACAAAACAAAGAAGAAATGTTTGTTAACGTTCCATCGTCGTTCCTTGGGCCCAAGTCGAGTTGATGTGTTGTTTCTCTTTTCTTTTTGTTTGTTATAAACTGCTAAATAAGATTGACTTTAGAAATTAAATATATACATGGCTTGTTATAAATTCGCATTGGCTACCACGCTCATAGTTCTAATAATTGTTGTAACTTATTACTATTTCATCTCTTTAAATCTCAAATATGTGATGACAAAAAAAAATTATAAAACTTAACTTTAGTCGCTCATTTATGCAAATATATTAACTCAAGATAATTCGCAGAAATTGTAACCTTAAAATTTACGTAAGCGTGCAAGAAATTTTAAGTCACCAGCACAAACTCCGGCATGAATAAAGGGAAAGTTAAATCAACGCAAAACTATTATTTCATTGCCTTTATGCACTAAAACACATTTGCTAAACAATAATTGTCTATGAGGTGGTCTGTGTTTGGAACTTAGTCCAGTTACTCAAAACTCGGTCTTTTCTCCTCGCGTCTCAGGGCTCCGACGCGCGTGGAAGTCGCAGTGCGCATCGGGCTTCCCAAGCACAAATCCCAGTTTTGCTGAACAAATCCAACGCCAGAACAAGGAATGGTTGGCGTAATTTTGGCTGGCCTTTTGGCCGCCTACGCTGCGCACACTCTTAGAAGCGTTCCAATATGTATGCAAATCTGCTAAGCACTCCACTCAAGCGCACACGAGAGGCCGATTGAGCGCTATGAAACGAATCTGGTTAGGTTGAATACACCACATACACTTTATATTACCTTAATGCACTCGAACAAAGCTATTCCAGTTGAATTATCTGCAGCCTATCCGCTTTCGGTTTTATGATAGTTCGTTCAATATGTATAAAAGACAGTTTGGTGGCTGTACTTTGTTTAAAATATTATACACGTGTTTCACGTATTAAAGTAGCACTATAGGTCTGCTTAGTTTGGATCATCCCATTCGAATGATCGCCCACGCTTCTTCTAATGATGCTTAAGCCTAAGTTCGAATCGGATTTCGAATAACGGGGCTTAGAATGAGTGTAAGTGGGAGATGTAAGTCAGATTAGAGAACGAGAGCGGGAGTTTTGCTGTCTGAGAGGTCTGTACGCCGTTTATGGACGTCTTTTGAGTGTAAATGTTTTGAGTCGCTTATTTAGTTTGGCGTGGATCGTATGTTTCTACTTTGGCTACTACATACTACAGGGTGGTACCACAAATTTATTCAAAACTATGCCTCAGTTGCCTCTCCAATTACTGACAGGTTAAAGCAGCATCGCAAGTTTGTTTGGACAGACGAAGCGCAGAATGCGTTTGTAGATCTCAAACATAAACTGTGTACTGCGCCTGTATTACACAGCCCCGATTTTGCATTGCCTTTCGCTATTCATTGTGATGCAAGTCATACTGGTGTGGGTGGCGTATTGATGCAGCATGATTGCGATGGAAATGATGTTCCCATTGCTTACATGTCACGTAAGTTAAACCAGGCTCAGAGAAATTATTCTGTCACGGAGAAAGAATGCTTAGCCGCCATAATGTGTGTTAAGAAATTTAGAGCATACATTGAGGGACAGGAGTTCTCTATACACACGGACCATGCTTCCTTGAAGCGGCTCATGTCACAGTCGGATCTAAGCTTTCGCTTGGCCAGATGGGCTCTTAAGTTGCACCGCAAGGGAAGCCAAAATGTGGTTCCTGATGCGATGTCTCGAATTCATGGTGAAGACCTATCGTCGATCGGAATTGATAGCATTATCGACCTTAAGGATAAACATTTTTATTCTGAGGAATACCAAGAGCTAAGGAGAAAGATTGAAAGCCAACAGACCCTTATGCCGGACATTAAAATTGTGGATAATATTATTTATCGCCGTGCCGAGCATGCCCTGGCGAACAAGTAGCAGATGGTATGTGTTGGAAGCTTTGGAATCCCAAAGAACTTGTTCCAGAAGTTTTGAAGGAAAATCATGATAGTCCAGTGGCTGCTCATAGTGGTATCACGAAGACTCTTGAAAGAATTCGGCGTCATTACTTTTGGCCAAATCTAGTAAATGATGTTAAATCGTATATTACCAGCTGCGATATTTGTAAGTGCACGAAGTACCCAAATCGTTAGTTACGTCCACCATTACGGCCGTCCAATAATACTCAAAGATGCTTTCAAAAGATATTTGTGAATTTCCTTGGTCCTTATCCTCGCAGCCGATCAGGTAATATAGGCATTTTTGTGGCGGTAGATCATTTGTCAAAATACCCATTTATAAAAGCAGTAAAGAAATTTATGGCTGAAGCCATAATTCGTTTTATAGAGGATGATATATTTCTTACCTTTGGAGTTCCGGAAATAGTAGTGTCGGACAACGCGCTGATCAACCGGCATTATTTTGTTTTTATTAAGTCATATGTTCTTGTTTTAAATTCAGTCGGCAAACATGTGCAAGAGCTATAAGAATCGCGTTTATTGCTTACATATAATTATAACTAATTAATTAAGTTCATTTATAACCAATTTCAAATATGAATTATATCAGCCTATCGTGTGCTACTTACATAATGTACTAGTAAGTGGCCCGCTTACAATTATTAACAACTTTTAAGAGCTTCTTTATAAACGACATTGGTTGTTTTTCCGTCAGGTGCTAATACAAATAAACTCTTTGGTGAACTGACTCTTGAGCTGGCTACATAAAATTGGCCATGAGAAAAACAATCGTGTCTTAAGTCTAGTCCGGCTAATTTAAGAGTTTGTCCCTTTGATTTATTAATTGTTAAGGCAAAGCAAACTTTTAAAGGAAATTGCAATCTTTTAAATTGAATTGGCAATTCAGAATCAGAAGGTATTAATGGAATTCTCGGTATAAAAACCGTTTCCCCTATACCATTGCCAGTAAAGATAATTGCTTCGACAACATTCTTATGAAGGACTTTAACTTGCAATCTTGTACCATTGCACAGTTTCGGCGGTTTCAAGTTGCGAATCAACATTACAGGTGAACCAATCTTTAAAGTTAATTTATGTTGAGGCAGGCCAGCCGGATTTAATGAATTAAGAAACTCGACGGGGTAATGAACTGCATTTTCGATTTCAGTCACAGAATCAATAGAGTTATATGTAATTTCTTCACTCTGAAATGATTTTAATAAAAACTCGTTTATTTCCAATGCATTGTCATTTCTCGCAGTCAAAATAGCACGTTCTGAAAACCATTCGAGTGATTTTTGAGAGATATTTGTAATATCCGGAAATATTTTTCTTTCAATACTTTTCACAACATGACACAAAGTTGATGGTAAAGTTATTTTGCCATCATGGGTTGGAAATAATCCATTTCCTATTTGAAGAAGCATTTCTGCAAATTCACCAGCTATGCTATCACCTTTTAAGTGCACTCGCATATTCTTCGTAAATGTAATTTTCTGTATTTTGGGCCACAAAATTGAAGACTTTAAGCACGCATTTATTTCATCTGCTCTTGTTCCTCTGGGGATCACTGGAAGAGTTTGTCGAAAATCACCAGCTAAGAGAACAGTTATGCCATCCATTAAGTATTCACTATCTCGAATGTCTTTCAAAGATCGATCTACAGCTTCAAAAGCACCTTTATGGCCCATAGTACACTCATCCCAAACAATAAGCTTGCAATCTTTGAGCACAGCAGCCATATTAGATTGATATTAGATATTAGAGCAATGTGGTGTTTCTAAATGAATGAAATTAAATGGAATCTTAAGTGTAGAATGCGCTGTGCGACCACCATTAAGTAAAGTGGCTGCGATACCGGAAGAAGCAACGGCCAATGAAATTTTTTTACTTTGCCGTACCTTTGCCAATAATAAATTTAAAAGAGACGTTTTACCTGTTCCACCAGGTGCATCTAAAAAATAGATTTCTCCCTTTTCTGCTGTGGAAGTTTTCTGTAGTGGAAGTCCATAATAAGTCAAGTTTTGACCACCAATAGACAGTACAATATCTTCAATGTAAATAAGACATTTATTTAATACATTATTCACAACACTTTCATCAATATTTCTGTCTTGTGAAAAATTAAAGGCTCTTAAAATATCTTCTGAGAAACTCTCTTTATAAGTATTCCAAAGTTTAAGAGCATCTGAAATTTGACAAAATACTAACATTATTGCAAAAAGTTCTCTCAGTTTTGTAGGATTTTGACATATGACAGCTTCGGCTATAGTTGAATCCCAGTGCTTATTTTCTTCTAGTAATCCTAGAGCTTTACACGCCAATTGAAATGATGCGTATGCTATACCATTAACGGTTTTTAAATTTGACAAGTAAGATGGCTCTAGTCGGGACAGCCCGACTAGAAGATACCCTGAACCCAGTTGTAGCAAATATATTAAATTTATATAAGACTTTGGTATACTGACTTAACTTCAATCGATTAAGCTCGATATCTCCGGTGTTTCTTAACCGGTTTGGACGAAAATTTCAGAAAAGATCTATCGTTACCCATTCTTCCAACCCTCATTTTTACATTTTCCAAATTCGATATTTTTTTGTTATCGATTGCATGTGTATATCGGAAACCAGAATAGTTATCGATAATTTGAAGCAAACTTGTTCTGCTCATGGTATAGGAGAACTTATATCCCAAATCTGAAGTCTCTAGCTCTTGTAGTCTCTGAGATCCACGCGTTCATACAGACGGACAGACAGACAGGCGGACAGACGGACAGACGGAAATGGCTAAATCGACTCGGCTACTGATGCTGATCAAGAATATATATACTTTATAGGGTCGGAGATGCTTCCTTCTGCCTGTTACATACTTTTGCACAAAACCATTATACCCTCATTTACCCATTTTATGGGTTAAGGGTATAAAAATGAAGTTGGGCCCCTTACAAAATGTAATAAAAGTCTTAAATAATACTAACTTTCGTTGGTGACGGTCGTGTTTTTGCGGGCTCCCAGTAAATTATCTGTTTTCTTGTGATTGTGAAAGGTGTTCTCATTGGTAACATTTGTAAACATTTAGTAAAGTGATCGCAAGTGTACTTTGTATGTATTTACGTGTATAGCTATAAAATTGCCGGCTTAATATTTGATTTTAATTTGTAGTCGAACAGCCGCTGCATTGCTTAAAATTACAGACAACACACTAACATCCATTCATACTTATATTTGCTTTTGTATATTCTGTAATTTCGTCTGCTAACGCCAAGCACTTTGTCTATTTTCGTGCTCTCGCTCTCCAACGTCAGTCCTCCCCGCTCTCGT
Organism: Scaptomyza montana; assembly: GCA_018904305.1. Lineage (NCBI taxonomy): Eukaryota > Metazoa > Arthropoda > Insecta > Diptera > Drosophilidae > Scaptomyza > Scaptomyza montana. The sequence goes on along the minus strand of JAEIGR010000175.1, from coordinate 64,190 downwards.
CCGCTCTTATCAGTCGTTCTTGCAGTTATAACTGCTTACGCGCTCACGCACTCTCGCCTAAGCGCTTTTTTGATATTTACCGTTTTATCGTGCTCTTCGCATTGATACGTTTTAACTTATACATACCTGCACCCTACCTTTTTTCGTTAAAGCATATTACTTGCATGATGCTTGGCTGTTGCAGTGAAAATTGCAAATTGGTTGGTTCAACCAACCAAGATTTTATTTTGAGTGGTCTATGCGACAACATCATCCACATGAAATGTGTTGGCTTTACAGCCAAAACCAGGGAATGTCTGCTTGCTGACACAGGCCTTAAATGGTATTGTGGGTCTTGCAAAGAGGCGGTGAAAGAGTCTACGCAATTTATGAGGCAGACTCACGAAGGCTTTAAAAGTATGCATGTTGCTTTTAATAACCTGCAAAAGTCTTTCGAGCTGCTTGAGTCCAATTTCAAAAAAGGCAAAGTGATAACTGAATCCCCGAAGCGTAAAAAGACTTCGGGACCTCATCCAATAACTGCCCCACCTGTCCTGCCCACTAAACCGCTTCTGGTGCCTAGCAATAATCCCCCCATGGGTACTATTGCTAGCTCATTAATTTTATTTAACTCCCCGGCAAGGAATCTTAACAATAACCTTGCCACTAACAACCTTATTTGTGATTCTATAAGTGAGTCCTCCGGTCCAACAGCTAGTGTGCCTATTGGTTCTACTGGCGTTACAATTGGGGCACACAAGCCTCTGGTTGTTGTGCCACTTAATAAATTTGTTTTTGTTTCTAGGCTGGCATCCGATACGTCATCGGATGATGTTGCAGCATATGTAAAGAGTCAAATCGATTCCCCACTTATTGTTGTTGAAAAGTTTAAATTTAAACAAGCCAGAAGTATATCTTCTTTCAAGTTGGGTGTACCGCCCGAACTTTTTTCGACAATTTGCTCTGAAAAGTTTTGGCCGCAGCTTGTCGTTAAGGAGTATACGAATAGGCGAATTAACAATAATAATGGTATAAGGATCAATAGTACACCGCCTGTTAGCCATCCTGTTGCCTCCACCTCGGCGGCAAAAAACTAACTGAAGTAATTAGCTTGGCCTATCAAAATTTTAGAGGCCTTAACACTAAACTGGCTAAATTATATATTAACAGCTTATCTTTTGAATCTCAAATAGTTGCACTCACTGAAACCTGGTTAAAACCTGATATTTCTGATTATTCCATTTTTCCTTCTAAATGTAACTTGTACAGACTCGATCGCACTTCCCGCAAGGGGGGTGGTGTTCTCATTGCTGTTGACTCCTCTATTTCCTCTGAACAGATTCTTTCTCAGCATCTTCCGGACATAGAGTTTTTATGTGTTAAATAAGTACTAAACGACCGTTCACTTTATGTTATATTCTCTCTTATATTCCTCCTCATTCTGATATTAACATTTACTCATCCCATCTGAGTGCCCTGCAACTTGTTTCGTCATTGTTGTCAGATATGGATAATCTGATAGTGGTTGGTGATTTTAATATGCCACATGTTGTATGGTCTGTGAATGACACATCCTACCCCCTCTAGTGCTTCCGGAAGATACCTACTAGACATCTGCATGAATGCATTCATTTCCTAGACCATAGTACGGTACAGTAGTATAGTGTTGTTAAAATACTGCACTCATTTTTTGCTGTGCAGTATTTTCCAGTGTGCAGAAGAATCGAGTACAACATTATACTGTTCTCACTCTAGGTGAGAGCAGTAGAAATGTAGTACACTTCGTGAGTGAGTGCAATATTTGTCTCGCTCTAAATGTTGTACACCATATAAAAATATGAGTACAGCTTGTGTGTAGTGTCTTACAACGGTACAGTTGACTTTAAGATTTTGCAACACGTAGACATGGATGGTAAAGAGAACGACGCAAGCGCAATAAATGCTAATGAAAGTGTAAGTTTTTGTCAAAATAAAATTATATATTACTTATTCATGTTGATTTATTAAAAAATGTGTTATTTTACTAGAAATTTGGTTTCGTTTCGCCTTTGTAATTGTCTTTTGCAAGGTTATGTATGTATATATGTATGTTTTGTCTTTGTAAGTGTCTTTTGCAAGGTAGTGTATGTATGTTATAGTATATATGTTTCAACTTGGTCCAAGTATTTCATCATAATTGTTAATGTTAAACCAGTGTTCATCGTTGGATAGCTCAAATGCGGTGACACTTTTTAAACAGTACGCAGCTAACATAAAAGCAAAATTATTGGCAAATGAACTCAAGCCATCTCCTAATCAAGGCCGGAGCAAAGTTTGGGGCACTTTTTCTCGAATAGTCGATGAGGCCGGCATAGAGAACCCTGATGTAGTGGTGTGCAAAACATGCAAAAATGTTTATAAATTTGATAAGAGCACATCGAATTTAGTGAAGCACAAATGCTACCTAATGGCAAATACACGTAAGCGCAGCCATCCTGAAGTTGATGCAGATGTGGAATCAAAAAAAATGTGCATTAAGTTAGCAACTGAATGGACAATTAAGAATGGGCGATCTTTCAACATTATTGCCGACTCAGGACTCAAAAATATGGCCCAATTTTTAATATCTATTGGTGTGAAGTTCGGGGAAAATATTAATGTAGAATCGTTATTGCCACATCCCACAACAATTTCACGGAACATCGGAGCTCTCTACGAATTTCATTTTAACGAAATAAAAAAAGAAATAGTGGATGGCACAAAATTCGGATACGGCATAACATCAGACATATGGACAGACGACTTCTACAAAATTTCATACATATCGTTGACGATACACTACGTCGCAGAAGGAACCCTTAAAAATCGCTTGCTTGCAGTTAAATCAATGGAAGGAAAATCCTGTACCGGTAAGAACTATGAAATTTTATTGATTATTTGGAAATAAATTTTTTTAAAACCAAAACTTTGTAGGTGACAGAATCAAAGGCAAAATTGAAAACACTCTACGTGACTTCGGGTGTGATTTGCTAATGGATGAACCCATAATAGTCACCGACCGAGGCGCTAACATGAAGGCTGCATTTAGTAGACTTAACACTTTAAACTGTGTCAATCATTTAATTCACAATGTAATTGGCAAAGCTGTGGATGCGGTGCCAGAATTGGAGAAGATGGTGATTCGTTGCAGCAAACTTGTGAAGTATTTTAAGAAGTCAGGTCAAAATTTTTTTAAAAACCACCTTAAAGAGCTACTGCCCAACACGTTGGAATACGATATTCCACCTGTTTAAATCCATCGAGTTGAACTGGATGGAATTATCCAACATATTAATTGAAAAAAATGAAATTTTTAGAATTCAGGACATTAATTTAAATGATGTAAGCGCATTGGCAAACCTTCTGGCTCCTTTTGAAGAGTGTTCCAAGAAGCTTGAGGGTAGCAACTATCCAACATTACACCTTGTTATTCCACACATCAATAAGTTAAAAAAATATCAGCGCCTAATGGTAACGATGTGGATATTGTAAAAAATTGCAAGCTTGCTCTTGAGTCAAGTTTAATTAATATAGTTCAAAGTAATTTAAAAATTTTTCATAACATTGCCCTTTTTTTGTTTCCGCCCACAAATAAGCTATCGCAATTTTCGGAATTAGAGAAGGAAGAAACATTAAAAGGTCTAGAAAAAATTATGATAGATTCGTTTTTAAAAAACAACACTGAACCAAATGATATTCCATGCAACCCCGAAATAGATGATATTTTCGCTGACTATGCACAGCCTACAGAAAACAATACATATTCTATAATAGGCAATGAAATTCGAACATTTCAAAATGTCAAAATTCCTTATAGTGCAGACTTTAATGTACTGAATTGGTGGGCAAACAATAAACAACAATTCCCCCAACTTTTAAGGTTGCCTGCAAAATTTTAGCCGTTCCAGCGAGTAGCGCAGCATCCGAAAGAGCCTTTTCGGTTGCTAAAAACCTTATTAATAATAAGCGCTGCAAAATTGCAACCAATGTTGATTTAGTAAATAAGATAATGGTTTTGCACTCGAATATAAACGTTTTGTACAATGATTCATTTTTAGAAATAAATTTATAAAAATAAAAACTATATTGACTATATTTTTCTTGGATAAGACAATCTGATTTTCTGACTATCATTTACGGTGCGAAAAGTCAACCACGGCCGAACAACAAAATAATGTTTTTGCACTCGAACATAGAAATTTTGTATGAAGCGTCATCAATAACAACTCACTGTACAGTGAGTTTACTGCACACCAAAAAAGGGTGCAGTAACAAAAACTGCACACTTGTTTTAGTGTACTCATTAACTGCTGTACAGCAAGGGAGTGAGTGAGACGACCAGCTGTCGATACAGACAGTTTATACAACACTCACTCACACCCATTTAAACTGTGCACAAAAAAGGTGTACAGGTTTTTATAATGAATGATTCTTTTGCCCATTTGGATGCATTCATGCAGATGTATAATACCTACCATCCAACCTTAGAACTATCCATCGAAATTCTTAACCCTAGTTCAGTATCTAATAATACTTTAAAAACACGTTGCTTTCGTAAAACTAACTTTACTAAATTAAATCATCTTCTTCAGCATACTAATTGGTCTCGGCTTTATTCTTGTACTGATATAGAAACTGCTATTGCCATATTTTATAGGACCTTGAATTCGCTTTTAGATATTTGTGTTCCCCTCACTTGTTGATAATAAACCACCTTGGTTTACGAGGGAACTATCGCAATTGAAAAACGCGAAGACAAGAGCATATAAAAAATTTAAAAAATCGGGAACTACCTTAGATTTATCTTCGTATTTAGTAGCAAAATCTAGTTTTCTTTCTGTTAACACATCTTGTTATAATAATTATCTTAATCGTTGTAGACTAAACTTTTCACGTGACCCTAAACAGTTTTATAAATTTGTTAACTCTAAACGTAAGTCTTCTTGCTTGCCATCCTCAGTATAATACCAAAGCAAGTTCTGATCAGGCAGTAGCCGATCTATTTGCTGAGTATTTTCAATCAGTATACTCATCGAATATGTATAGTAGTAGTAATTCCTATCCTTTTCAAGTTCAAACGTCAAATTGCAAATATGTACCAGTAATTACTGAGTCTACGCTCCTGAGTGAATTTAACTCTGTCAAACCTGGCTACTTGCCTGGCCCTGATGGAGTGCCAGGTTGTATACTTAGATACTGTGCGGATTCACTTTGTAAGCCCTTGAATAAACTATTTAACTTGTCTGTTGACTCAACTGTGTTTCCTGATTTATGGATGGAATCCTTTATAATTCAACTCCATAAAAATTCTTCAAAGTCAAACGTTAAAAATTATAGGGGTATATCCAAGTTGTCTGCCATTACAAAAGTCTTTGAAAAAATTATTTGTTCTCAACTGCAACACGGATGTAGTTCAATTATATCGCCTTATCAACACGGTTTTGTTAGGCGTAGATCAACTACCACTAACCTTCTTGAATTCACATCGATTGTTATCAAAGGGTTTCAGGAAAAAATGCAAACTGACGTTGTTTACACCGATTTTAGTAATTCTGTGAAGTAGGCCGCATCGGCCCCTTCACAAAGAGTTATATTTGTATTAGATTTATAATTGTTTAGTCGCAAGAAGCGCATCGTTTGTTTAAATTGTAGGTATAGTTTTGTTAGACACAAGGAGTGCGCAGTATGGATAGTTGATAAACGCAAGGAGCGTAAAAGATTTAGATTTATTGAATGTACATATTTTTGATTAACGCCTAACGTCTGATGATTTAAATATAACCGCCCCAGAACGCAGAGTCGCAAGATGCAGCGCGCCAGCTGCGATCACCAAATCCACCACGGTCACGAGCAAGCGTGGGGAGCAGCAAAACTACAACTTGGGCCGAAGTCAAAGCGTGGGCGAGGGAGTTGCGATTGATGTATGAAAGTGAGCGGACGTGTACGCGCTTAGAATAAAGTTAACGAGAAGAGACAGAGTTTAAATAAAGATAGTTCGCCATAGTTCATATATATGGGTATATATATATGCAGTTAGGTTTAGGTTTAAGGCCTGTACGCAGACGCCTGTACAGCTCCCGTACAGCAAAAACTTCATATAAAAAAAATGGTCCCGTACAGCTTCAGTACAGTACGTACATTTAAGGTCTGCAGTTCTGTTAGCTACTGCTGGTACGGTAGTGTTGAACAATGAAAATGTTAAAATGTTATGTTAAAATGCTACGGGCAGTAAATAGCTTTCAGCAGCTATTTACGGTTGTAAAAATGCAACAACATGTCGGGCAAGAGCCGGCTTATAAATTTTCGGATAATATTAACAAAGTTGACCTAATTCAGGCTCCAATAGAGCCATACTTATTATTTTGGCAGTCAATGCTGCACAAGAAGTAATGAATAAAAATATATTTATTAATTAATCAGATACAATTTAAATAACATATAATCTGGATTGTACTGCCACTGATCTATGGCAGGGTATAGATTATTAGAGGCAGGGCGTTAGCTGTACTCAAACACAAAAGTAGCGCGCGAATCATTATTTTGAAATCAAGTGTACAAAACACAGTTGCATTTCCGATTTATTTACAAAAAACAATTAGCCTACCGCCACAATATGTGAATTTTTCAACACTTGTCGTTACAGCCGTAAAACTCATGTATACTGTACGAGAGCTGTACGGGGCTCATGCGTACAGGCCTTTAGGATTTTTGTACGTGTAATCTTTGATAGTAACTAAATAAATTGGTCACCGGCAAGTCCGTGACCCAGTGGAGTGCAATTGCTGTATGTTTTCTTTCGTTCTATTTCTTTGCTTTGATTTTTGTACACGCGCGCACGCGAGTCAAGCTGAGTCGCTTTATACCCTGGCCGCTGAGTGTGTCAGCCGTTGTGTTGGTGTCGACGCTGACATTTCCCCTTCCAACTTGTAAAACCGCGCACGTTAAAGTCTCACCAAAAATATATAAATATTCTTGTGAGGTGTACCTGGCCAGACTGAGTTTATACCCTGGCTAAATTACTCCTTTACAAGTGGCGCCCGAGCAGGGACTTTAAAGTGCAAAGGTGTGGTATAAGCTGGAATTAAAGCCCCAGAAATACCACCAACAAGTGTGGAAGTGAAGTGCATAAAAGTGAAGTGCGGGTATACCCGGCGATACCCTGCTTTACAAGTGGCCAGCGAGAACGGTTTTCGAGCGTGGTTTTGTGCAAACGTCGCGGCACAACGAAAGTGACGGTGTAAGGCAAGCGCCGATAAGAATAACTGTTCGCGTTCGAGGCTGTGCATAAGTGAACACCTGCGGCGCAACGAAAGCGTCGGCAAAGTGCGTGAGCGGTCAACGAACGGCGTGACAGTAGCTGGTACAGGCAGCTGCAAAGTCGCGGTCGCGTCGCACAGTGGGCTTCGACCGCGAAAATCAGCAAATTAAAACTGACTATTGTTCTGAGTGCGGAGTTGTCCCATCGGTTCTGGTCGAGTATCGGACTAACGTGAAGTCGCCGTACAGTGGGCCTCGACCGTATAAACGTACAGTGGGAAAAAAAAAAAAATGAAATGATTTTTTTTTGGGGAAAAAAAAATGGAGCAACCGTGATAAACAGTGGCCTGCTAACAGGATTTTTTTTTTTTACATTGGGAAAAAAAAAAATTCATAATACCGTGGATCGAAAAGAAAAATAATTTTTTATTTCGTAATAAAATAGAATAACCGCGATAGACAGTGACCAGTTAACAGGAAAAATTTTATTACACTGCAAAGGAAAAAAAATATAAAATTAATTTCGCAATAAAATAAAATAACCGCAATAAACAGTGACCAGTTAACAAGGGGAAAAAAAAAAAATTTTTTACACTGCAAAAAAAAAATATATAAAATTCGTAATACCGTGGACAAAGTTTTTTTTTGTAATAAAAGGAAGTTAAGTTAAGGAAGTTAAAAGTTTTTTTTACACCGAAAAAAAATTTCGAAAAAAATTTTTTTTTTTAATTTCGGAACAAAACGGTTACCGCGATAAACTGTGCCAGAATAAGAGTGCAAATTTTTGCGAAGCGGGACATACACGGCTCGAGACGGAAATTTTTTTTTTTTTTGCTTTTTGCGTTAGTTTTTTTCGGTTAAATGGAGAAACCCAAGACTATCGAGCCCGCCCGAGTGGAGGTCGTAGAAAGCAGCAACCCCGGTGTGGGTGTGCAATGGGTCTACCACTGCCATAAGGAGGATCTAGAGGATATCGTCCGGGAGCTCGGATTGGAAAAGTGTGCCACGGTAACTGACTACCGGAAGCTGGTATGTACTTTCATAAGGCAAAGTGGTCATACCACCGATATATGGGCCCGGTTAGCGGAATGGGAGTTGCGGTTCGCAAAGATCCCAGTGTCGCCTACCCGGATTGCCACTTCTGTTGGAGGAATACGACCTAGGCAGAAATCTGAATCAGATGCGGCAGTCCCATCAATACAGACCGTTGGCACGGAGCATTTGCGTCCGCCCTCCAACAGTACGACTTATAATGAATTTTCCCCACAGAATACAGCATGTATCCCCGATATACGAGTAGGGTCACCTCTGGCATCCGGGGAAGATACCCCGGTGAGACAGGTGAACCCCCATCTTAATTCTAGTGATAGCTATAGTACCCCTAGGAACGGGATGGTCGTCCCCGAACTAGTCCGGAAGTGGGGTATCCGGTTCGATGGGTGCACCGATCCACTAGTTTTCCTGGAGACATTTGAGGACAGGGCGTTGTCATACGACATAGGCTTAGACCGGTTGCCGAAGCCAATGAGCGAGGCTCTAACGGGTAAGGCAGCACGGTGGCTAACTATAAGTAGGCTAAGGGACGTGACTTGGGCGGCTTTTAAAGCCGAGTTCTTGGAGTTTTTTCTACCGCCACAGTATTTCGACAGGTTAGAAGACGGTATCCGGGCACGACGGCAACATGATAACGAGCCGTTCAAGGACTACTTGCTCGAGCTGCGGGGTATGATGTACCACGCGGGATACAGGGTAGAACAAGAATTGCATAGGGTATACGAGAATTTGGCGCCAGAGTACAGGTTGTACATTCGTAGGAGGGACTTCTCCTCTCTGGCGCAGCTGACTCAGATGGCAGCCGAGTACGAGAACGTGAGACAACAAAGTCGCGAGTGTGCAGTACGGGGTAGGACCGGGGGTGGTAGGTATTCGGACGGATTAGCCGGCGAGGCAACCCCCGCTAAACTTTTTAACCCTTTCCGGACGCAACCACAGTCAGGGTCAAGCGGTAACGTGGGGAGTGCGCCACCGCTCGGGCATACGGGAGTAATTTCAAACGGGATGATCAGCCAAGAGCGGGCGAAGGCTCTAGATGGGAAGAGGCTTTGCTATGACTGTTCGCAAGAGGGTCACTTTGCCAAGGAGTGCCCCAATCCACGGGTACAGTTTTGTCTGCGGTGCGGGACCAAGGGGGTCAATACCAGCCAGTGTTGTCAGCAGTCAAGGGCGGGAAACGATATGCGGCACCATCTGGGACGGGATCCGATGGGGGCCGACGTGAACCAGTCCCGATTCTTGAGTACCCTTTAAGAGTGGAAGACGGGCGGATAGTCGCTACTGTAAGAGTCGGGGACCAAGTAGTGACTGCGACAGTAGATACAGGGGCGACTAGGAGTTTTATTAGTGAGGAATTTTCCAGGAAGGTGACCAGCGGTGAAGAGATGCTGGCCGCCTGTGCGAAAATTCGCCTGGCCGATGGGTTCACCTTAGAGGTAAAAAAGCTATTGAGGGTAAAGGTTGGTCTAGCGGGGAAAGAGGTCACGGTGAGTATGCTCGTGATGCCCTCGATGTTAGACAACATTATACTAGGGATAGACTTTTTGTGCCGGGTGGGGACGACCGTCGAGTGTGGCAAGGCTAGGTTAATTTTGGAAGCTGTAGAAGTCCCAGATATAGAGGAGGAGCAGGTCCTGATGGAACGTGAGCCAGCGGTGGGTAAACCGGAGGGGGACGGCGGATCAGGGCAGCAGGAGGATGCCCCGGGGGCACCTCAGCCCAGTATCGCCGTGGGAACGGTTCGAGAAGACAGCGTGGACGCGACGACGGCGGCGGGAGTACAACGGTTCGGCGAGGTAGGAGGGTGCGTCATACCCGGCCCCGCAATAACACCGGTGGAAAGCGTCGAAACCAGGGAAAACGAGTGGCCAGAGGATTTGGAACCAAAGAAAAGGGAAATATTGAAAGCGAAATTGGCTCTCTTTGATGAGCTGCAAGGGGTGTCCCACGTAGCTGAGCATCGGATCATCATGAAGGACGACAAGCCGATTAAGCAGAGGGACTATAACCTCAGGAGGAGAGAATGGCGACCAGGACTCAAAACGTTGGTGCTACTAAGAGCACGGAGAAGATAACCAACCCGACCGAGCGCCTGACAAAGAGCAGACTTGTCACAGTTTTAATTAATCTCTTTATGTTTTTTTTATTAACACTAACCAAATTTGAATTCAGAAGGCCCGTTCATCAATTAAGACTAACCGATTGTGTTTATAAATCCCACAGAATACCCAAGATGAGCGAACAATTCCCTTATGTAATCAGCAGCGGCGGCGAGGATGACAGAGCCGCCAACCCAGGGGCAGGTATTACCGCCGAAAATGTGGGCGATACGCCCCGCAAATCGGGCTGTCTTCCCGGACGAGGACGAGCTGACCGACGCCGCGGTCGCGGCCATATCAGAGGCGTTGGAAAATTGTACGTCGAGAGCCCGCCGTTCCAGGTTCAAGGTGGAGGCGGACGGGGAGCTACACGGCGTGACGAGGAACGCGTACGGACACGTAACTGTCACGCTACCCAAGAAAGGGGGGGGTGTGAAGTAGGCCGCATCGGCCCCTTCACAAAGAGTTATATTTGTATTAGGTTTATAATTGTTTAGTCGCAAGAAGCGCATCGTTTGTTTAAATTGTAGGTATAGTTTTGTTAGACACAAGAGGTCTGTTTGATAGTAGAAAGTGCAGGGTAGTGCAGGGCAGAACAGAACACGAAAAATACAACTCTGAAAATTTTAAGTGTAAAAAAGTGTAGAACTGCTATCGAACAAAAAAGGTGTAAGTTAGGGCAATTGAAGCAAACAACAGCTGACTGACAACTTCGAGCCGTGAAGCAAACATACATCGTTTGGTTGGGCCTTAACATGAGTTTTAATAAAAATGAAAATTTCACTTTAAGTGAGTTAATTGATGAAGACAGCGATGCTGAAACTATTGCAACATTATTTTAATAAAAATCAAATGAATTTTTCGTAAACTTTTTATCAATAAAAAACAACACTATAACTATTTTTAATTATTTTGTTTTTTATTTTTAGATTTTTAGTTATTGTTCATTGGGTGCGGCAGCTGCTGCTTCCTGCTCTGAATTAACGGCAGGCTCTACATATTGTATAAAAATATATAAAAACTTATAAAAAGTTATAAAAATAAACAATTAATTTAATACAACCTGCAATTGCAAACTCCAAATACTCCTCATCCATATAATAATCATCCTCATTTGACATTTTTAAACAACTTGCAATGTTAAACTGATTGTCCCAAAACGATAACTGACTCAAAACAGCCGTTTTGTTGTTTTACACTTTTCTGCTCTTTATTTTTGGTGGTGTAGAAAAGTGCAGAAAAGTTTAGTGTAAAAAAGGGCAGCTATCGAACACTTTTTTGTGAACTAGTGTACACTAGGGTACACTAGTGCAGCTATCGAACAGACCTAAGGAGTGCGCAGTATGGATAGTTGATAAACGCAAGGAGCGTAAAAGATTTAGATTTATTGAATGTACATATTTTTGATTAACGCCTAACGTCTGATGATTTAAATATAACCGCCCCAGAACGCAGAGTCGCAAGATGCAGCGCGCCAGCTGCGATCACCAAATCCACCACGGTCACGAGCAAGCGTGGGGAGCAGCAAAACTACAACTTGGGCCGAAGTCAAAGCGTGGGCGAGGGAGTTGCGATTGATGTATGAAAGTGAGTGGACGTGTACGCGCTTAGAATATAGTTAACGAGAAGTGACAGAGTTTAAATAAAGATAGTTCGCCATAGTTCATATATATGGGTATATATATATGCAGTTAGGTTTAGGTTTAGGATTTTTGTACGTGTAATCTTTGATAGTAACTAAATAAATTGGTCACCGGCAAGTCCGTGACCCAGTGGAGTGCAATTGCTGTGTGTTTTCTTTCGTTCTATTTCTTTGCTTTGATTTTTGTACACGCGCGCACGCGAGTCAAGCTGAGTCGCTTTATACCCTGGCCGCTGAGTGTGTCAGCCGTTGTGTTGGTGTCGACGCTGACATTTCCCCTTCCAACTTGTAAAACCGCGCACGTTAAAGTCTCACCAAAAATATATATTCTTGTGAGGTGTACCTGGCCAGACTGAGTTTATACCCTGGCTAAATTACTCCTTTACAAGGCATTTGACTCTGTTAGTCATTCTCTGTTGCTTCATAAATTGAATATTATCGGATTTCCATCAAAACTTTTATTGTGGCTTTCGGAGTACTTGTGTGGCCGAACACAAAAAGTTGTTTTTAAGTCGTCTGTATCTAAACCTATTTTAGTTACCTCTGGTGTTCCCCAAGGTAGTCACCTTGGACCTTTGCTATTTAATTTGTTTATTAACGATCTTCCAGCTGTTATTACTAACTCTTTTGTGTATATGTTTGCTGATGATGTAAAACTATGTTTCACCTACAATGATGCTTCTCTGTGCAACTTACTACAGTCGGATTTGTGAGCATTGTCGGCCTGGTGTCGTTTTAACTTATCAATTTAAATTGTTCAAAATGTAAAGTAATGTCTTTTTGTAGAAGTACCCCTCATACTGCTCACTACTTGCTTGATGATTCCCCACTTGACCGCGTGTTTGAAATTAAAGATTCAGGTATTATTCTTGATCCTAAATTAAAGTTTGACTCTCATATTTCGTCGATGGTCAATAAGGCCATTAATGTCTTTGGTTTCATTAAGCGGTGGTCGAAAGAGTTTAACGATCCCTACACCACTAAAACGCTTTATACATCCCTAGTACATCCCATCCTGGAGTATGGATCTTGTGTGTGGTCCCCACAATACTCGATTCACAAGGATAGAATTGAATCTGTGCAGAAGAAATTTCTGCTATTTGCCCTTAGAAGTTTTAACTGGGTTCCTGGAGTAGACTTACCCCCGTATTCAAGTAGACTCCTTTTAATAAATCTTCCCTCCCTATAAAACCGTAGAACCATGCATGGAGTATTATTTATTACTAACTTATACCCCGATTCCACTACAGCAAGATGCAAGTATGTAATTGGAACTCGAAGATGCCGCATCTTTTTGAATTAGATTCCCATTTGTACAATGGGAATCTTATTCAAATTTTCCCCGTTGGTTGTCTGCATTCCCGGTTGTTTCGAAACCGACCAACTGGGAATGTTAGAAGTTAACATTACAGAGCACTGAACAGAACTTTAACATAGTCGATAGTATGAAATTTGTAATCGATACTTGGTTTAAACAGTGCTGATTTGAGTAAAACAGCTTGTCATCAAGTGCATGTCTAAACAAACTGGGATATTCGTAAAACAATGTTTGCATTTTGCGCACAAATTAAAGCAATAATGTTTGCTTTTTTGGCTTCACTAATTTTATTTGTGTTCGAGCTCATATTTGCTTCCAATTAAATATAAACGTATAATACACAAACAGCTGTCAGCTATCACTTAACAGACCCTGTTAAACCAAGATGCAACTATGCAATTGGATATATAGTGGAATCACCTACATTTTCGACTCGCTGTTAATGAAAGATGCAGCCTAATGGAATCGGAGTATTACTTAATGGTGAAATCGACTCATCAGTTCTTTTGAGTCGAATTAAATTTAATGTCCCAATTAGATCTTCACGTTACTTTTTACCCCTTAGCCTTGATCGTTGCTTGAGCAACTATTTAATTCATGAACCATTTCGGGTTATATGTTCTGACTATAACAAACTTTATTCTCTTGTCTCCTTGGAGGCCTCAACTCCAGTACTAAAAAGATCGATCCTTTTTGCTTTATCTAATCGTAACCACTTATTACTAATCTAACGCTGGTCTGATTGGGTTTTTCTGAGTTTTTCCCAATCCACGCAACAAATGTTGGACCACTAATTTTATTGTTGAGCTTCCCAGAGCTTTAACGTTAACTTTATAAATTTTTTACCTAAACTTACTTTCAGATTTATATATAATTTTATTTTACTTAATTTTAATTTCAAATTTAAATTTTTATTTAAATTTTAATTAAATTGGATTTTATGTCAGCTGATTATAGTTGACAATAAACAAATAAATAAATAAATAAATATTGAAAATACCTTAACATCCTTTAGCAGTGCCTCATCATCCGAACTCTCATCTGCGTTATCAGACCCGTCAGAGGCATCTACTGATGCCGAGCAGTCATTTCTACTGCCTTGAGCATGTTACGCCCATTGTCAGTTGTGATTGCGTAAATTTGTTCTTTTATTATATTGAAATCATTCAAAATATTTTGTGTATGGGCGCATAAGTTTTGAGATGTGTGTGATTTTTGAAGCTCAATAAGTCCAAGAGTCCTCACACAAATTTCACTGCCAATATAATATTGTACATTTATGCCTAAGATTCCACGATTCAGTCTAGTGGCTGTGTCCATTTTAAGGCAAATAATTCTTTTAGATAGTGCAGCAACGATTTCTGATTTGATTTTATCGTACTTTTCGTCTACCAAGCTCATAATATTTCTTGACGTCACCGCTGGCATTTGCAGGCCACTAAAAATCTGTGTTGTCAGGATTCTGAAGCTGTCCGAATTTAAAACAGAAAACGGTGTTTTTTCAGTGGTGACGAGACCAACGCATGCATCCTTAACTTCACTTCGGCTCATAGTCACTGTAAATTTAATTTTTTTTTCTGGAACTTCAGTCTCTTCGTCCGCTATTTCGTTCGCATATTCTTTGTTGTGATGCTGAACCAAATGCCGCTTGAGATTGCACACATAATTCCCTTTGAATGTGGCTTTACATATTTTGCACTCAGAAATATTATTTTCTTCATGAAAAGTAAAAAACTTCCGCGAAACACAATTACGCTTGCGACCCATATTAACAACGCGATAAGAATGATCAAAACAAATTATGCATCAACTCAACTGAGATTTGGCTAAAGACAGGTGAGCAGTTTTTGTTTACACACACATGCTCTTCCGCTGCCGCTATTCGCTGTTATACAAAAATAGCAAAGATCCGTTACATTGCTGATAAGCTGCCAATGCTTATCAGCAATGTAACGGATCTTTGCTATTTTTGTTGTTGGGCTACGAAATTTCAATGTATTTTGTTGTTTTTTCTGTAAAAGAGACTGCACTAAAAGAAAATGTTTGTGTGGCAATTACTTTACGCACAACACAAAATGAGTACAGGTCATAGTACAGTGATTAATATTAAAATCGTTAATTTAATATGAATAGGTGGACAAAATGGTTCTTTGCACACAACTTTAAGTGCAAACTTCAAATTCAAATGTATATACAAATTTTTTTCAGTAATATTTAAGAGCAAATGAGATTTTTTTTTAAATTTAAAAATGGATTG
This sequence comes from Scaptomyza montana, assembly GCA_018904305.1. NCBI lineage: Eukaryota > Metazoa > Arthropoda > Insecta > Diptera > Drosophilidae > Scaptomyza > Scaptomyza montana. The sequence continues at coordinate 48,567 of JAEIGR010000175.1, read as the reverse complement.
TTATGGTTTGTCTTGATTTACTGACTAGGAATATATATCATGTTTAGGATTATTCCCTAAGAAAAGGTCGAAATAACAACTTGAGTTTTATTTTTGAGCAAAAAATAAAACTCAAAGAATAATCATTATTTCATGAGTTTTATTTTTTTGATAAAAAAATAATGATTATTGATTGAGTTGTAAGTATAACTCAAAATTAATCAATATTTTGTGAGTAAATCTATAAAAATTTTAAAATTTTAAATCATGGTAAAAATGCATAAATGAGCCTTAAAGATGAATATTGGTATATTTCTCGCTGTCCGAAAGATACCATAAGTGAATGATTTATTTATTCAAAAAAAAAAAAAAATCATTATTTGCAGTCCCTGATTTTTTGACTTTAAAATGCGGTGGGGCTGGTTGCGTAATGGAGGGGCTTGGCTCCAAAACTTTTGATAAAGTTTTTTGGGGGTTGCAAGTAGCTATCTTCTTACCAAATTTGGTAGTTCCAGCTGTAAGGATGTGTGAAATATGCGGATTTATCGTTTTTGAGTTATCGAATTTATCGATTTGCCAGCCCCCCAGTTATCGTAGAACCCCAATCTTACTCTCACTTTAATTTACTATCCCATAGAAAAAGAGAATTGGAAAGTTTCAAGTCTCTAGCCATGACGTCAGACACCATGACGGACATTGCACAAAACCAATACACTCTTTACCTTCGGTAACGAGTATAAAAAACCATAGCATAAGTTGGGAGCGAACATTGTCGAAAGCCGTTTTCTATAGATTTTCATGGAGGCTGCGCACACCGAACGCAACCAACATCTTTATACAAGTTTTCGTGACGAACATTACACGGTTGCTTATGGAGCTGCGCGCACTGAATCCAACAAGCAAAACAGCAACAAATGTTTTTATTTTGTCGAATGCTGTTGGGTGGAATTATGTTGGGCTTCGACAAAAATATATTTCCTTTGGTTTAAAAGTGAAGGTGAGAACACAGTGTGGTTTGGACATACATTTTGAACATCCAAAACCTTTATAATATTTATATATATTTCGCTTCTCAATTTTAGTTCCAATTAATTAAACCAAATAATCAAACGTTTCAATTTTTAAACTCGTACAATTTTGAAACTTGTCAGGATAACCTCTCAGTTCTTCTATTTTATTAATAATGGCCCCTTCCTGCTCGTGAATTCTGCAGTAAGGATGTACCCAATACTTTCTAGTTGTATTTTCATCACTTTTACATAATTTTATACATTGATAATGCGCAGGAATAATGTCTTCGTCCAAATCAGATGACATTTTGAAAAAGACTAAAAATTATGTTTGATTGTATCGCACACCGAAGCCAACAAAAAGTCGAAAACAAAATGCTTGTCGAAAAGTGTTGGTTTTGGTGTGCGATATCGAATAATATTTTTTTTGTCGGACCAACAAAGACCAACATAAGACGTTTTGTTGGCTCCGGTTTGCGGCCGGCCTTACGTTCACTGTTTATTTTATGTGCGCGCTCTTCTTGACAATCATAAAGTTTAATAGCCCTACCTCCTCTGCTCACACTAAATCAAAGCTAAATTACGTGTGAGTTTAGGCTGTGCAATTCACTTAACTGCAGCCTCTTAGATATGTTTTGCTTTCATTAAGTTGGTGCGAAGAAGGTAGCTCTTTGTTTGACTTGCAGAGCACGCGCATACATAAGAGAGTTAGCCGAAATAGCCAACAACGAAGGCGCATGATCGGAGCGAGATTTAAAAATAAATTTGTCGTCCAGCGCCGAACATGAAGAGCGATGCGCGAGCGTGTTCAAGTTTTAAGCTGCCTCTTTGGGTTTTGGACCAACAGCGCTCAATTCATGATGCAGGTGTACATATACCGACTGTCACCACAACACGAGAATGAGTGAATCTGAAAACAAATAAGAAGGCTTTAAAAGTTACCCTGAACCCGTCTATTAAAATGACTTGCAGCAGTGTATTTTTTCTTGACTTAACTTAAATTTAAAATATCTCCGGTGTTTCTAAACCGATTTGGATCTTATTTTCACAGAAGCTATAAAGTTATCCATAGTTTCAGCTCCTATTTTTACATTTTCTAAATTCGAGATTTTTTCGTTATTGATAGCTTGTATGATCATATGAAGAACACACACGCTCATAAGCATGTGATAACAGGCGATCAGCCCAAAAAACAAGGGTCTGCGCGCTACAAAACCGCTGGCATACGAGCGCATACACACAGTATGGCTGGCTGGCATTGCTATGAGGGAAAAATCGTAGCACAGTCAGCAAGATGAATGACTTAGAAATCGAAATACGCTGGCAGAGAAAAAAGTCTACAAAAGCGTTCTCTGAGAGTGGTGTTACCACGATTTCAGGTTCCAACTGGCAGTGGGATTTTGGGCTCATGACGACGAAAAGTATATTCTTGTTGGCTCCCACTCGCCCTTGGTGGCGGACGCCACTGGCCGTCTTCTGACGGGCAACAAATCGCAGTGCACTGTCCGATGCGGCTTTACATCCAGCAGAATTCCAACAACGGATTACTGCAATCACTCGCTCATTTTCCCATGCCCTTCCTGGGTTGTTAATGTGTGTTCTGTGTTCTTTACAATTTAAAATGTCTCGCTTAAATAATAGTTGACGTTTGAATCCAAATTGATTTGACAGCAATTGCAAAGAAATCTATTATTGGAAATTGGCAACACGTGCTAAAATTGGCTAATATTTTTGTTTTGAAAACTCTTATTTAAAAAAATTGAAATGAGGAAATGTTTTAAAATCTAAAATCATTTTAAATTTCTTGGCTCTTCGTTAAAATCTGGCTTAGATATAAAATTTCATTACAAAAGATCTAGTAGTTTGGTCTGGGTGTTGTCCCTTTGAAAAACGGTTTCTCCTATAATTTGATTTCAAACTGTGGTGTGGCTGGAGGCGGAACTGGTGGGCGTGGCACAAAAATTGTTTATGCAGTTTTTTGGGGGTTGCCATCTTCTTACCAAAATTGGTAGTTCCAGCTGTAAGAGTGTGCGAAATAAGTAAACTTATCGATATTGATTTATTGAACTTATCGCATTGCCAGCCCCCCAGTTATCGTAGAGCCCCAATCTTGACACTCTATCTGTCCCGGTCGTAAATAAAGATATTTGGAAAGTTTCAATTGTCTAGCTTGAAGTGTGTGGAAAAAAGTTGCGTTCGCTCTAACGGACAGACGGATAGACGGTCAGACACCATGACATTGCACAAGCCCAATATACTCAATACCATAAGTATTGACGAATCAGAGGAGACAACGGGAATGAGCTTGTTACATTCGGAGCACAAAACACAAAATGGTTCATGAATGAAATACCTGCTCAACCAGCCATCAAGCTTAAGGGAAAAATAGTTACGGGAAAATCTAAATGGGACAGTTAGTTTCATTTGACTCAAAAGAAATGATGAATCGAGTTCACCATTAAGTAGATAAGTGATGATGGAAACCCAATAATATTCAACTTTTGAAGAAACAGAGAATGACCAACAGAGTCAAATGCCTTACTAAAATCAGTTTGCATTTTTTCCTGAAACCCTTTGATAACAAGTGAAGTGAATTCAAGCAGGCTAGTAGTAGTAGATCTAGTCCTAACAAAACCGTGTTGATCAGGCGATATTATTGAACTACATGTGTGTTGCAGTTGAGAACATATAATTTTTCAAAGACTTTAGGAATGACAGACAACTTGGATGTACCCTTATAATTTTTAAAGTAAGTCTTTGAAGAAATTTTATGGACTATGGAAATGGAATAATAACAGATTTCTCCCATATACAAGGAAACACAATTGAGTCAACCTACAAGTTAAATAATTTATGTAAGGGTTTACAAAGTGAATATATGCAATTCGACACTCCATCAAATAAAGTAAAGGTCACTTAGGAGCCTACACTCAGTTATATCTGAAACATATATGCAATGTGATGTTTGAAATGGACAAGGATAAGATAGGATTATTGTAACTATATAAACTCGATGAAAATAAATTTATGTATAAAATTCCAATTGAAAATATTCAGCAAATAGATCGGCCACTGCCTAATCCGAACTTGTTTTCGTATTATCCAGGTAAACCGAGGATGGCAAGCATTAAGATTTACGTTTTGAGTTCACAAATTTATAAAAAAATTTTGGATCATGATAATTATTATAACACGATGTGCTAACAGAAAAAAAATATACTTTTCTTTTTAATACGAAGATAAATCTTTAGTATTTCCAGATTTTTAAACTTTAAATAAGATCTTCGCAACCGGTTGATCTTACTGGAAAAACCATACAAACTTGGAAGAACCAAAAACGCTTTTCAATTAACGACCGTATAAACAAATTGTCCATCATAAGCTCCATCCTCTGTGTTTTTTCAGACGTGCGAGACTTCGGAGTAAATCTTCGTGTCTCATTCTGGTTGCCGGCAGACGTACCGTTTCAAGCGTATAATCCTGCATGCACACAATCCAATTCGCAACCTCGCTTTGACCATCCATTTTCTTGTCGGGTTGTTGAACCAACGTAAAGTTTACTCTCAAAAAATAAACTTTTGCATTGCTAAATGGGCGGCGTTTACTTCCAATTTGTAACTGTGACACTTTTCATCAGAGTACGACGTTTTTTTGATTGCAGAATCGGCTCTCTGCATAGCGTTAACGGTTAACGGCCTTCAACCTAAATTTTTGAGACTTTTTTTCAAAAGATTTGTCAACGGGTAAGCTAACTGTGCGAACCTTTCAAAAAACTTTTTTGAGGTACCCGTTAAGCCTAAGAATGACTGTGCTGCCATTTTATGTATTGGCATTGCGAACTACTTGATCGTACTCATAATTTCCACGTTCAACTGTATGTCCCAAGACCACCCAACTGACCCAAATCCCGCCTTTTAACATAGCTCTCATATGCCGACTGCAAAGTTTTCAGTTGTTTAGTTAATTTGACCTTTAGAAATGGAGTGTAATTAAATTTAAATGCGTAGGCAAAAGGGAGCACCTCCATTTCTTAAAGAAGGTTGTTATACTTTAATTCAAATATCTTGGATCATTTCTGTGTCAATATAGGGGCTCTAAGCTGCACCAAAAACTTGCTTGACATGCCCACCCATGCGCCCCTTACCATCCGTCTATTAAAATTGTCTTTCCAAAGCTCTTGAGCTTGAGTCACTTAATTTGACGCTATGATAGCCGATGACATATCTCACAAATCTCATCAAAAGTTGCAGGTAACGCTAACTCCAGCCTTTCTGCCTTTGAAAACTTGGAATGCCGCTCATAAGATAATTCATAAGCTTTAGTCACGCAATTTGGTGGAAATAAAACAAAGTTCTTCAATCATGTGCTTAAAAATTGTTAACCACCCACACCTTTTGCCCCACTACCCTGCTGGGCAAAACAAAACTGTTCACCACATGTTTTAATATGGTATCCGATTATTTTACAGTCTGTTGCGCCAGTTGCAACGTTTTCCCTTGATTTTATTTAAATAAGTAAACAAAGAATAATTTAATGACAAGTTAACAATGAAATGCATATTAAATTTGTGCAATTTAACCACACATTCAGTTATCAGCTAAGCGCCCTTTTACTCAACAGACAGCTTAACAAAAACATACCCTATAGACTTGTAATTACCTATCAAAGTAGAAATCACAATAAACATGGCGAGTGCTGACATTGTTTGTATGTGTGTGTGGCTTAAGGGAAGTTATGCTCTGAATCTGGAGACTAGCAAATATACTATCTGAGATTGATTTTCTTATTCAAACATACTGACGGACATTAGCCAAATGGGTTCATGTTGACAAAAATGATATGCTTAACATGGTTGGAGATGCCTTTTGTTTATTTACATATGCACAACTTTATTATACCCTTTTCCTCATTTTCAACGTGTTCAGGGTATACAAAGTAATGGCAAAATTAAAGCAGCTGTCACACTTCCAGTGTCAAATTACGTTAATAACATGAGCACAAAAAAGCCAACACGGTGAACACGCAAAAAAATACTTACATTGACCAGCACTAAAGGGGCGGTTTGGGAGAAGAGCTGTGGAACATGATTGGCAAATTACAAATCAATTTAAATGCGCGTTTTGAGGTCGAAACTTTTTCTCACAATATAAATTGAAAAGCAGCGCATTTTCAATGTTTCGAGCTGCCTCTTTTTGAAAAGCGCAGCGAAAAAAGTTTTAGTTCAATTCCTGTTTGGCATATCAATAAGATGGCTTCGAGAAGAGACTCGTTTTGCTTCGGGACTAGGTTTCAAGCTAAGAAATTTAAGACCTTTTAAAATGTTTTGCTTTCCTAAAAGCATTCAAAATCACGTCTTTGCATTTTAATAACTTTTGAAAGCTTAATAGTGTTAAATACTCGATAGATTTTTAGATTATTTTTATTGACTTTGTGCTACATATATCCTGCATGCTTTTCCGTCTGTGTATCAAATCAAGTTTTTCGACTTTATACCAAGCAAACATATTGTTCCATTTGATTGAGAAAAAATATGAGGAAGATGCTCCACCTGGAGGCTGGGAAATCGATAAAAGGTCGATAAATCTCGAGGAGTAAATTGACAAAAGTTTTATAATAAAACCAATATATTTACCTCCGTTTTTGAGCCAGGGACACCAAACGCTCCCTAAAATCTACATTAAAGCAAAGCGAGAGTTGCCAAAATCGAAAGGCTACATATCGACCACTCTATGAAATAGATGACCCTGGTATTTAACAGTTTTTCATGCCGAATGCAACGCTTTCACTATTTTATAAACATTGAACTAGCAAATGATGAAACTCAAATGAGTGTATCAAGCAATATAGGTCATCTCAGACTCTCAAAGTATAAAACCTTTTGATTGGCTCCCAAAACCGAGTTGAATAAGTCGATCTAAGAAGCTAAGCACAGCCGAAGATTAGAAGTATTAGTTCTTGTACTCCACGCCCGCACGGAGGGACTCTTTCGATCGACAATCTTTCTAACTCGACAATGTCTTTTTTAATTTTACAATGAGTTTTAAATTAGAGTATATTCTACGATATATGGGGGGCTGGCAAATCGATAAATTCGATAGCTCAAAACCGATAAATCCACATATTTCGCATATCCTTACAGCTAGAACTACCAAATTTGGTAAGGAGATAGCTGGCAATGACCCCCAAAAATCTGCATCAAAGTTTTGGAGCCACGCCAACCCATTCCGCCCCCAGCCCCCCACATTTTGAAATCAGAAAAACCTATATCTTCCACAGTTTTTGAGCTATAGCCACCAAATTGGGTGCCAAGATAGGCGATGATGACCCCCCCAAAAACTGCATCAAAAGATTGGATGCCACGCCCACCGATACTGCCCTAGCCGCCCCAATCCGCCCCAACGCTTCTTCAAAAACGGGAATGCGTGTATCTTCCAGAGTTGTGGAGCTAGAGCCACCAAATTTGGTAGGAAGATAGCTGGCAACGACCCCCAAAAATCTGCATCAGTTTTGGAGCCTCGCCCACCTATTACACCCCCCTTTCCCCACTTATTACAAACTTCGAGCCAGAGTCACCAAATTTAGTATGAAGATAGTAATTGACATCCCACATTATCTGCAGCAAAAATTTGGATGCCATGCCCACCCATACCGCCCCCAGCCCCCCTTTCCCCATCTTTACAAACTTTGAGCTAGTCACCAAATTTGATATGAAGATTGCAATTGACATTCCACAAAGATCTGCAGCAAAAATTTGGATGCCACACTCACCCATACCGCCCCCAGCCTCCCTCTCCATACCTTATACAAACTTTGAGCTAGAGTCACCAAATTTGGTATGAAGATAGCAATTGACAGTCCACAAAGATCTGCATCAAAAATTTGGAAGCCACACCCACCCATACCACTCCAGCCCCCCTTTCCACACTTTTACAAAATTTGAGCTAGAGTCACCACATTTGGTATGAAGATAGCAATTGACATTCCACAAAGATCTGCAGCAAAAATTTGGATGCCACACCCACCCAATCCGCCCCAAGTCCCTTTTCCTCACCTTTTACAAACTTTGAGCTAGAGTCACCAAATTTGGTATGAAGATAGCTGGTGGCATCCCCATCTGCATCGGAGAATCATTAAGGCAGCGTACACCCCTCCCGCAACCGTACCCCTTTTGCAATCAGGCTTCTTTTTACCGGTTTTAATACAGGTGGCGTCTGATTCCAACGTGTCCACTTGTTTTATCTTTAACATGAGGTGGTCCCGTGCCCAATTTTTTTTTTTACATGGCTCATTAAGACACGAAGTAGGTCATTCAACACGCCCGACCATGAACACGAAAATTTTTTTTAATAACATTCATAAACGAATAAAAAACTTTTTGTCTTATAGCTTGACTGCGGGATTGAAAATACTGTGCGTTGGTTCTTATTCCGGTTGATAAAATATATATTAAGCAGTTTCTGTTTTTTTGGTTTGTTTGAGGGCTATGGATTTAAAAAAACACTGGACAAAGATTTATATCTTTTTATATAATAAATAGAGCTCAAAATAAGTCTGGACTTTCAAAAATCGGCAATCCACATGCAAAATTATTTGTTATTTTGTATATACAAACAGAGTTTCAGGTCAATCGGACACAAAAAATTTTTCGTTAATTCTCCATCTCTAGGGATGTTCAACTAAAGAAAATCAGTTGTGTATTTATTTGTAAGAATTTATTTAAATACTAGTTTTGATGTTAATGGGATGAAACAATTTTCCATACTGAATTTTTCGGCCATTTTCCTTGTGAGCGGGTTTTTAAAAATTCTGTTTGTTTCGTTGTATCATCAAGCAATTACTCATAGAGCAGTCAAAAAGCAAAATTGTAAAAGACAGTCAAAACTCGAAGCCTGGCGTCACACAGAAATTCATTTTGCAGGCCTAGTGTCGCTAAAAAAAAGGCAAGTCATTCTTGTCACCGGGTTCTCTGCGACATGATCTCCCATAGAACAGACAACCAATCTTTTTGTATGTATGCGCTTCCATGCCAACGATCTGGTAGCCCACAGACGCTTGTATGTGTGCGTCTGTGTGATGTTCGCTTGCAGCGGCATATTAGCGAACCTACACATGTGCATACATACATAACTGTATCCCTGCTAATTTTTTAGGATTTTGGTGGACCTAGCCATACAAAAGCAAAATCACAAGAGCGAATGTATACCTACACTCATAGTTACTATATAAGGGAGAAGTGCTAGTGGTGGACACCTAATTTGTTTTTTTGACATAAAACTGTGAAAATCAACGTAAAACATAACTTTTGGTATCGTTCGAAAGCTAGTTCAATTGCGCATCGATCTGTCTCAGGCAATATATACGAACCATTCATTCATTTTTGGAAAGCTATATAATATTTAATGAAACAAGTGGATACGTTGCAGTCGGACGCAACCGACTGCGGTATACTCGTAACCAGTATTAAAACCGGTAAAAAAAAGCCTGATTGCAAAGCGGTATGGATGCGGCAGAGGTGCACGCTGCGTTAAAGATTCTCCGATGCAGATGGGGATGCCACCAGCTATCTTCCTTCCAAATTTGGTGACTCTAGTTCAAAGTTTGTAAAAGGTGGGGGAAGCGGGGCTGGGGGTGGTATGGGTGGGCGTGGCATCCAAATTTTTGATGCAGATCTATTTGGGATGTCAATTGCAATCTTCATACAAAATTTGGTGACTCTAGCTCAAAGTTTTTAAAAGGTGGGGAGAGGGAGGCTGGGGGCGGTATGGCATCCAAAATTTTTATTCAGATCTTTGTGGAATGTCAATTGCTATCTTCATACCAAATTTGGTGACTCTAGCTCAAAGTGTGTAATAGGTCTGGAAAGGGGGGCTGGGGTGGAATGGGTGGGTGTGGCATCCAAATTTCTTTTGCAGATCTTTGTGGAATGTCAATTGCTATCTTCATACCAAATTTGGTGACTCTAGCTCGAAGTTTGTAAAAAGTGGGGAAATGGGGGAAGAATGAGTGGGCATGGCATCCAAAACTTTGCTGCAAATTTTTGGGGGTCATTGCCAGCTATTATTATTATTATTATTGGTATGAGTATCGTGCACTGCGACCACTAGGATCTAGGATGGTCGGAGAGCCCTCATCTCCTCTGTAGACAGAAAGAGGCTCCCCAGAAGAGAGAGTCTCAGTCGGCTGATGGCGGGAGACTCTTCAAGCAGGTGCTCTGGAGTCTCATCCCCCTCCAGTCACAGTCTGCAAAGACTGTCTTTCCTTAACTTGAGATTATGCAGATGCTTGCGCAGTCTGCAGTGCCCGGTCAAGAAACCCGTGACTATCCGAAGAGATCCTTTGCTCAGTTCAGACAGTCCTCAGTTCTCTTCTTGTTGTAACTACCTAGCAGTCGCTTGCTCTGTCTTGCCCCATGTGAAGACCGCCAAGCGTCCTCGCATGCATTAATCAGATTGATGCGACTGCTTTGACTAATAATCCCTGGTCCTAGCCCACAAAAAGGTCCAGAGCCGTGGAAAGGAGTGCTAGCTCCTCTCTTGGCCATAATATCGGCAACCTCATAGCCGGGAATACCCGCATGTCCTCGTACCCAATAGGTGGTGACTGTGTTGTTACTGCCCAACCTGTTGAGTGCTTCTATACATTGCCAAACCAGCTTGGAGACGATCTTGTAAGCCAGTTGCACTAGTGACAGAAGCGATTGCGTTCGCTCCTGCCTTTCTCATAATTGACCTGTTCGCACTGTGTTTGATGTAAACATGCAAAGGCGGAAGTCCTAGCAGTACGTCCAGTGCTGAGGATGGGCACGTACGTCTACACGTCTTGCCCAGACCACAGCGCCGTAACTGACTATGGGCCTCACCATTGCTGTGTACATCCACAGAAGGATTTTTGGGGACACCCCCCAATTTTTCCCTGCGAGAGATCTGCAACTCATTAGGGCCAGTGTGGCCTTGCGTACCGCATGCTCGACATGCTGTTTCCATAGTAGCCTCTTGTCCAAGATTATCCCCAGATACTTTATCTCCGTAGAGAGTGGGATTGTCGTACCCCCTTATGGATTTTAGCTTTTACCGATTGGTGAAAGCGACAATTGTGGTTTTTGCTGGGTTGATATTCAGCCCCACGTCCCTGCACCAGTCCAAGCAAAGTCTAAGACCCAGTGTAATCCTATCACATAGCGTGTTCTCGAAGTTGCCTTTACAGACAATTTTAATGTCATCAGCGTAGCCTTGGCATTCAAATCCATTATCTGTAAGTTTAACTAGTAGCTCGTCCACCACGAGACTCCAGAGGAGAGGTGATAGGACACCCCCCTGTGGACATCCTCTGGTGGTTTGGGCCCTGACCGTCAAATTGTTGACAGTGACTTCCGCTATTCTAGTGTCAAGGAGTTTGCCTAGCCAGAGACTAAGTATTGACTCAACCCCTTTTCCCCGAAGCACCCTTACCACAACATCATAACCACCATGAAGGCACAAAGAGCAACATCTTTGGCTTTCACTGAGCATTGGAGGCTGTTTACTAGGTCTAGGAGAGCCGAATCTGTCGACTTTCCTTCTCTATAGGCATGCTGATGATCATGCAAGGGACTGGACACTAGGTACGAGGTCCTAATGTGATTGTCAACTATCTTTTCGAGGGTTATTAGCAGGAAGGATGTCAGGCTGATCGGCCTGAAGAATGTGGGGTGAAAGGGGTCCTTTTTCCCCACCTTCGGGATAAAAATCACCCTGGTTGTCCTCCATGCCCTAGGTATTGTAGTGTTCACAGTACAACTTCTCGTGGTGTAGCCGGGCTCGGGGTTGCGCATTCTTGCTATGCTTGGTACTAGCTCGTCGGATCGGTCGGGATTCTTCCTCACCCAACTACACAGTTACACTACCACAATAAAAATAATAATGCGCGACAGAATAACTAAAGGATCATGTGTAAACTTCCGAATAAATTTATGTTCAGACATGAAGATAAAATAAAAGGAAATTAGCTACCGACGCAATCAAATAGGATATGCCTATGCTGTTAAATGGTCTCTTAGAGAGGCTAGAGGTGTTAGTCGCTCTCTCTCTGTACCCACCCGACCATGACAACTAATAGGGTATGTGCGTTGTCCCTTAATCCTTTATGGCATCCTAAAGAGTTACGACATGATTACTTGGCGGATATATTTGAATGTTTAGACAAACTTCATTTCTTTTCTTGAAACTTCATTATATGTATGTACATATATGTATTCTTTCTCCATATTCATCTTAAATAACTAGGTATTTCAACATACAAGTTGTACTTCATCATCATTCATTTATGTAGTATGTAAGTATATAAATATAAATCTAGGTAATCTTCAATTGAACTGAGTTATACACATGATTCTAATATAAGAAGGTTGGCCATAGTATGCCTCAAAAATGCTAACAAAAAAATAAATATTTATGAGCTGTGATATCTGTGTATATGTACTTATAACTCCATGCAGAGATAGCAATATTCAAATAGATTAGTTCTACTCACAATTCCAAATGTGTTTACGCTTTACTTTATTTATGCAGCATCACTGTATGGTTGGGCCCACAGTTTTTGAGCTAGAGCCAACTAATTTGGTGCCAAGATAGGTGATTATGACCCCCCAAAAACTGCATAAAAAGTTTGGATGCCACGCCCACCGATACTGCCCTAACCGCCCCCATCCGCACCAACGCTTCGTCAAAAACGGGAATGCGTGTGTCTTCCAGGCCTTTTTTTACCGGTTTTAATTCTGGTAACGAGTATACCGCAGTCGGTTGCGTCCGACTGCAGCGTTTCCACTTGTTTTTGTTAACAACATAGCTACTTATAGAATTGTTTTTAGTTCTTGAACCTCATACATTTAATATACATAACTTTAGAGCTCAGAGTGCATATATTTTTGCTTTAATATTTATGTTTGTGTAATACACATTTATAAAATAATCATTAATACTTGTTCTTAAAAAAACCTTGTTTTAGTTAATTCTAAAAGGTTTCAAAGATAAGGAACCAATCACCTATTTTGGCATACGATCAATGTTTTTTTTTACACGGTTTTTTCTACACAGTTTTTTCTGGAACCAATCTACCGTGCAAAAATAGAATTAGGTGTTATTAGAAATTTAATTGAGCTGAAACTTCTAAGAAGTCATGCTGAGCAGACGGTACAGGATAGTTTAAGGTGTCGGATGATGACCAGGGGATGTTCTGTAAATTAAAGTCACCTAGTACGATAAAAATATCATTGTCACGGATATGAGTAGGGATGGGTATCGCCAGCGTAAGTATTGGTATCGTGGGATCGATACGAATTGGAACACACTGATACTTGATGTCGATATATTAGATCTCAAGTATCGATATTATCGTGGTATCGATATTTTGAGTTTTTTTTCTATTAAAAATAAAATGCACAGTGCTGGTAAAATAAACACAAATTACTTTTATTAAATTTTAAAAAATTTCAAATGTTTTTTAATCCTCTTTTTACTCCCAAATGCTTTGTCGGATTTTCGTCAAAAAAAAAATGCGTTGCTGTAGGTGTTCCGCCGTTAGACGCGAGCCACAATCGTCCATTATTCGTCCAGCAAGCGAAAAAAGTCGCTCACTTGGTACTGAAGTTGCCAAGATGGGCAAATAAACTTGTGCCATTTTAAAGATGTGGGGATACAATGGTTTCAAACTAACCCACACATCAAACGGATTTGCCGATCTTGATTTTTTGCAAACGATTTAATTTCAGACCTGGCAGTATTGGCTAAATCGTCAACGATTTGGTCTCTACTGCTTTGAATATCTTCATCATAATTAGCCCAAATGCTTTTTGATTTTTTTTGAGGTGGTGCTTGCTGTTCTACTTCGTTTTGCAGAAGTTGAGCATTTTCCTTCTTCAGTTCTTCGATTATTTTAATTTCCAGGAATGAAGTAGTTTTGGCCACTGAAAAAGCACTCCTGAAACATTTTTTCCCAAAACGAGGATCAATCAAAGTTGCCGTTGCTAGTATAATATTGTCCTCGATATTGCCCACGCGTCTTTTCAATTCTTTTAGCAAGAATTCTCTGAATTTTAGCGCAATTTCATCGTTTCGCGGAAGTTCGATGTTATCAATTGCCTGAAAAAATCAAATTTTTGATTTATTGATAACATTTCATATTTTTGAAGTCTATGCAATATATTTTAAAAATGAATCTTGTGTTTAGAGTGAAGAAAAACTTACTTTGAAAATCATGGTTACAATTGGAATGATAATACTGGCAGTCTCGTTTTTTTCAGCTGATACCTCGGAAGTAGATTGATAAATGGAATCTAAAATGTCCCTTATTGCAGCCAAAGTAGCCAATTCCGATCCAGTTAGCATACTGACTTCTTCCCTGCATGGCTAACAATCTGTCGCACATGTTGTATGTAGATCCCCAACGCGTTTGTATGCTTTGGATAAGTCGCAGCGTTGTTCCCTCGGTGCTGCCTTTTTCGCATTGAATTCGCTTAATAGCATTCGCAAAATTGTAGCTATCGTGAGAGTATGTGACGATTTTTTTGACTTTTTTCAATAACTCTGGAGCACCTCGAACATTGGGAGTCTCTTCACCATTGACTTTTGCCGAACCTAGTGCAGCCAGAGGTACTAATTTTAATAAATGAGCGAAACATCCAAGATGTTTGTCACTCCCAAAAGCTTCTTTTGCAGCACCGACAATGTTAGGAGCATTATCGGTTATTATAGCGGATACTTGCTTCTTTGTTATACCCCACTTTCCCGAAAATTCCAATGCTTTCCATTTTAAATATTCAATGTAATGTCGTTCTGTCAAAAGCTCCACTCCTAAAACGACAGAATGCATATGCACATTTTGCAGGTTCATTACCTGCGGCTGTCATGCCCAAATAGCTCGAAGTTGTGTGTGACTCGGTCCAAGCATCCATCGTGAGACAGACAGAAGAAACATTCGCAAGGACTTTTTCACTTTGTGAGCAATAACATCATATTTGTCTTCGAGACGCTTGGTTAATATAGCTCTGCTTGGGGGTTTCCAAAGCGGCACTGCTGTTTTGCAGAAATTTAAAAACCCTTCCTTTTCGCTACTGGATAAGCATAAATTGTCCTTGCAAATCATAAACAAGAGAGCTTCATCCAGCTTGGCTGCCTGAACACCACCTGCTGCAGAAAAGTAAAACATTTGTATAACATCTCAATTAAAAAAGTTCTATGTACTTTGGAAATAACAAGGGAAACCCAAAATATGCCATGGCATATATTTTTGAGAATACATACCATTTTTTTCCCGTTATGAAAAGTCAATGGTGTGTATGTACAAAGTCCCATCACTTTTTATACTCGATACCGAAGGTAAAGAGTATATTGGTTTTGTGCAATGTCCGTCATGGTGTCTGTCCGTCTGTCCGTCCGTATGTATGCAAGTTTTTTCCACACCCTTCAAGCTAGAGACTTGAAACTTTCCAATTCTCTTTATCTATGGGATAGTAAATTAAAGTGTCAAGATGGGGGTTCTACGATAACTGGGGGGCTGGCAAATCGATAAATTCGATAACCCAATACCGATAAATCCACATATTTCGCACATCCTTACAGCTAGAACTACCAAATTTGGTAAGAAGATAGCTATTAGCAACCCCCAAAAAACTGCATCAAATATTTTGGAGCCACGCCCTCCATTCCGCCCCCCAGCCCCCCGCATTTTAAAGTCAAAAAAGACTATATCTCCCACAGTTTTTGAGCTATATCCACCAAATTTGGTGCCAAGATAGGTGATTATGATCCCCTAAAAACTGCACCAAAAGTTTGGATGCCACGCCCACCGATACTGCCCTAGCCGCCCCCATCCACCCCAACGCTTCGTCAAAAACGGGAATGCGTGTATCTTCCAGAGCTGTGGAGCTAGAGCCTCCAAATTTGGTGGGAAGATAGCTGTTAACGACCCCCAAAAAACTGCATCAAAGTTTTGGAGCCACGCCCACCCATTACGCCCCCAGCCCCCCCACATTTTGAAATCAGAAATGGCTATATCTCCCACAGTTTTTGAGCTATATCCACCAAATTTGGTGCCAAGATAGGTGATGATGACTCCCTAAAAACTGCACCAAAAGTTTGGATGCCACGCCCACCAATACTGCCCTAGCCACCCCCATCCACCCCAACGCTTCGTCAAAAACGGGAATGAGTGTATCTTCCAGAGTTGTGGAGCTAGAGCCACCAAATTTGGTGGGAAGATAGCTGGCAACGACCCCCAAAAATCTGCATCAGTTTTGGAGCCTCGCCCACCTATTACGCCCCCCTTTCCCCACTTATTACAAACTTTGAGCTAGTGTCACAAAATTTGGTATGTAGATAGCAATTGACATTCCACATAGATCTGCATCAAAAATTTGGATGCCTCGCCCACCCATACCGCCCCCAGCCCCCCCTTTCCCCACCTTTTACAAATTTTGAGCTAGAGTCACCAAATTTGGTATGAAGATAGCAATTGACATTTCACAAAGATCTGCAACAAAAATTTTGATGCCACAACTACCCATACCGCCCCCCGCCCCCCCCCATTCACTACATTTTACAAACTTTGAGCTAGAGTCACCAAATTTGGAAGGAATATAGCTGGTGGCATCCCCATCTGCATCGGAGAATCTTTAAGGCAGCGTACACCCCTGCCGCATCCGTACCCATTTGCAATCAGGCCTCTTTTTACCGGTTTTAATACTGGTATCGAGTATGCCGCAGTCGGTTGCGTCCGACTGCAACGTTTCCACTTGTTTTATGTTCTCTTTTAGTATTTGTTTTGCGTATACACACTTTTCAACAGAAGTAAATGGCATATTTGTCATATTTTTTGGCATATATATATGCCTTTAATATAAAATTGGCATGTTTTGGGTTGCACTAGAAATAATAATATGTACCTTCATACGATTTGCCTCGAGCAAAAAATGTTTCTAAAGTTGGTTGCAAATCATGGCTTCTGCTGCTGCTCGATTTTCCAACGCAGGAATCTGCTTGGTTCAAAGCTTCCGAAGTGTCACTCACATTTTCCTCTTTATAGATTTTGTGGTACGTTTTTAAATGTTTCCAAAAATTAGAGGTGTTTCCGCAAAATTTTATTATTTTTTGGCACAGTGTGCATGTCGCCTCCTTGCCACTTATTGTAAAATAATCCCTGCCTTTTTTTTGTCACTTTTGCCTTCGGCAGGGTTAAATCGATTTCCTCTGGCTCAGACATTTTTTACAATTTTTGTAACAATTATAGCAAACAACGTTAAATTGTGCGGTTCGAGGCAAACAGTGATGTGATCCGTCGACGATACCTTGAGTATCGACCAGCAAAATATCGATATCGATCATACCGTCCAACACTAGTATCGCCGATATAGTATCGGCGATACTGCGATAAAGCAGACGATACCTCCAGTATCGTATCGATACCTGCCATCCCTAGGTGCTACACCTCATCACATTTTGTACATGGCAATGAAGGTAATGAGATGTCGTGTCTTAGAAAGTATGCGTCATAGTTTTAAATGTGTCCCAATTCTCGCAAACGTAACTCGAAGGCAAATTGAAGATCCACACTTCTACGACGATTGTGCTGAAAAAAATTTTGCTTTCTTAAAAACAATCCTAAATTCTATGGCATATTGGCAACAAAAGCGAAATGATCTCTTTGCTATGATTCGACAATTGGGAAAACCAACTTGTTTTCTCACAATCAGTGCTAATGAGACAAAGTGGCCTCACCTGCTTTCAATTTAACATAAATTAAATGACTATTTTAAAAACATCAATGATGTTAACATGTTGAATGTCATGAACAAATTGAATAGATATACATACGTGTGCGCACCTTGTTAACGAGGACCCCGTTGTCTGTTGTATCTATTTTCAAAAATTGATTAATGTCATAAGGGCGATGTTGCAATCAGTGCAAAGTTATAATCCTTTTGGTTCTTATCGCGTTCTGGATTATTTTATAAGGATCGAATTTCAACATAGAGGAAGTCCACATGCACACATACTCTTATGGTTGAATAATGATCCACGTGATATAATAGGAGAAAATACAATGAGTGCCACAATTCAATTAATTGATGCTTTATGTTCAGTTCAAGCAGAACACTTGGATGACGTTAATAAAATTAGCAATCAAACACATAAACACACTTTCACTTGTTTTAAAAGAGGGGAAGCGAAATGCCGTTTTCATATACCATATTGGCCAATTAATGAGACAAGAATTTTGATTCCATTGTCTAATGAAGACAATCGAAAATCAATATATTCCAAGAAAGCGATTAAAATGAAAACGATGCTAGAAGAACGCAATTTTTTAGAACTTCATGAATTTCTGCACGAAAATAATTTGAATTATGAACAATATCTGAATGTAATCAGATCAACTCTTAAAAGACCAACCGTTTGTTATGGTTGTATGGGGTTCGATTCACCGCCCTGCTATTGTGGAACGCCAACTTACTACCGAAAAGGGACCTTACTCCTTTCGAGGGTAGCTAGGCTAAGTCTACATGGTGTGAGGGGGAATCGTATCAGTAGTCGGGCTTTACAAAATAATTCGCTCTTTGCTTGACACGTCTGGCTGCATTGCTTGGCTCGCCGGATGGGGAGTGGGATCTTGATGCGATTTAATTGATGCCCATTTGGCACTACAAAATGTTACAATCCATAAAAAATAACATAAATACATGTCAAGACTAGATGTTGGTTGCCGAATATGCTTACAAATAATTGCCAAAACTAGATCACCCAAATAGATGTTATATTTGAGCCACACGCTTTGCTCTTCCCACCCTATACACTGCTTTTAAGCAACGCCATGACAATCTACGCGTGCACAATTTTTAGATCGTCCCATAAAATTTCTAGATAGCTAGCTGCTCACCATAACCTATCTTGATTACACCTGCATGCTCCCAAAGTAGAACTAACTTACAAATTCATATTTATAATTTCACCATATAATGTGATTATATTGTCATTCATGGTCTATCATTCAAAAATCACATATTTCATAAATTGGTTTAGGAAATGAAACTTAAGGCTAGAAAATCATTCTATTATGCTATTTACATTAGTGTATATTTTTTTTTTATATTTATAATTACAAATTCATTTGATGATTTGGGATTTTAATCTATGAGATGTCTTCTCTCACTAGATTACAATTTTTTTTTTTATATTCAATCGCCAGTGGGCTTTTGTAATGCTTGTCATTATTTAATGTTTGCAAATTGGCTACCAATACAACTTACGAGAGCACATTTATATAGTTTGAAGCATGAGGTATGTTAAGTGTGTAGATGTGTGTGTGTTAATGTATGATGATGTAACGATGTATTTAAAGATGAAAGACGATGATGACTTGAGCTCAAACCAGCATGATCTGTTAAATATAGAGACTTTAGTAAATGTGCACAAACATATTAAGGTAACCCAGAGTAATTGCATTGGAGCATTGCAGCAGTTAATGACCTTAACAAAATATTAAAGTTAGAGAATTATATTCATAGTGTTTCCCTTTTTTTTTTTTTTTTTATACAATAAGCAAATCTGAATTAATACCCTTGATGCACGGATATTTATCCAAAGAAATCACTTCTCTATTAATGAAGCTTTCACAAGTAAATAGACTAATACCCCGATTCCATTAGGCTGCATCTTTCATTAACAGCGAGTCGAAGATGTAGGTGATTCCACTATATATCCAATTGCATAGTTGCATCTTGGTTTAACAGGGTTTGTTAAGTGATAGCTGACAGCTGTTTGTGTATTAAACGTTTATATTTAATTGGAAGCAAATATGAGCTCGAACACAAATAAAACAAGTGGAAACGTTGCAGTCGGACGCAACCGACTGCGGCATACTCGATACCAGAATTAAAACCGGTAAAAAGAGGCCTTAATGCAAAGGGGTACGGATGCGGAAGGGGTGTACGCTGCCTTAAAGATTCTCCGATGCAGATGGGGATGCCACTAGCTATCTTCCTTCCAAATTTGGTGACTCTAGCTCAAAGTTTGTAAAAGCTGCGGTAAGGAGAGCTGGGAGCGGATTGGGTGGGTGTGTTATCCAAATTTTTGATGCAGATCTTTGTGGAATGTCAATTGTTATCTTCATACCAAATTTGGTGACTCTAGCTCAAAAATTGTAAAAAGTGGGGAAAGGGGGGCGAAATGGAGGGCGTGGCTCCAAAACTTTTATGCAGTTTTTTGGGGGTCGTTACCAGCTATCTTCCTACCAAATTTGGAGGCTCTAGCTCCTCAACTCTGGAAGATACACGCATTCCCGTTTTTGACGAAGCGTTGGGGTGGATGGGGGCGGCTAGGGCAGTATCGGTGGGCGTGGCATCCAAACTTTTGGTGCAGTTTTAAAGGGGGTCATTATCACCTATCTTGGCACCAATTTTGGTGGCTATAGCTCAAAAACTGTAGGAGATATAGCCATTTCTGATTTCAAAATGCGGGGGGGCTGGGGGCGTAATGGGTGGGCGTGGCATCCAAACTTTTGGTGCAGTTTTTAGGGGGTCATCATCAACTATCTTGACACCAAATTTGGTGGCTATAGCTAAAAAACTGTGGGAGATATGGGCTATTTTGACTTTAAAATGCGGGGGGGCTGGGGGCGGAATGGGGGGGCGTGGCTCCAAAATTGTTGATGCAGTATTTTGGGGGTTGCTAATAGCTATCTTCTTACCAAATTTGGTACTTCTAGCTGTAAGGATTTGCGAAATATGTGGATTTATCGGTTTTGAGTTATCGAATTTATCGATTTGCCAGCCCCCCCGTTATCGTAGAACCCCCATCTTGACACTTTAATTTACTATCCCATAGATAAAGAGAATTGGAAAGTTTCAAGTCTCTAGCTTGAAGGGTGTGGAAAAAACTTGCAACCATACGGACGGACAGACGGACAGACGGACAGACACCATGACGGACATTGCACAAAACCAATATACTCTTTACCTTCGGTATCGAGTATAATTAGTGACACCAAAAAAACAAACATAATTGCTTTAATTTGTGCGCTGTTAAGCTGCATTCTCCACGCTGATGAAGTACTGCTGGGACTGTGCTGCTGTCATGAGCCTCAGACGCTGTTAAGACTCTGTTAATGCCATTTCGCCACGCTGACACTGGGCTGCCGCTGCATGGCGATGACGCTGCTATTGCGAACCTTATGCACTTTTGAGGAACGTCACGCTGCCACTGTGCGTTGTGCCTTAGGTGCGTCCGCTATCCGTTAAAGACGAGCCTGTATAACGTAACATGTGCTCCTTGCAAACAATCATGTGCAGTCACTGTCGACGCGGCGTGTGTGATTTTCTCATGCACTGTCAACGCTATGCAGACCTTAAGCGGTCGCCTTGCAAGCGCCGTTGGTGAAGGTTGGCACTCAATCCGCTGGCTTATTTTGCTTAAAACTTTAGCGAGACTAGGTTATGGAACTGTGTCTGTACTTTTGAGGTTAAAATCAGAACTATTTTTTTTTTTAAATGTCTCTGGACACATGTAGCTCGTCGCACTCTCGATCAGGAAATCTTCTCCACGCTCCTCTAAAATGTGCTACTACCCCACGCGTAAAAGAAAAAGCTCTTCTTCAAACGGGACTGTTCCACAGCTTTTACATTTGACCCTGCCAACTCGCTTTGTTAACTTTTACATCGTTTCAGGATGCCACTATGGTAAATTAACATCGCCACGATCAGCTGCTTAGTATTTACTTAAACCAATTTATTCACAAGGCTGCCGTAACACGTTATTTTTAAACGCAATATACATCAAATATATATTAACACTTTTCAACCATGGATAGCGTCCACCTTGAATTCGAATATGGATCTCCAATTCATATTAGAAGAATACTCGTGTGCACAATATGTCGTTGAGTATGTGAATAAATCCAATCGTGGAATAAGCCAACTACACAGGGAACTCCTGCGCATACATAACGAACATCCTGACATAGAAATCATAGAGTTAATGAAGAAAATAAGTATGAAAGTATTAAACAGCGTGGAAATGAGTGCTCAGGAAGCTGCTTGGTACCTTTTGCGCCAGCCAATGTGCAAAAGTAGCAGAGACATCGTCTTTGTTGCAACAGTATGGCCAGAAGAAAGACATAAAAGCAAAAAAAGGCGTGTAGTTATGGATAGGGAGGGACAGGATGAAAATTCAACTGATATATGGACAAAATCAGTTTTTTTTAAATATGAAGAAAGGTGTGACGATATGAAGGATGTTTGTCTTGCAGATTTCATTGCTTGGTACTCACCAAATGTGAGAAAAATAAGTTATCAGAACAGTGAAAACGATCTTCATTTTGAAGAAGATAATGATTCTCTGAACGCTGATGATATATTTCAAGCAAATACCAATGTTTACAAGAAGAGAATAAGACAAAGAATATTAAGATATAAAAACTACGACATTGATGATATTGTAAATTATAAACGAGAAAACGCAGCACCATGACCTGGTTGGATGATTTTATTTTCGCTGACGAAAGCAAATTCAACCTATTAGGCAGTGGTGGCAAGTCCATGGTGCTGCGGAAGCCGGATACTGAGCTGCAGAAGAATTACTTAAGACCAACCGCGAACCACGGCGGGGGTAGTGTATTGGTTTAGGCTCCATTTTCGCAAAAGGAGCGGGGAATCTTATTTTCATTGATGGCAAAATGAACTAAGACCATTATTTGAAAATTTTGAACCAAAATTTGAAGCCTTCGGTGGAGATATTGGGTATTGGCAACTCGTTCAAGTTATATCAGGACAATAGCCCAAAGCATAACGACTATAAAATGGAGACTGGGCTGTTATACAACTGCCCAAAAATCTTGGAAAAGGCACCCATATCGCCAGATCTCAATCCTGTTGAAAATTTGTGGAGTGAGTTGGTCTGCCGTGTGCACAGAACGCCGATATCGTCCTTATCCGTTTTAGAAGAACAGCATCAGGAAGAGTGGGCTTAAACTGGGCATGAATATACCCAACAAATTCTAAAAACTTTTCCAAAATGCCTGGGCGATACCATATAATATATTGGGTATCATACCAAATATTAGATTAGGTTTTTTTCTTAGATAAAACAGATATTTGTTACTTTTATAAAAAAAAACCGAATATTAATGTTTCTTTATTAGTTCAAAATAAAGTCTAGATATATATACCTCTATGAAAAGCTAATTTAACAAGCTTTAATTTACCATTTTTGCAATTTTCATCATTCTTGGTTTTAAACATTTTATTCGTGTTTGAAGTTGAAAAAAAAAACCGAATATTAATGTTATCCACTGTATATAACAGCAGCTTCGTGCATCCACCGGCAAGGCAGCAGTAAATTTAAACGGCACAACAGTACACTCTGCTTTCAGAATTACGCCCAGTCGAAGGTCGGGTTTCGCATTAAGCCATCAAGTGCTTCAACAATATAGAAGAAATTTCTCTGGGGTTAAATGTGTCATTATTGACGAAATAAGCATGATAGGCTGCGATATATTCCATAAAATCAATAATCGGTTGCAGGAAATAACAGGTATTGGTGATTCACCATTCGGAAAACTGCATATAATTTCAGCAGGCGATTTTAGACAATTACCTCCCGTAAATGCCAGGCCTATTTATAATTAAGTAATAACATAATTGGTGGAAACATCTTATGGCAACAATTACACTTCTTTAATTTGACTGAAGTTATGCGCCAGTCCAATGTTCAATTTTCAAATTTATTAACAAAAATTGGGAACGGAGAAAAATTACTGCCAAATGAAACTGCCATGATTGAGAGTCGCTTCCGCTCAGAGCAATGGTGTAAAGACAATTTGCCAAATGTTATTCGTATATTTCATAAAAATTCAAGTGTTGATGCATACAATAAATATGCTATAAACAGTGAAATCCATCATATCGCAATTGACAAAATTACTGGCAATACAACTTCAGCCGAACTAGTTCAAGCTAGAACAAAATTGCATAAAATGAGCACTTCGGAATTGAAAGTTTTGCCTTATCTAATAAATTTATGCATTGGCTCACCATATATGTTAACTGTAAATATAGATGTAAATGATGGACTTGTCAATGGTATTATTGGTACACTAAAATTTATTGAGTTTACACAACCTTCCACTCATACAAATGAAGCAATGGACGGAGAAGTCATACCTTTTAATCAACAACAACACCTACCACAATTAGATTAGAACCAACCGCAGCAGGACTCACATCGTTTTCAACAACAACATGCAATCAATCAGCATCCACATCAAGCAACTAACGCTTTACCACTATTACTTCAAAGTGAGCAACAACAACAATCAAATCGCCAAATGCTTTGCTTGTGGTTTGAACTTCCAGATCAAGGAATGGGAAAAATCACGCGTATCAAATACAGACCGCATGTTTTGTCTAAATTCTCTAATAACCTTAATAATGCTCTGAAATGGACACCAATATTGAAAGCAACTTCACATATTACCCTTACGAGAACAATAAAATGTAAACGATTGCAATTTCCAATAACACCAGCTGCTGCAATAACTGTTCACAAATCACAAGGTGCCACGTTTGAAAAAATTGTTTACGATTACAACAAAAGCCAAATAAATCAATTTGTGTATGTAGGCTTAAGGCTGCGTTTATGGTCAAGCGATTTCGCGTCGCGCGATGCGACGAGAATCGCTACTAGCGACTAAATACATTGTTCCTTATGAGAGTGTTTATGGTCAAGCGATTTCATGTCGCGCGACAAAGAGCGATTGAAGCGACGAGAGCGACGAGAATTTGCAACCAAAAAATTTTGATTTTTTCAAGCGATTGGAGCGACTGGGCAAGCAAAACAACAACAACTGCTTCTTAATATGAAGCAATTACAGCTATAACGGTTTTGCATGCTGTACGTATGTTTTGATATTTATATGAAAAACAACAACAACTGATTCTTTATATGAAGCAATTACAGTTATAACGGTTTTGCATGCTGTACGTATGTTTTGATATTTGTATGAAAAATTCAGTTTAAGACAAATTTTTGTAGTGTTCGGTTGTATAAATAAAGAATGGAAAAATTTATTCAAGCTATACGGGAAAAAACTTGTATATGGGATCTGCGTACTGCTGACTACCACAACAGAAATATAATACGGAAAGCCTGGGAAGATCTTGAAAAAGAATGCAATTTAGAAGGTAAGTCAAATATTTTTTTTATTGTTTTTGTTAAACATAAAACTCTTAGTTAATTCTTCTGTTATGTAAGACAAAATATTCTTTGAATTTATCTCGTATTGTAGTAGATGCTTCAGAGCTTCTATTATGTTGCCTCTGAGTGTTTATTCCACGGAGTGTATTTCCTTCAACTTCTGTGAGTGTGCGCATGCATAGCCCTTCTTTGTCAATTATAATATTATGTAACAAACAAATGGTTTTAACAATCAATTCGGCTACGTCAATGTCGGTTTCAATTGATTTGGTTAATAAACGCCATTTGTTTGTTATTAAACCAAAAGCACATTCGATTGTTTTCCTTGATTTGGATAACATCGTGTTAAACAATTCACACTCAGGGTCCAAATTTGATTTTGAGTATGGCCTTAATAAATAGTTTTTCAGTGGATAGGCTTCATCCCCAAGCATCACAAATGGTGCAGAAATATCCGCATTGGGCAGATTACGCTGTTCGGGAATTTCATATTCTCCTGATTCTATAAGGTTGCGTAAAGTTGAACACTCGAAAATGCCTCCGTCACTTTGTTTGCCATATGCTCCAACTTCGATTGCAACAAACTTATAATCAGCAGAAGCAACACCTTGTAGAACGATAGAAAAGTAATGCTTGTAGTTGAAAAACATGCTGCCAGAGTGAGGTGGACATTTGCAACGAATATGCTTGCCATCGATACTTCCAATGCAATTTGGAAATCCCCATTTTATGTAAAATTCCTCTGCTATTTTCAGTAAATCATCCTTTGATTTGCGATTTAAATGTTTGGAGACAAAAGATTGCCAAATAGCAGCACACACTTCGCGAACTATTTTGGCTACTGCCATCTCGCATAAAACAGCCAGAGGTATTGAAACTAAGATAAATAAGTACCTGCTAAGCTTAGTACTTGGTACCAAAACGGAAATTTATACTTAACAATAGTAAAGCTGAAATGATTCATTTCGTTGGAAATAAAACAAATAAAGCCTGGCAGGCGTAGGACAGTAAGGAATTTCAATGTTT
Organism: Scaptomyza montana; assembly: GCA_018904305.1. Taxonomy (NCBI): domain Eukaryota; kingdom Metazoa; phylum Arthropoda; class Insecta; order Diptera; family Drosophilidae; genus Scaptomyza; species Scaptomyza montana. Next base: position 22,334 of record JAEIGR010000175.1, on the reverse strand, counting down.
CCATCAATGGTTTTAATATTAAATCTACAAAACAGTTAAGTATCTTGGGTACACTATTGTGCTAATAATCGTTTCAATGTACACATAGATAAAATTTCTGATAAATTTGGCAAAGTCAAAAACATGCTCAAATCTTTGTTATATAGTCAGCTGATTAATGTGAAATTTAAAAGATTATTATACTCTGTGTTCTTGCGTCCAATATTAACTTATGCTGCGCCTGCTTGGTTCAATCCTAGTAACATTTCTAGCCATCAACTAGAGAAATTAAGATTATTAGAAAGAAAGCTGTAAGGCAAGTTTATAACTTGCATAGACCTAGGCATTCGTTTAAGTATGTTTCGAATAAAAATTATATAAAATTTTGATTATAAGCGTATTGACTTGCAATTGGCAAAATTAACTTGTAATTTTCATGAAGCCAATGTTTCAAAAATAATCCCTTAATTAAGTCTTTGACTGAAGAGTACGATGTAAATAGTTATAATGACAGTTTTTATAAAAGATCTGATTATATTTATAATCTAATGTTAAGTAAAAAACTTTTGATGTTAATGGTAATATGACCTTATTTAATAAGGCAGCGTACAAAGATAATGCACTGGTTTACAGTACTGCTCAATAAGTTTAAGCCAAACTTGTATATAATGTTCATTTAGTTTTTCTTTTTTTTGCCCTTTATATCATCGCTGTATATATATGCTTCACATCATTACAATTAATATGTACCATTGACCTCGTATCTTAGAACTTCTTAGTATAGAATGGAGTTAACTTTATAATTTGTTTTATGTATATTTTCAATAATTAAAATACCTTTCCAAAAAAAAAAAAAAAAAAAAATTTTGGCTACTGTGGCCACTCCAATACGATAGGAAAATGCCAGAGATCTAAATGAATTTCCCGTTGCTAGAAACCTGAAATAAAAAAAATTTATTTTGTAATTATATTCTTTATTACAGCCGGTTCTGGTCAGAAAAAATGGAAAAATCTTAAAGACACGTATCGTAGAGAGTTACGTAAGGAAACATTGCCTTCAGGAAGCGCTGCATCGCAGCCTTCTAAATGGGCACATTTTAATGACATGAGCTTCATCAAGTGTGTAATGGAACCGCGTCCCATGTCCGGAAATCTCGCACTTGAAAGCACGGAAGATGTACAATTTCGAGAGGATGCAGAACCTGTAACACCAGAACATACCCCTAACAGATTTAAGCGCAAAAGGAATGACGAGAATGCATTTTTGGAGCTCGAAAGAAAGAAGCTACAGCTTCTTGAACGAGAAAATTTGGAGGAAGATGATGATTATCACTTCTTGATGAGCTTCAAAAAATATATGAAAAAAATGAATGACGAAAAAAAATTACAATTTCGTATAAAAATGCAGGAAGTGCTCTATGATGTTATGTTTGTTAATCAACCGGCGCAATCAAGAACCTCAAGCGTTCTTTCATTCGTTCCTTCAGTGAGCAACAGCCCAACAAATACAATACAGGTATCGAATGCATATACATTTAATCCAGAACATGAATACCAAGAGCATGACCTTGATATAACTCTATTGTAATTTTCAACAAATTTTTTAATAAAAACATGTTCATCAAACTTACCTTAGCGTTAATGACAATCTTTCTGCTGAATCAATTGGGGTTTTAAAATTTATAGTTTGTTTTTGGATTTGAGGAGATATTTCATTTAAAATGTATCCAAATGTTTCTCTACTCATTCTGTAGTATTCCTTAAATTTTTCGGGATACTGCAGCAGCTTGGAATGCAAATGGTGGAACTCTCCTTTACATTCCCGTTCTTCCAAAATAGGATGCACTTGGTATTTTTTTAAGTTCCCACTGTTTAAGTAGTTCTTCCGCAGTAAATAACTGCTCTCCAATAGCAAAATTTTACGCTGTTTTGCCCGCATGTTCCTTCCTCGTTTATAAACAAAACACAACTAAATCTCTATTAAAATCAGAACTTAAATATTTGGTCGCTTGTGAAATCGCTTAACCATAAACACTTCATCGCTAGCGATATCGCTGGTAAAAATCGCTGGAGCGATTGAGCGATTCTCGTCGCATCGCGCGACGCGAAATCGCTTGACCATAAACGCAGCCTAAGTCGTGTAACTAATATTGAAGGCTTGTATTTGACTAATAACACTAACAACTTTAAATTTTTCCATGCCGCTGGTAACAGTTCCCCAACTATTAAAGATATAAATGATGAATATAAAAGACTAAAAGCTCATAATCTACCGACATTAACTGAACAGGTTCAACGATTCATGGCTGACCAAGATAACGAAAGCAATACCATAATGCATATCGGAATAATAAATGCACAAAGTTTAGTTGCACACTCTTTAGATATTGCAACTCTGGAGTAGCAATATACGAAAAAAGTACCATGTTGACATATTGTACTCCAATTGATGTGTCGAACAGGCAACTGATTGATAGCGATATAGGCGACATTTGTCTATCAGAAATTAAAGTTAATAATCAAATCAAATTTATTCTTGGTTCTGTTTATTTTCATCCGAATGTGTCACAAAATAGCAAACAACAAATGCTTTTTTCTGCCCTAATGAAATATTCTCATCTGATTTCACTCATCGATAAGAATTTTATAGTTGACACCGAGGTGGACATGCTCATCGTTGGCGATTTCAATTTAAGCACTGCGCACACCAGAGCGAATAATTCGCAGCGGCAGCGACACGAATATTTAATTCCATTGCGTCTTATGAACGCATTCACACCAAAGCGGGGCGAATTCGTTGCGACAGCGAATCTGCAGCGTTTTTTTCCGCTGAGTATTGACAACTGTGCGTGCAGCGATTTTTTCGCTTGCCGCCATGAACGATAGAAATCAGATTGCACAGAAACTGGTTGATGTTCTGCGCAGATGACGTCACATATGATCCATGTGTATAATATTTGCCTTCTTAACATGTTTAATTACTATATTTTGGCTTTTAATAATATAAAATAATAATAATTAATAAGAGAAGCAGATTTTAACTTATTATCAATCATTTTTTTCTTTTAAATTTATAAAAAATGCTTCGTATGTGACGTCACACACAAGCGTCACAAACAGCTGTTTATGCGCAATGTCTGTCTTACTTCTACCATGTCTTCCCGCAATAGTGGCTGTCAAAACAAATGGAAAGTTTTCGTCCATTCATTTGTTTTGCCAAAACGTCATCGAATGTCTGTTGCATGGAACCATCAGAACCATCTCCATTCACGGAAGCTTTTCCATGCACAGCGGCACCAGAACCGAATATTGAAGACGAAAGCAATGATGAGTTAAATCTATCTGCCATAGAAACTACATCTATTCCTGCCGTAGATGCCGAAGGTCCTAAATTGAAGCGCTTTAAAAGATCCACCCCACAACCAACGTCGTCCGTGAAGGATGTTATTGATTATTTAAAAACAAAAAATAAAAAAGAGCAAGACGATATTGATATTTTGTTTATGGCGCATGCCCAAACCATTAAAAAATTCAGTCCGAGGAGACAGGCTCAAGTCAAATTTAAAATTGCAAAACTGGTTATGGTTCAAACAATTTTAGCACTTTCAGCTCAGGTGATTCAAGTGTCGCTAATGATGCATTTATATTACCTTAGTGCTTTAGAAATAAGTTAGTGTTAATTTTTTTATTATATCTATCTATTATAAATAAATAAATAAATTACCTTAAAAAGATTGCCAATCGTTCCTCTGGTGAAATAGGCTCCCTGTAATGTGTGTGCTGCTTTTTAATATCAACTTCGATCAACTTCAAAAGGTAATCGAAGCAGGTGGAGGTCATTCTAAAATATATGTGAAATCTTTGTTCATCATTCCGAAGTTGCTGCATCAAATTACTAAATTCTCCATGGGAATGCCTCTCCGCATTTATGGGATGCACCCAAGTTCTTTTTGCCTATATTATATAATGTTATAATAAACGATCACAATGAATAAAATATTAATACTCACGCATTTGTTTCATTTTCTTCTTCTGATAACAAAGTTAATAAAAGAACTTCTTCATCTGAGGATGACATTTTAGCGAATAAACAAAACGACGCGATTAATTTCGCCACGGTGTGAATACACTTGCGATTTTGGCGCGGAAAATAGCGCGCGATTAATCGCTGCCGCTGCCGCTGCGAATTATTCGCTCTGGTGTGCGCACTGCGCAGTGCTTTAGAAATGACATCAGATAGTTCATTCGCAGAATTTATGCTAGAAAAGTTTAACTTAAAATATATTAAAAATGCAGCAACCACCTTAGCGCAGACTAATATTGATTTAGTATTTGCAAGAAATTTAAATGTTTCATTAATTAATTACATTTCTTACTTTTCTTTCCACAAACCAATCATATCAAAAATCACATATTCATCATAAACCAAAAATAATTTAGTTTAAAAACTATTTTTAATAAAATTGTTTAATTCAATATACAATAATAAAAAATTTTAATAAAAGATTGAAAAAATTTTTCATTTACGCTTTTTGCTATGTAAGGCATAAATATGCATTTCAGCTTTTTTAAATGTTTAATATATTTAAATTTCAAATCATATAAATACTATGTTTACTTTCATAATTTTTGTTGCACAAACAGACGTATTCTACGATTAACCTATGCGCCCGTGTGATCTAACACAGGCTGAAAATTTTTTTGAAATCTTTCGTTAGGCATATAAACAAATCGAGGAAGCTAATTTACTGGAATTGGTAATAAATCTCCAAGAAATATAATTTTTTCTGAAACTCGCCATCTGGATGTTTAAATGTATTAAATATTTCGCATAGTCGTAAACTAATATATTATTATTTTACATTAGACACCATAGAAATTCCATTAATTATAACAAAGCGGAGGTTTTTTATGATGTCCCGTAAAACCTTTAGCTTTGCATTACTTAACTATACTTTGCCGTGCATCCATGCTCAACAGATAATTAAACAACCTATGTATTGCTATTCCATTTACAATGCGAGTTGCGATTCCAGTAGGTCCAACGACTTCATGTCCGAGATTCTTAATTATATATTTCCTTATGACGTTAATTAAATTAAACTTTGTTTTTATGCTCTATACCAAAGGTTTGTCGTGGTGTCTGTCCGTCTTTATAAACGCAACTTTTTTCTTCAGCAATAGGACTAGTAGACTCTTGAAACTTTGCAAATATTTTTTTTTATACCCTTAACCCATAATATAAGTAAATAAGGGTATAATGGTTTTGTGCAAAAGTATGTAACAGGCAGAAGGAAGCATCTCCGACCCTATAAAGTATATATATTCTTGATCAGCATCAATAGCCGAGTCGATTTAGCCATGTCCGTCTGTCCGTCTGTCTGTCTGTCTGTCTGTCTGTCTGTCTGTATGAACGCGCGGATCTCAGAGACTACAAGAGCTAGAGACTTCAGATTTGGGATATAAGTTCTCCTATACCATGAGCAGAACAAGTTTGCTTCAAATTATCGATTACTATTCTGGTTTCCGATATACACATGGAATCGATAACAAAAAAATATCGAATTTGGAAAATGTAGAAATGAGGGTTGAAAGAATGGGTAACGATAGATCTTTTGTGAAAATTTCGTCCAAATCGGTTAAGAAGCACCGGAGATATCGAATTTAATCGATTGAAGTTAAGTCAGTATACCAAAGTCTTACATAAATTTAATTTATTTTTTGCAACTGGGTTCAGGGTATCTTCTAGTCGGGCTCTCCCGACTAGAGCCTTCTTACTTGTTTCTTTATGGGCGGGACAAAACGAGTGTCAAGATTTGGTATCTACGCGCCCACTGCCTCATTAGAAATGGAACTGCGTGCATTAAAACGGAAGTCACCATATCTTTCTGAGTTTTTAAGCTAGAGCTATAAAATTTGGTTGTGGTATAGTTGGTGATTAAGCTATCTTTGAACGCAGCGTACACCCTTGCCGCAGCTGTACACCTACTTTGCAATCATACTAGTGTCAGAGTATACCACAGTTTTCCCTTTCTTACAATAAATTGTTACAGTACTTTTATTGTAACCAAAAATTCTTTCCTGGTCAACATTGACTTGATTAATCTCGTCCAATATTGAAACACCATTTGTATTTAATGCTAGATTGTCCATTTCATTGAATCCATATTCCAACAGTTCTTCAAATCCAACAATATTGTCACACTCACCATCATCTTGATTGAATTTTTATTTATTAAATTTAGATCACAATATGTAATATTATAACTAAACTCATAGGGTGTTCACTTTGTGTTGCAAATGTGTTAAAGTTTAACTTTGCAACACTGCTGTCGAGAACACTCAATTGAACGACACAACTCTGTTAACTTAACAAAATAAGCTGTTCGCTATCGTTTTAGCTGAGTTTGCTATTTGTGTAATTTAATTTGCTGCTTGCAATAAATAAAATAACAATTAATTTTAAAATGCCTTTTAAAAGAGTGAGAGCATCAGTGTTGCCATACTAGCTATTTTATAGCTAGACCTAGCTATTTTGAAACTGCGAAAGCTATAACTTTAGTGAAATGCTATTAGCTACAATTCTAGCTATTTTAAAAAAGTCATTCGGCTAATTTTTGGCATTTTTTTTATAATTCCTATATTTTTTTTTACCGGTAGGATTTATTTTAAAGTTCACTCAACAAAATTTGTATTATCAGTTATTTTTATAAACTATGAGCGAACTTAGTTCCAAAGGTTTCTGATACCAGGTGGTTATCAATAGAAGCAGCTGTGACAAGGATTTTAAATCAGTGGGCAGAGCTGAAATTGCATTTTGCTCTTGTAGCCACGAGTTGTCACAAGGCAGCACTGTTGCATGATCTATATTGCAACGAGGACAACATGTTGTATCTATTATTTTTGAAACCCATTTTAATAGACATGCAAGCCCTAAATAAAATGTTTCAAAGCAATTATGTTAGTTCGACGAAATTGTTGAGTAGTTTAATACTAAGTATCAACTCCCTGAAGACTAAAGTCATACCACCGAATGTAGAAATCGACATTTTAATTGATGACTTTGAAAGCGTGGTGGACCATGACTTGTATTTAGGCTACGAATTTGAAAAAAAGCAAAGAAAGCTTTTTTAAATCCTGTGAAAATAACATTCGCAGAAACTGCACTAATTTTGTCATTAAATTAATCACCCAATTAAGAGAAAGGTAATTATAAAATATTGTTAGTTTATTTATCTATTGCAGAGTGAGCTTAATTTTGTATCTTTTCAGATTGCCAGATAGCTGCAACATTCTGAAGAAAGTAAGTTTACTCTCCGTCGACAACATGCTGCGCACAAATAAGCCTGATTTAATCGAGGTATTGGAGTATTTCAAGGAAAAAAAGATTGAAGAGATAAGATTGTGCTATGAAAAAATGCATTTTATAAAATGGGAGAACACTGAGGATACTTCAAAGTTTTGGGCAGAAGTTTTGAAGTACAGAGATGCTGGAAACGTTAACACATTCGCCCCCTTAGCAGCCTTTGCGGTGAAAATTATGAGTTTGACTGATTGACAGACTGGTGAAATTAACCTCAAATGCACGATCCAAATAATTTACACAGTTCAACTTACCACCTTAAGGACAATGCCTGCTGTTGAAGTTGAATAAAAATTTGCACAATACGCGTGATTGATTTGATAGATTCCAATTGAATTTTAAACTCAATTTCACAGTGAACACAATACCGGTTTTAAGTTAGCGTTTGAAAAAACGTTCGCATAGTAAATGTCACATGAAATTAATTGAGCAGAGTACAATGAGTAGCTGTCAAACAGTGTATCAAGCACTGGCGCCATCTACTTAAAATGAAACGTACTTATTTTCGTGGGGGATACTCACACACCACGTGCTGGCGCCGTTGTAGTACATGCTATGTATCAGAGATGGCGCTGTATGTGAAAAATGATTTTCCCTTCTTGATTTTCTCTTGAAATTTTTTCTGAATTTTCCTTGCTATAAACCTCGCGGAGCCCGAGACCTTTCCAACGAATGCAAAACCGTGGAAATCGGTTCGTGCGTTCTGGAGCTATAGCGTCAGGAAGAAAAACCCGACTTATTTTTATATTATAGATTATAGATAGATGAATTTATTTAATGAATATTTTCACAATTCATAGGGCAGACTCACGAAGGCTTTAAGGCTTTGCATGTTGCTTTTAATAGCCTGCACAACTCTTTCGAGCAGCTAGAGACTAATTTCATAAATGGCAAAGTGATAACCGAATCTCCGAAGCGTAAAATTACTTCGGGTCCTCATCCGCTAACTGTCCAACCTGTCCTACCCACTAAACCGCTTCTGGTGCCTAGCAATAATTCCCCCACGGGTATAACTGCTAGCTCATTAATTTTATTTAACTCCCCGGCAAGAAATCCTAACAATAGCCTTGCCACTAATAAAATAATTTCTTATCCTATGTGTGAATCCTCCGGTTCAACAGCTAGTATGCATATGGATCCTACTGGCGGAACAGCCGGGGCACCCAAGCCTCTTTTGCCTCTTAATAAATTTATATTTGTGTCTAGGCTGGCATCCGATACTTCATTGGATGATGTTACAGCATATGTTAAAAGTAAAATCGATTATACATTTATTGTTGTTGAAAAGATTAAAGTTTAACATGCCCGAAGTATATCTACTTTCAAGTGGAGTCTTCCTGAACTTTTCTCGACAATTTGTTCTGAAAAGTTTTGGCTGCCGTAGCTTGTCGTTAAAGAGTATACGAATCGGTGATTTCATAACAATAATTTTATTAACATCAATAGTGCACCGTCTGTTAGCCATCCTGTTGCCTCCACCTCGGCGACAAAAAACTAACAGAAGTAATAAGCTTGGCCTATCAAAATGTTAAGGGCCTTAACACTTAACTTGCTAAATTATATGTTAACAGCTTATCTTTTCAAAGACTATTTATTTATGTTAAATAGTCTTTGTATCTTTTGATTCGCAATAAGTTGCACTCACGGCAATCTGGTTAAATGTGTCATTGTCTTTCGTTGGTGACGAATGAGCTTTTGAGTGCTCTCAATAGTTGATTGTTTTCTTCTGTTTGTGTACGGTGTTTTATTCAGTTTATTTTGGAAAACAATCCTAACAGTGATCGCAAGTGTACGTTGTATATATTTACGTGTGCACTATTGAATTTGCCTGTCAAATATTAATTTTAATTTAATTTGCAGTCGAATTGACGCTGCAGTGTTTTAAAATAAAGAAAACGATCATACGTACACTCATATATTTGCGGTTTCATATATTTTGTGTTTCATATATTCTGTGTCTACTAACAACAAACAGCTTGTCTAGTTTCTTGATCTCACTCTCGCTTTCCAGCACCTCTCCCGCTCTGTCCGCTCTTTGTCCGACGTATTTGCGGTTGCATCCACGGTTGCCACAATTCGTGTTTTGGCACCAAAACTGGCTCTTTTTTTTCCTGATCGTGCAATGGCACTTTTTTTTCAATTTGGCTCTTTTTTTCTTGTGATTGGCTTCAGAAAATATAATATCGTGTCCCTAACAATGAGTATCGTTTATAGCACTGCAAATTATCGATACATCGGCGTACCAAAATAAAAAAGCAATCTCTAAACAATCGTGGCATAAGCCCATCGCTAACTTGTCGAACACCGGTAACTCGTGAAATGGAAAAGTAAGTTAACAATTAAATAAATTATCATAGCTTGTGCTTTATAAATTTACTATGCACATGAATGCTTAGGTTCCTTACAAAAATAAGTGAAACTGGCGCTGACGCCGCTCAAAAAACCAGTGAGACCACGATCACAAACCCACCGGTGGATAGCAAAAAGTTAGTTTGAAAAATCATTTTAGAGTAGCAGTCGCATTATTTTGATTCTTTTTTTAGATCTGCTGTTCCGGCTAATAGAAAATTTCGGTCCGAATGGCTGGATAAGTTTCGGTGGCTGCGAAATGTCGACGGACGTTCGTTTTGTGCGGCTTGTAGCAAAAGCTTATTGAATCCTCTGAGTGGTCTTCATAGGCATGACAAACTGCCGGTGCATATTAGAAATCTGCAATCCAAGGAAAATCAGGTGAAAATAGACGCCTTCACAAAGGAAAAGACAACACATAACAGAAATGTGCAAAATGCGGAATACGCGCTCGTTATGTTCTTGGTGATGCATAACCTGCCATTTCTTTTGATGGATTTTTTGCCAAATTTGCTGCGTGAGTGCTGTCCGGATTCGAAAGTTGCGAAAGACATTAAATGTGGTAGAACCAAGGCGACACAGTTAACCAAAGAACTTGGCAGTAAATCGTTGCAGTGCATTGTAAGTTATTTAAAAAATACAAAGTTCTCGCTAATTGTGGATGAGACAACCGATGTTTCTAACCGGAAGGCACTCGTGCTAGTGGCACGTTACTTCCAAGCTTTTTGACTTTATTAGAGTTGGAAAAATGTGACTCAGATTCAATCTATAAAGCCGTAAAATCTTTCCTTTTAACAAATGGAACTCCACTAATCAACTTGATCGGCCTAGCAACAGACGGCGCAAACACTATGGCTGGCAGCGTCAGTAGTCTTAAAACCAGACTATGTGGGGACACCAATTTGTTTTATTTAAAATGCACTTGTCATTCCTTGCACCTATGTTCGAGCTATGGATGCAAGAAACTACCTTCGAGCATTGAGACTCTATGTCGAAACATATATTCCTACTTCGCATGGAGTCCAAAAAGGACTCAGGAATTAAAGGAATTTCAGGAATACTGTGACATAAAACCTCACAAAATCTTGGGTATAGCCATGACAAGATGGCTATCTTTAGAAAAAGTAATTGGGCGCATCCTAGAGCAATGGGAAGCACTACAATTGTTTTTCTTGGCCCAGACTTTAGAGGTCAATAACATAAAGCCAAAGGAGGTAGCCAACCTAATGATTGGTTCGGAATTGAGAATTTATTTATTCTTTTTAAATTATATTTTGAAAATTATAAATAATTTAAACACCGAATTTCAGTCTGAGCAAATTCGTTTACCTTATCTTTATGTACGATTGGAATCTACTATTAAAGTAATTCTGACTAATTTTGTCGCACAAACTTACGTTAAGAATTTGGAACTAAAAAATATGAAAGTTAGCGAATTAAAATCGAGTTTATTGCCCACTGATAAAATATTTATTGGAGTTAAAGCCCAACAGTATATTGAAAACAAGTGCGTAGATATTTCCACAATTTTAAAAGTTAAGGAAACAGTCCGGAGCTTTTACACCGAGCTCGTTCTGCAAATCTTGCAGCGCTTTGACTTTGGTCGAGAGGATATTAAGTCACTGATAATGATCACACCGGCTAATGTTATTTCGAACGAAGGGTCAGACATTATGCCTCTGCTTAAAAATTTTGATTATTTGTGTGACTCTGATCAGGACGCAATTATTACTCAGTGGACCATGCTAAAATTAACTGCCAATAAAATTAAAAAAGAAGAGGATGTATCCGTATTTTGCGAAGAGGTTGCTAAACATAAAAACGGTCTTAATGATGCAGTATTTAAAGACTTGGTTGGCTTTATAAGAAACATATTGTCCCTGCCACACAGCTCTGCTACTGCAGAGCGTAAATTTTTTGAAATAAGTTTAATAAAAACAAAATTAAGAAATAAACTTGAATTTGATTCGGTTGCGAACATAATGCTGTGTAAAGAACTTTGTAACATTACAAACCCACATTATGTGTGGTCTGTTAAAGACTTTTAAAACTATAGAAACCTCGATCATTTAAGAATAATGAATGTTGACTATGTATTTTTTTTTTCTAGTGCTAAGAAATTATTATATGAAATATTTTTTTATTTTTATTTATATAAGGAAACATCTGATCTCAGAGTGTGACATCTGCTTTAAGATTATTGAATATTATTTTGTTTTTATAATGTTAAGAGATTAATTTAGGAAATATGTTTTTATTTTGATTTATGGTGATTAAGGTGAAAATGTGAAATAATTTGGAGTTATATTGTTTTATAGCTATAAGTTTTTTGAAAAAATATTTTATAATTAATTAAATGCAAAATTTATAGCAAAAAAAAATGGTTCTTTTTTTGTGAATAAGACACTTTTTTTTTTTTTTTTGGCTCTATCTTTAATTTTTAAGTGGCAACCGTGGTTGCATCCATGATGAAACTATAATAAGGTGTTCTATTCCGCATTCCTGTTCTCTTTGGCCGTACTTAGTTTTTGTCAGTATGCATTGACACTTTGAAGTGAGCAGTCGTGTTGCGGAAAAGTTGTTGATTGTGTATTAGAAAATGTCGAATGTTGAGCTACAATTTTCAAAAGCCAATGAGAACCACATATCGCTAAAGCATTTTTTAATAAACGAATTTCTCAACAATTCACAACATAAACAATTAGACGCACAAATTAAAAAAAATATTTTTAATTCACGGCTAAAATTTAGAATTAAAAATTTAAATGAAAAAATGAGGATTCAGATGCAAAAACAAAAGTAAATGGGCCACAAGAAATATTTAAAAATATTACTTTCGTTTTAGTATTATATTGTTAAATAAAAGTTACTTAAAAAAATTAATTCCGTCAACAAATTTGTTTTATATTTTTCATTTCAAATTCTTTCATTTGCTGCAGCTAACAATTACACTAGCAAGAGCAGTGCCGTATATGAAGTCATAGCTGTCTCTTTCTTATCTATCTCTGGCTCTCTGCTCTCTTTGTAAAATAAGTACGTCGCCACAGCGGAATAGAACACCTTAATATTGTTTCACCATGGTTGCATCTGCCTACGCGCTCACGCTCTCTCACTCAAGCGCTCTCTTGATTTTTACCGTTGTATCGTGCTCATTGCTTCGACACGTTAATACTAACATTCTTGCACTCTATCTTGTTTTGTTCTAGCATATCGATTTTCTTTGTAAAATTATTTACATCTTTTATAATGCTTGTTTGCTGCAGCAAAAATGGCAAAGTGATTGGAACCAAAGACTATTTAACATAAAGATGGGTTTTAAGAATTGTTCAAGTTAACATGCTGTAAGCCAAGTCGCAACCACGAAGCGGACAAACTAACGAGTAGAAAAGTCGGTTTCCCCTAGCGAAAAGCAGCGGCGCTTGTTATGATTATTGCTTCTTTGTTTACAATACACATGCCACCATGTTTTTTTGGCTTGTTTTTGTTTTGCATTGCTGTCTTGTTGCTGTGTAATGCCTAAACACTAAGTCAGTTCTTTTAATCGTGTTATTTTTCCAAACTGAAGCACTTGAATTTATCATTTTATACAAACTTATTAATTGCAATGCATGATGTTAGATGTAATTAGGTTATTTATTTATGTTTGCAATCCATTTTTATGTATTTATGTAAGGCCTTTTTTGATTACAATATTATAGTAATGGTAATTAAATTAATGACAATATAAAAATACCAACTAACTGTTACATTCTCGTTTTCTAATTAACATAATTTCAAAATTAAACTCGCATTTGTGTAAAACAATGATTAAATGCAACAGTTTTTAAAAATACAACTAAATTAAGCTGATTTGATGGCGTGCGCTGCTTTTAAGCCGTAAGATTGGATGTATGTTTCTGAAAATATACAAAAATATATCAATATAATACTTCATAAAGTATACAAATATGTAAAAAACTTATCTCTTTATATTGTGTTTAAGTCAAGCAAGCCTGCTAATATGTTCATACGACAAGTGAACCCGTCCTATCGCTCCAGTTGAAATCTTTAACAAGACGTTCAGTCCAGCGCAAATTTCCTCGCAATAAAAACATAAATATCTTTTAGCTTGTAAAAGCGCGCGAAGCTATTTTTTGCTGTTGTTTTCACTTGCCGCACTTTTTGTAACGCACGTCACTTACATATATTTTTGATTTGCTTTCATTCCATAGAATAAGAAACAACGTCAAACAACAATAGTTAATCTAATTAATGCCAATAAAGATTCAAAATAATAAGCCAAAAAATTATAGATTTATTTTATTTTTATTAAAAGAAAATCGTCATAATAAAATTACAATTTCTTAAATATGATTTTTAATTATTTTGTTTTGTTTGTTTTGTTTTTTTTAAATAAATGTGCGTTTTCATATGTTTGCAGTTTTGGTCGGCTTGGGCTTTGTAAAATTTTTTTTGTTTTTCTAGCTCCCGTGAGATTGTGTGTGCGTCCCTGTATATCTACATGTGCATATTTAAATGTATGCGTAGCATTTGCCATGGCATTCATTGACCTTTCTCTACTATTCTGAATTTCGGCAAACGCTAAACAGTCAATATTTCTATTTAATTTGGTGAATATTAGTATTTTGCCTACAAAAACCTAAGAAAAACAAGAAAAACAATACTTCCAAGGCATTTTTGGCTGGTTGATAAGTTGCAAGAACAGGCGATCAGGAAAATAAACAAGCGTCTAGTAAAATAGGCAGGCAAAAATCAGTGTTGCATTGCTGGTCATACATACTCTTTCATGTTTTTAGCTCTATGACACTTTCCAACAATTTTGCCATCGCAACTATCATACAGTGATGCAGCGATGCGCAAAAGTGCCGAAAGTGTATTCAATAATGCATTTGAAAAAACGTAAACAGAAAAACTAACAAAAATCTCAACGAGCAGGCCCAGCAAGAATGAAGCAAACGCACATGCATACACATACTTACACATTTTTACCGTCCTTGCTTTCCACTGGCCCGCCGCCTCTCCTTTAATACACAGGCCGCTGAACGCAAAGCAGAACTCAAACAAACCAAGCAACGAGCTGGCTTGTCGTAGATAAGACACACAAATTGCGCAAAGTAAAAATACCCTTTGTCCTAATATTCAGTTATAGTCAATAATAGCTCAAATATATTATTTTAATATATTGATAGTTTATTTTCAATATATGAATACCAAATACGTTTACTTTAGTGTTAGTTAATTTATTTATATACAATTTTTTTTATAAGTTGTGAAAACCCAAACTCATTGCCAACATATAAATAAGCATATAAACCAGACAATATATTAAAAAATCTAACGTTTATTTATTAAATTGCACAAAGTTCATATAAAGTCTATACCACCCTTTCTTGTTGAGCAGCAGCAAGCCGAAAAAAGCAAAGTCTAAAGTTGTCGATTTAAAATTTTGTGACAACAACAAGAGAAACGAAGTGCGGCAACACTTAATTATGCCTTGCGCTTCGCACACTTTGCAGTCACAACAAAAAGCTAAACAATGATGGCCGACTTCGCACCAGCTGACATTGTAGCGAGTGTAGTAGGTAAGCAAATGATAAGAAATAGTGGCTTTTCGCTGTTTCCCCAGTTGTCCGCTTCGTGGTTGCGACTCTGTTAATTAACATAACATTCCAGCTCTTAAAACCCATCTTTATGTTAAATAGCAGAGCTCGCAAATAACACTTGACCGTTTCGTGCAGTCACCAAAAAACTGTTTTTTGCGGACCACTTGCGCAAAAAGTCAGACAAGAGCGTTCACCAGTGTCTCTTGAACGAACGGTCTGTGCTCAACCAAAAACCAATTTCGTGTTTCTCTTTTGCTCTGCTCATTCACTGACCGTTTTGCAACGAGCGAAGAAAATAAAAGTCTTTTGCATCTGTATGAGTGTATATGCGAATGATCAGTGTCTTCCCTGCGGTACGCGGTCCCGGTGCTAGACTAGCGATATGCCTAGAACTCAGTGATGAGTACTGGTGCACACTCGCACCACCAGCAATGTATTTACCTAACGAATTTAACTAGAGAATGTCCGCAGAGCGTACCGAGCGGTACGGCGGTGCATTACCACTAGCTAACGATATCCCTGGGGCCAAAGGCTTAGGACGCCCAAGCTAACTCTTTCGTTAGGCTTTCGCTCTAGGCCTTTCGCAGTAGGATCATCGCTACCTATTTCCCTGGGGCCAAAGGCTTAAGGAATATCGTTAGGCCGCCCAAACTAACTATTTCGCTAGTACAAGTTGCTAACATTTACGCCAGTACAAAATATAAACGAAGGCACATTGGTAATTAAAATATTAACAAAATTAATTTATTTTTAAATTTTGAATAAAAAAAAGTGCTACTTATGTTAAATGTTTTTAATGTTTTAAATTATTTGCTTAATTGAAGTAATTTATTTCGTATTTTAAGTTTTAAATTATAATTGTATAGTTCCTTAAAGTTAAGTTTAACTGTTTAAAATGTAAAACCTGATTGTGACCAAGTAGTGTATTAATTTAAAAGTGTATAGCTTGTAGCACTAGGAAAATTTAAATAAAATTACAAATTACAAAAATTACTTAGGCTTAATATTATTTTTCTTAATTATTCTTTTTTTTTTTGGAGTTGCATCGCCTTACGCAGCTCCGGCTCCGGCGGCCCTACATCGCACTTAGAAATTGCGTCTTTGAATTGTATGTCTTTTACTGTATTCTTTTTTTTACCTATTAACGACGTAAATGAATCGGACGATACTTCCGCTTCCCCTCACTTCTATGGTCAAAACTTTGCAACTCAGATGCATCCTGCAGGCATGCGCTCATAAATTTGTTTAAACACTTTTTTTTTTCATTATTTACCAAACGCCTCAGATGTCTTTTACGAACAAATTTTTTTGTGACCTTCATTATTATTATTATATATATTTTTTTGTTTTGATGTTAACTTTATTCTACGTTTATTTAAATAATATTCAATTATGTACTTACAATTATGGTACAGTAATTGATTTATTAATTAATTAATTGATTGGTTGTAAAATTATGATGTGATGACCCGCACTCGCTTGATAACTTTTCACTAATGACTGCACCGAAAAATGCGCTCGCGACAATGCAAATTTGAAGACAAAAATTGACAAAATTCTGGTTATAACCAGTTAATTAACAGTTAACTTTTTCACACACGCTTTGTCTTGTTCTGTTCCTTTGTCGCTTTGATTGTTTTGTGTTTTTTTTTTTATTTGCTTAGCGACTCTATGCATTACTGGTCGCTAGGTAAATCGCTAGCTTGCAGTGATGCACCGTATGATTATAATCGATACCGAAGGTAAAGAGTATATTGGTTTTGTGCAATGTCCGTCATGGTGTCTGTCCGTCTGTCCGTCCGTATGTATGCAAGTTTTTTCCACACCCTTCAAGCTAGAGACTTGAAACTTTCCAATTCTCTTTATCTATGGGATAGTAAATTAAAGTGTCAAGATGGGGGCTCTACGATAACTGGGGGGCTGGCAAATCGATAAATTCGATAACCCAATACCGATAAATCCACATATTTCGCACATCCTTACAGCTAGAAGTACCAAATTTGGTAAGAAGATAGCTATTAGCAACCCCCAAAAAACTGCATCAAATATTTTGGAGCCACGCCCCCCCATTCCGCCCCCAGCCCCCCCGCATTTTAAAGTCAAAAAAGACTATATCTCCCACAGTTTTTGAGCTATAGCCACCAAATTTGGTGCCAAGATAGGCGATGATGACCCCCTAAAAACTGCACCAAAGGTTTGGATGCCACGCCCACCGATACTGCCCGAGCCGCCCCCATCCACCCCAACGCTTCGTCAAAAACGGGAATGCGTGTATCTTCCAGAGTTGTGGAGCTAGAGCCTCCAAATTTGGTGGGAAGATAGCTGTTAAAGACCCCCAAAAAACTGCATCAAAGTTTTGGAGTCACGCCCACCCATTACGCCCCCAGCCCCCCCGCATTTTGAAATCAGAAATGGCTATATCTCCCACAGTTTTTGAGCTATAGCCACCAAATTTGGTGCCAAGATAGGTGATGATGACTCCCTAAAAACTGCACCAAAAGTTTGGATGCCACGCCCACCAATACTGCCCTAGCCACCCCCATCCACCCCAACGCTTCGTCAAAAACGGGAATGAGTGTATCTTCCAGAGTTGTGGAGCTAAAGCCACCAAATTTGGTAGGAAGATAGCTGGCAACGACCCCCAAAAATCTGCATCAAAGTTTTGGAGCCACGCCCTCCATTTCGCCCCCCTTTTTCCACTTTTTACAATTTTCGAGCTAGAGTCACCAAATTTGGTATGAAGATAGCAATTGACATTCCACAAAGATCTGCATCACAAATTTGGATGCCACGCCCACCCATACCGCCCCCAGCCCCCTTTCCCCACTTTTTACAAATTTCGAGCTAGAGTCACCAAATTTGGTATGAAGATAGCAATTGATATTTCACAAAGATCTGCATCAAAAATTTTGATGCCACGCTCACCCATACCGCCCCCAGCCCCCCTTGCCCCACTTTTTACAAACTTCGAGCTAGAGTCACCAAATTTGGTATGTAGATAGCAATTGACATTCCACATAGATCTGCATCAAAAGTTTGGATGCCTCGCCCACCCATACCGCCCCAGCCCCCCTTTCCCCACTTTTTACAAATTTCGAGCTAGAGTCACCAAATTTGGTATGAAGATAGCAATTGACATTTCACAAAGATCTGCAACAAAAATTTTGATGCCACAATTACCCATACCGCTCCCAGCCCCCCCCTTCCCTACATTTTGCAAACTTTGAGCTAGAGTCACCAAATTTGGAAGGAATATAGCTGGTGGCATCCCCATCTGCATCGGAGAATCTTTAAGGCAGCGTACACCCCTGCCGCATCCGTACCCCTTTGCAATCAGGCCTCTTTTTACCGGTTTTAATACTGGTATCGAGTATGCCGCAGTCGGTTGCGTCCGACTGCAACGTTTCCACTTGTTTTATTTTGTGTTTTTCGTTTTATTTGCCTAGCGACTCTATGCATTACTAGTGCCTAACGATTTAGCTAGCGACTAGTGATGCATCGTAGGGCTGGTTAGTTTTGTTTTTCGTTTTATTTTCCTAACGCCCTCTACATTACTCGAAGCTAACGATTTAGCTAGCTTCTAGTGATGCACCACAGGACTAGAATTTGGTATGCCTTGACACCAGCCGTACCGCAGGGTTTTGCATCTGTATGAGTGTATATCAGTGTACGTGTAAATCACACTTGCTTTTGCGGACTCGGTGTGAATACAAAAGACCGTTTACGATGAGTCTTTTGTTTTTTCGCTCTTCTGCTGACCTCAATGAACGAGCGTTCAGTTGGATCGCTCTTTCTTAGTTGTTGTTGAGTGAGCATAACAAGAACCACGAAACTGAGAACAGTTAACCGAAAACCAAAACAAAGAGAAACGAAAAGTTCTGTTCAGAGCGAGAGCACACGCGCATCGGTTTTTTCGGTTGTTTTCGCGAGCAGACCGCAAAACGAAAAACGGTCAAGTGTTATTTGCGAGCTCTGTTAAATAGTCTTTGGTAAACGCGAGCGCTAACATAAGCATGCATATACCAACGCACAACTCAACAGCGCACTATGGGTAATTTGGCCGTTTTTGAGGCCAAAACCCATTTTTTGAAAGTCGTTCAATTAACATTTTGTTGGTGGCTTTACATAGTAAAATGATTGAGCTTTAATGTTATATACCACAAATTTTAACAGAGGCCTCCACTGTTAAGTTACAAGCTGTTAAACACAGCTGTTCTAACAGAAGAGCGCGCGCAGCTAACTTAACAAAAATTGCACAACAAAGAAAATAATAAATAAAAGTAAATTTACAATTAAAAATTGAAAATAACCAAATGGCTTTCGATGGTGAGTGGTTTGTACTTTGTGATTGCGAAATTAGAATGAAGATTGAGCTTGTCATGTCCCCGTAATTGTCTTTATTGTAAGTTGCCTAAAATGAAAAATTTTAAAACGAAAACTGAACTTTGAATGGACTAGCAAAGTGAGTCCCACCTTAAAATAAAAACAGTGTTTTAGAGTGTTTCATTACCTTTAAAATGAGTGTAGTCTTAATTTCCACTTTTAACCACAACCAGAGATATTTCAATTTACAGATCATAACCTAAAATTTGATAATGCGACTTTGTTTGCAAAATGGACTGCAGTGAGTGGAAAAGGGGAAAAAGAGGTTGCAATTTTTAACTATTTCATGGCAAAAGTTCCAAAAACGTGTTTTTCCACAACCAAAAGAGTTATCGAAGATAATCAAACTCAATATAACAACGAAAAAAAAAATATGTCATTAATTTTTTAATAAGCGGCTCTATGGGAGCTATATGATATAGTGGGCCGATGTTTATAACTTTTACCCAAAATGTAAGAAACATAAATATACTAATTTTCAGAAAGTTTAAACCAAATATCTTCAAAAACAAAAATGTTTTCATAGAAGAAATCACATTTTTACCAATTATTACTATGGGAGCTATACGATATAGTTGACCCATGTCGCTCTTTTTTTGCAACGATGTTAGTATTATAATAACTATAAAAACTGCCAAGTTTGGTCGTGATAGGTTGACAAACATAGAAAATACAAAACCTATCTTTTGTAAAAGGGGCGGTGACACGCCCATTTTGTACAAATATTTTCCTTTGGTTATTAAAAACTCAAAGCAAAAAACCAAATCAAATTATCTGGCTTCGTTCTTGAGTTATTAATTAATGCCACAAAAATGGTCAAATTACCCATAGTGCAGCGGTACGTACGTACATACAAACATATGCATGAATTGTTGTTGTTGCGTAGTTTTATGGTTGTAAATGTTTGTATATTGTTTGTTAAATATTTGTATATTGTTTGTTGAATGTTTAATATATTGTTTGTGAACGTTTTGCGCATTAGTTTATATGGAGTGTTACACTATTTTCAGAGGGGGGGAGAGGGAAGTAGAAAATGAACAAAATTTGAGCTTTTGCCAATATTACAACAACACTAATTGAAGCTGCCGATTTTCGGTCAACTATTTACACTATTTATGCACTAAATAAAGCAGATGTTTACTGCGGCTGCACTTGGCAGATATCTAAACAATTTTATGATATTCTTAACTTAATAACTCAATAATTTAACAATAAAAAACCACGCGAAAATTTTTCCGACGATCTAAACTGCGTTGGACAGCGGTCCAATAGAACTAACTCCAAAAGCTTCGATCAGCTTCCGCGCACATGTGCATCGCTGACGGAGCTTAGAGAGAGCAGCTACAATAGGGGTCGAAAGTATACGGCGTTTTATGTATGTTGTTCGTTTTTTTTTTCCATCCTTCTGGGGTCTGCATCAATTTTATTATTATTATTAATAATAATTATTAACAATGGATAATTTGCATGGCCCACACCAAGATAGGCGGCCGTATGCAAGGCGAATGAGTTGATGTGGGCTATAGTTGCTGGGACATACGTCAACCAGTGATCTACAGGCAGATATCAACTAATTAGCGACTTTTAAACCAAAAATATTCACTGCAGCGCATACCTTAAATTGTGAAATGCACAAAAAGTTGAAGGCAAGCTCTTTGCCTGATCGGGAAAAATCGATGTCTTCAGATTAGACTAATGGGCGTGGCACATACGTAGGCTTGATTTAAATTGTTTGTTAAATGTTTTTGGGCATATAGGTGCACCCGACGCGATCTGCGTTTTAGTTATTACTTTGGCACAAATAGCTTTATTAACAATTTAACACATCTTTTATAAAATATCGACTTCCGTTTTGGCGCACGATTGGATTATCGACACGTGTAGCAGGCGGCGCTAACGGTCGTGGAGATTGAACTTGAGTAATTAACCGAACAGCAAAAGAGGCTAAGATGAAGCATCATGCCACTTTTATAGGGCAAATGCTTCATGAAAAAAAAGCTTGAACGCTGAGGTGGGTTGCGTTACAGAGTTTTTGAGTGCGGCCTAAAAATTTTGCACTCGCGACATATCATAATAAGCTTAATGCAGATTCTGAGCTTTTATTGTAGGCAGCAGCATAATGATGCTGCGCTTATCGTGACATTGAGAGCAAGGCCAGCAACAATGTTGCGAGCGCAGCTCGAATGTTGCGCAAAAAAACAGCTTTGCAACATGTTAGCTTCTGCGTTTTTTACAAACCAAACAACAACAGATGTATTGATCGCCAAATAGAGTTACGATAAATAAAGGTAAACATGACGACAAGGAAACCCTCTGCAGCGACCATACCACACTATCCATCGAAATTCTTAACCCTAGTTCAGTATCTTATAATACTTTAAAAACCCGTTGTTTTCGTAAAACTTACTTTACTAAACTGAATCATCTTCTTCAGCATACTAATTGGTCTCGCCTTTATTCTTGTATTGATTAGAAACTGCCATTGCCATATTTTATAGGACCGTGAATTCGCTTTTGAATATCTGTGTTCCCCTCACTTGTTCAGCAAGTGATAAAAACCACCTTGGTTTACGAGGGAACTATCGAAATTGAACAAGGCGAAGACCAGATTTTACAGATTTATCTTCGTATTTAATATCATAGTCTTATTTTCTTTC